>OY982569.1:6661984-7215901 GCA_963859945.1 Euplagia quadripunctaria | reverse complement strand
AGCTGCTGCACCTCACTGACCCCATGAATCCTGGAAATTATAAACCCTTCCAGGTAAAAAATAATTTAGAGTATATATTCATTGTTGTAATAGTAATTGCCTAATTAATGTTTTCGAAATTGTATTGACACATCTATTATGTTTGTATTAATGTCTTATCGTTTTTTTTTACAGGACCAGTGGAAACGTGGTCAACCAGTTCTAGTCTCAGACGTATCGACTATCCTCGATAAAGATTTATGGAGTCCCGAAAGTTTCTCTCGAGACTTCGGCGACACGCGAGTGGACTTAGTCAACTGTGCGTCCGGTTTAGTGGTGCCGTGCCAACTCGGTAAAAAGTTCTGGGACGGGTTCGATCTAGCCGCGAAGAGACTGAGAGACGAGCGCGGCGCCCCGATGGTGCTCAAACTGAAAGATTGGCCCCCGGGCGAGGACTTCGCCGAGCTCCTCCCCGCGCGCTTCGACGATCTGATGCGAGCTCTGCCCCTCAGCGAGTACACGTCTCGCAACGGGAAGCTGAACCTTGCCGCACGGCTCCCCGAGTGCTTCGTGCGGCCCGACCTGGGGCCCAAGATGTACACCGCGTACGGCGGAGCCGGTGGTACTACCAATCTGCACCTGGACGTTAGCGACGCCGTCAATGTGATGGTGCACGCCAGCGCGCCCGCCGACGCGCCCGAGCGCGCTCGTGAAGCCGCGCGTGCCGCCGAGGAGGCGGGCGTCGACGTACTGTCGCGTCGCAGGGCCCGCCAGAAGCCGCCTGCCGCCCTCTGGCACATCTATGCCGCCAAGGACGCGGACAAGATCCGCGACTTCCTGGTCCGAGCGGAGCTGGAACGCGGCGCCAGGCCTCGTCCGCAGCACGACCCGGTGCACGACCAGACCTGGTACCTGGACGCGGCGCTGCGCGAGCGGCTGTACCGGGAGTACGGCGTGGAGGGGTACCCGATCCTGCAGTGCCCCGGCGACGCCGTCTTCATTCCTGCCGGGGCCCCGCATCAGGTCCGGAACCTGCTGGACTGCATTAAGGTTGCCGAGGACTTCGTCTCGCCCGAGAACGTTTCGCGGTGTTTCGAGCTCGCGCAGCAGTTCAGGAGACTGTCCCGCCAGCACTCGAACAAGGAGGACAAGCTACAGATAAAGAATATCGTGTATCACGCGGTAAAGGATTCTCTGTGCTGCCTCGAGGAGGCGCTCGCCCAAGAAAAGTGAAGTCGAGTGGCCCTCCCGCATTTGATCTCAACCTCGAACGTAACATTAATTGCTAAGTTCCGCATTTAAACGTAAGATTGGGAGCGAGTATGATACGCGCTGTGCGCCGTTTCGTGTATAAAGATGCCATTGTTAAGCGTCCGAGTCGATTGTGTACCAGTTATGTGTGTAAGTGTACTCGAAATGTGATTTAGTCCGACAGTCGCGATCGGAGTATGTGCAATGTAAATTAGTCTGATTATGGTGATATCGTTGAGATGTGGATATGTTTTATGTTCCTTAATTGAAATACAAATAAAACTCTTCAGGTTATTTACAGCTTAATTGTAGCTATAGTGATATGTATGTATTGTGTAAATTTTAATTCGAATTCCATCGAGTACATATTAAGAATTGTATACTTTTAAGTTATTGTATTGAAGTAAAACAAACGTATTCGCTCGAAGCATTGTACATTACAACACGGCATGTAGATAAGTTTATCCTATTACTAGATTTCTCAATTTGGTTATGTTACAAAATGATAGTTAAAATATGTGACAATTTCTTTTTGTCCTTATCGCTGTACTAGGAAGTTTTTTTTGTACTGTGTATATTATGTATGGTTATAAGTTGGAATAAAAAAAAAGATGTTTATATGAAAAAGTGGTTTTAATTATATGTGGTTATAATTTATTTTGGGGCAACAATATTCCACAAACTTGTGAGTTTGAGGCATTCTAGACATAAGGGAAGCTGAATGCCTATCCTTAGAAACCGTGGGCAGTCTAGGTTCGAAATCCAAATTGTTTTAGCCAACATGTTTTAGTTATTTACTTAGCCAGCAATCCAAATTGTTGGCTAAGTAAACAACTAAAGCAGTTGTAACTGGTAAACAAATAAATTAATAGGTCACAAAGAGAATCCGATAAAAACATTATAGTATAATCATCTCTATCTGTATGCAAATCAAGACAACTTTAGTTTTGGATGGGATCTTAAAAAGAAAATGAACTTATTGCCAAGTCACTACAAACAATATTGTGCGTTTCCAATGGGGTGGCCTCATACTAGGCAAGCCTGTCCTGTGGGTGCCTGTTACGCGACAATTGAATTCCCTAATATTTACTGCCTGCCCTATCTTCCCTACCTTGCATTCCCAACAGTTTGAAGCGGTGATGGTGGTCATCACAGAACACAAATGCTATAGCTGTAATAACTATACGAACAGGCAGCACGTGTAAATAAAAAAATTATGTATAAAATTATAATAAACACCGCAGGTTATTTAACCACGTTAAGAAAAATCTAATCTATATCAGCGCCATCTGTCATAGAAAAGTTGTTTTCATACCTTTAAAATCACGTAGTTTTACTACTCACTAATAGATGTCACTAACACCCATTCTTACAATAAAAGTAATGAATGATTCATTCGGATGTGATTCACAGGCAATCTTTGTACAATAAATTATTTCAATTACATATCTACATAATATGTAAAAAAATCTTTAAACTAATATTATTAGTTCAAAGAATTTTTAAGTCGTAATGAAGTGAATCTTTTTGACAGTGTCATCTATGATGTATTTTGATAACTACTAATCGATAGTGACACTAAAGAACCACCAAAATGTTAAATTATGAAACTAGATGGCTAGATGCTGTTCAAAAATATTTAGCGATAATTTTATTGTTGTCGTTTTTTCCAGTTCACCTTGAATGTACGTATATATATCCTGTATAATGAGTCTGTAAAGTACTCCACACAGGTGAAATTTACGTAATTTATGGCCAATATTGATAAAAATTAAGTTACTCTGGTTAAAAACTAGTAAGGTGACCTAAATTACGAACGACCATATGACGAAGTATAAATTATTGTACCAAATTATTTCAAACAAATAGTTTTACTTTATTTATACATATAAAAAGTGGTAAGATGTGTAAAGAATAACACACAAAAGAGAAATTTAAAGTAGAATTAGAGAAAAACAGCTTTTAAGACTTTTCATGTTGCACTCTTTTAGCTTTAAAAGAGTGCAACATAATTAAATCAAAAATGGCTTAGGCGCGACAATTTTTTAGGTCTGCGGAAATGATTGGCATGAGCAAAAATCTCATATTAAGGCTATGAATAATTTTGATGATAATGTTAAGTGGACCAATAACAAAAAAATCAAATACAGCTATAATGTATAAAAATGGTATCCATGGTATAATATGCCGACTAACATTCACAGAATATTAATTCAAAGACATATTTAATGCAGTAGTTCCCACAGGCCCTTTGTTAGAAGAGGCCCAAGAAAGTAAGAACATATTAAGAAAATTTTCCAGAACATACCATGGAGGAATTATTTTGCATACTACCTAATATCTTAGATGTGTACCGTACCTAACGGGACATAATTGCGATACAGGGCTCGGAAACCTGGTTAATTTTATTAACCCGCTCGTCAAAAACGCCATACATTTCAAAAAGAACATTTTCATTTCGATTTCAAAAAGAAAGAGCAAAATAAAACTGTTCCTGCTCGAAATAACGATTAATTTCACTCGCTATTTTGTTCGCCCCGCCTCAGATTACTAAGTAGTTACTATGGCCCCGCCCACAACGAACCTTTACTGATCTTTTCTAATAACTTAAATTTGCGGTTGCGATGTACGTTCTTACCAAATTTCATGATTCTAGGTAAATGGGAAGTACCCTAAAGGTTTTCGACCCAAAACCTATAGAGAACTTCCGGTTGACCTACAATTGTCAATTTTGGTTAAAAGCAAGGTCTTACAGCACAAGTAAAGGAAAAATTCCGAAAAATAAAAAAGTTGAAAATTAAGGCAAACTTTGGGACTTACAAATTTTCGCGAAAATCTAAATTTGCCCATATATTTTCATCGTGTTGACTCAGGACCTTAATTTTTATACACCTAATAGGGACTAGACCTCAATATCTGGTTTAAATTTCAACTTACTAGGTCCACCCGTTCCTGAGAAAATCGGTGGTGACACACGGACAGACAGACGGACAAGAGAGTGATCTTATAAGGGTTCCTTTTTATACCTTTTGAGGTACGGAACCCTAAAAAGAAAAGGTTACAACTCTTTAAGTACCTAATTCTTCCATATAATAATAATAATAATTTATTTCAGGCTGCATAGGCCCACAGATAATTACCTTGATCTAAATATACATACTAAAACATTGTGTTAGTAAATAAAACTTAAAACTAAGTTAGTAACTCTTCACTTGCACTAAGTCTTTGTGCGGTCTGTTGGTACTTGTCCACGGAAGCGACAAATTACCACACCTTGCGGCCAAAAGCTTTCATCTAACACCTATATATCTGCACGATAACAGTTGGGTACTCGCACCACGAACGCCTTGAAGCACTAGCTTAATTACGCACTCTCAGTGCGTAATTAAGCTTCTGGCGCACGTACTTGACGATCTCTTCAGCCTCAGTGGTGTAGTATAGGCGAAAAATGTATACCGGGGTGTTCGGTGCAGCGGCACGCCCTTTTACATTAGGGTCCACAGGGGCCATTCCACAGCAGTTCTTAGTACTTCGCGATCTGTGTTTCCTCCTTTGCACAGTCACGAAACCTTCGTCATCAGCCCGAATCTTTGCCTTTATAGGCAGGGGCTTAGCAGATAGAGCAGCAGGGATGTTCGTAGAGACCGTTAGGTCACCAGGTCGCGTAGTTCTCGCAGCGCTGCGAGGGTGGGCGCGGAGCTACGTGACCCGCTCGCGGCGCACAATGCAGACTCTGTAATCGCTGTCGGTGACAAAACTTTAATGCTAAGGAGTAAGCCGACCTTTTGCGAAAACTCTTTGCGTCCAACTCGACTTTGGATGACGAGGGAAACGTACCACCGACCATATCGCGGTGCGAGAGCTCTATGCCGGAAGTCCGCTTCTTACAAATCTCAGTACGTAAAGCACTTCTTTCCTTCGATATTCATAAGTCGAGTGGACCCAATGGAATCTCTCCCATCGTGCTGAAGACGTGTGCTCCAGAGTTGGCACCGGTTCTAACGCGCTTTTATCTGTTCTACTATTCTCTAGTCGTCGTCGACCCGAACTCATGGAAGATAGTTTTAATGCACCCGATCCCTAGAAAAGGTAACCGCTCGGATCCATCTAACTATAGACCCATAGCCATAACCTCCTTGTTCTCCAAGATAATGGAATCTAATATCAAATGCCAGCTCCTTCGGCACTTAGAAGACCACCAGCTACTCAATGATCGACAATACGGTTTCCATCAGGGTCCTTCAGTTGGTGAACTTCTCGTATACCTGACTCAACGGTGGGCACAGGCGATCGAGACCACGGGTGAGACTTTGTCAGTTAGTTTGAACATAGCGAAGGCCTTCAATCGGGTCTTGCACAAAGCCATACTCTCGAAGCTTCCTTTTATCACTAGTTTTCTCGCAGACAGAAGCATCAAGGTCGTTGGCACTTCCCTAACTGCCACAGCCAGCATCGGAATCCTTGGCGTCGATATATAGAGCGAAGTCCAGTTTTGCGGTCACTTGGAGGGTAAGACCAAATTAGCCTCAAAGAAGCTTGGCGTGCTGAACAGATCGAGACAGTATTTCACCCCGGCCCACGGTCTACAACTTTATAAGGCGCAGGTTCGGCCGCATATGGAATGCTGTTCTCATATCTATGCAGGAGCACCCCAGTACCAGCTTTTCCCTCTTGACCGCATTCAACGGTGAGCGATTCGAATCGTCGATTGCCAGGATTTTTCAGATTAGCTTTACCCCTTGGCGTTGCGTAGAGATGTAGCTTCACTCTACATTCTCTATTGCATGTATCATAGGGAGTGCTCCGATAAATTGTTCGGACTTGTACCGGCCGCAGCGTTTCGCCATCGTTCAACGCGACAAAACTATCTTACTGCTTATTATCTATAATTAATCGATTCTGTGCCCCGGGGGTGCGGCTAACTTCAGCCCGGCCAATAAGTTTGGGGATTGCTGTACTTTACACTTAACGCATGAAGACGTTTTGTAGTGTAAATTGAACGTGAAGCAGTCGTGGATCACTTTTTAGGATTCCGTACCTCGAAAGAAAAAAACGGAACCCTTATAGGATCACTTTGTTGTCTGTCCGTCCGTCTGTCTGTCTGTCAAGACCCTTTTTCTCAGGAACGCGTGAAGGTATCAAGCTAGAATTTATATCAAATTCTCAAGTCTACTGTCCCTTGGAGCTGTGAAAAAATCAAACTTCTAAGCCAACGCAATCAAAAGATACAGCCGTTTATGCCGCACATTTCCGCTAATTTTCGACACTCGCAAGGGAATCAAAACCTACAGGGTACTTCCCGTAAACTCAGAATCTTGAAATTTGAGTCTTGAAAAATTGCGAAAACCGTAAATTTTTAGTTACATCATATAATAAAAATATATCACGGAACCCTCGGTGCGCGAGTCTGACTCGCACTTGGCCGATTTGTTCTTATTAGTCCCATTTCTTAAATAAACTGGTAAATCGAATCTTTGAACAATAATTTATAATTATTTTATTTATCAAAGAAGATTTTGAACAGACAGCGCTCATTAACTGAATAAGTATAATATACAGACCTATCTACTTATCTTCCCTAAGTTCGATTATGTAAGTCGCGTGCGTCGTCGGAACGATGCTCCGCCCACTTCTCGTTTGAAATTAACCAGGTTAATCCCAGCGATCATAACGCTCGCGAACCAATTCCGCTCTCCGCGAGCGGTTAAGAAGAACTTGGTTAAGAACCATAAATAACCGGTATTTTTCGAACCGTTCCCAAGCTCTGTCGCGATAATATTTATAAGGTACAATACCTTTCTGCCTTTGGTTACCCCGTTACCCAGCGTTCGATTACTTCTGATTCACACATCTCAGAAAACTACCACTAAGGCAAGTAAAGTCTTATCCTCACGATCATGTTTTAAATTGGTAATGTATGTTTTTTATTTTCGTATAAATATGGTATCAATAACGTTTTATTTTTCGTAATTCACTTTTATCCTATTATTTTAGACTGGTAACATAGCATTTTGAGTTATGGAACATCTATGCAATGAAGGCGATTTTTGATCGCCGTAGTCCATTTTCAATGCATAGATGGCGCTATAGGAATGTGTTTGGCGTCATCCCTGTTTTAAATTCGATTGAGAATGTATTTATCTTACGTGCTAAACATTTTAGGACAAACTCCTTTAGTCAAACTTGTTTTGACATGCAAATATAATCCAATATAACTAATTACATTTATGTTTACTATGTTATGTATATTTATAATAATAAAACAAATACATCTAGCTCTTAAATACAACCTTGTGAATTCAGAGGAGCCATATTACAGGTGTGTGCCCGACCCAGATCGACCTATCATTACTGACAGAACTATTGTTGCGAATAAACCTGATATTGTGGTGATAGACCGATTAGAGTGCCGTGCAATGATCATCGATATCGCTGTTTCTCATAGCGAGAACCTCGTGAAAGTTGAAAAAGATAAACAAATCAAATATTTGGATTTTTTCACGAGACTGTCGATATGTGGAATGTCGAATCAGCGATCATTGTTCCGATTGTCATATCTACTCATGGATTAATAGCCAAGAGCCTCGATCAAAACCTTAAGAGGCTCGCGTCAGAAGGCTGGATCAAGGGACTGATGCAAGAAGGCAGTTCTTCTGGACACGGCCCGTATAGTGAGGGGGTCTTTGGAACCCTAGTCACCGATATCTTGGTCCCTGTACCCGATGACGGTTTTCTACTATTTAAAAAAAATTAAATATGTAAATATTTAAAAATGTAATTTATATGGTAAAAGTTGAATAAAGAGAATAATAATAAATATTGTTCCTATTTATTTCTTTCATCACAAAGGTAAGTACAACTTAGGAAATACAAATACAGATCAGTCAAATTATTATACCTTTGTGAGTGACTGGTGTCTGTAGTTGGAAAAACCGGTGTTACAGATCACCAGGTTCTCACCTCCTGGACAAAACATAGTTACATTAATTGTAGCATGTACAAGTTTACGATAAATGTAAATGTTAAGATTAAACTAAACAAAAAAGTAAACAAAATGTGTGTGTGAGTGTGCATGGGTGTGTGCGTGCGCATGTGTGTATGTGTGTACATGTGCGTGTGCGTGTGTGCGTGAGTGTGAGCAGTACCCATCAGTATAGTTCGAATTAAATAAATAAGCTATATTAACTTGGTAGCACAAGTAGGCTTTCTGTATAATTTAAGTTAGGTTTTGTTGCCATGTTATTAATATTCTTTTTAATTTAAATTTATTAAGGAAATATATACAAAGTATTGAGTTAATTTTATTATATAAGTATGTGCCCAAAAAGCAATAGAACCTATGTGATAAAGTTATCGTTTTATAAAATACATCAGTTTGATAGATTTGTGTTTCCGTCGTTTTGCTGCATTAATTCTAAGCACTGAATCCTGGATTTTTATTTAACTACCTTAAATAGTTTTTACTTGCCCGTTTTGATGAGGTCAAATTGGGCTACACATATATAACCCTTTTTCAAAAAAAATCAATTTCAGTTCATGCCCTAGAAGCGGGTGCTTTAACTGTAGGAAATTAGGGCAAAGCCGGTTGGGATGAAGGAAGTTATTTCGCAACGACTTAAAGTTCGGCCAGCACATTGTTTTTAATTTGAATGGTTGGTTGTAGGTGCGGATAGTTGGAATATTAGTGTCACAATAAACCCGAAGAACTTCACATTAACTTAAAAATTGGAGCTTCAGAATTAGAAGTATACTTACGATTAAATTTGATCCAACACCGTCAAGCCATCCGCAAACAAAGTAATAGTTAACTATCCTCGTCAAACAATGAACTCACTAAAAGTACTGCAATATCAAAACAGCACTCTGGCCTACAGATAATCACGAAGACTTATTTAAAACGTGCTTCAATACCGCTTTTATCTTGAATGATAAAGTTAGGATTGAAATGAACAGGTAATGGACTCAAAAATAAATGTTAGTTAAATCATCGTCATTAGCGAGCTCCCCACTAGGTGTTATAAAGAGGGTTGGCCCGACATCTCTGTTGCCAGTTCACGGTAAGAGCTCAGAGTAAAAAGATTTGTGATAAAAAAAATATAATGAAGGCTACTACTTTGTTTGTTTTCGGTAAGTTTTATTTCATACATTGTGAGGTTTTGAAAGCTGTTAGACAACTCTGTTATATTATGCTATCTAATTCCATAACTATCTTGATACCGTCTGGTTTACAAGTTGTTATAATGCATATTTAAACTCAGGATCTACATAATCACTTAGTTGTGTATATGGTTCATATTTTTTTGTTCTTTATTATGAATTTTCCATTGTAACGAAGGTTTTTAAGTCTGATTCATTTAACATTTTTTTCTAAATTAGTTAAATGTGCTAGTTATGTATGTGTGTGTTTAAATACCGGTTTTCCTTACCTATTGCACGAGAATGGGATAAACCCATTCTCGTGCAGTAGGTATCCTTCTTTGTCTTAGTCACCTTTTGTATATAAATAAACATTACGTGTACAGTGGACCGCGTAAACAATTCGTAAATGAAAGCTAAAATATTTCTGTGTATTTATGGAGTATAAATAAACAGAAATATTTTTGTTATTATTAATATTATATTGTTAGTCATATTATTAGTATCGAGTAAGTAAGCATTGGAGTTACATTAAAATTTTAACAATAGGACTCACGTTTATAGCTTCTTAAAAAAGAAATCATAAAAATGTATTCATAAACGCTTTTTTTTTTCATTATTTAGACGTCAATAACTAACGTAGATATGTGTTACTCACATCCCAATAATGAAAAAGAAATCACAAAAGAACACTTTTGTTTTGTTACTTACTATTACTTGTATTTGCATAATATACCTTACTTACAGTAAGGGTTATTATGCAAACACATACATTCATTAAATTCATTCATTAGATTCAATAAATTAAATTTAATGGTAATATTTATTGTACTGATCTTTCAAAGTATATGAAGATCTTAGAAGCTTCTCTTAAAAATGGTTTAAAACGTATTTTACGTCACAATAACTGGCGAATGGCGTCGATAGGTGTAAAGTAGATCCCTCTTCCTGTTGTTACATAAACGAACAGTTTATGATCTTAATGCTATTTGTTAAGGTTAGAGGATCTCAGTAGTCAACACGCGCGTAGGTTCTGTAGTCTTGATTACATGATGAGCTCTTAACAGCTTCCGTTCGTTAAGGAGTGATATGAGACGAGTTTTGAATGTGCAATTTCGTGATTACGAGTACGCTTGTACGAGTATCTGTGACCTTTATGACATGCCACTTAAACTGCTTTTTATTGAGATAGAGTAACAATAAAATTTAATCTCAGGAAAGTTCCGTTCGTGGAGATGTTTATGAACAAATCGCGACGGCTATTTATATTGTTATTATTGTTTAAAAGGAAATTTTGCTCGTTTCTTTTATATCTGTAGTTGTATACATAACTTATTGTCTAATTATTATGTAGTTTATAGACATGGAGTAAGTAGGAAGTTCAAATTGAAACTCGGAAATAGTGTTGTCTGAAAAAATTCAGTAAGGTTCTTTAAAATATATTATGACTCCAAAATTCATTAAGAGAGGTGACAATCCGTGAGTTACTAATATTCTTAGATATATTACTCTTGGCAAGCTGATAAAACTTGCAATCGCAACTTTATACTCGATTGGCCAACCGGTATATGTACCGGTTGGTCAATCGAATCAATCAATCAATCCTATGGGATTTGTTCGCAAAAATTGTAAAACTATCTTGTCATGGAAGAGTTACTCTGTTCTACAAAGTGATGAACAATAGCGATACTTGTATGCTTATATTAAGAATTTACGCTTTCATTCGTGTTTTAAACTTTTTCGACAACAATATATGCAACAATATATGAGAGGTGTAATACCTTTCATAATTTCATGTCAAAACAGTTTTGTGGCATTAAGCGTTACATAATTTTGTGTAAATATGAAATATTCCTCTAATTTTAGTAGTAGCTCCCCAAGCGCGACCATTTGTAAATTGTGCATTCTAGTAAAGAGCATACGCATCCGCTATTTGCGTATGTGAAATATGTTTGTAGTTTTTTGTTCAGATATAGTGTTGTGTTATCGTATTACCACAATATTCATAATCTAAATCACATAGAATATAATTAATTTCCAATATTTTGGGATCACTGGTTGTAACGTCGACCTCTAGAAAGCAGACATTTAAAAATCTCGGTAAGGGTTTTTCTGAGGAAGCAGTTTTCCTTAATAAGTCGCAGGAAGGCCTGGACACTAATTAGACTCCACACAAAAACGAGGTTTTTTGGATTATTGATATCCTAAACTCACCAAAAGTCATAACTCAATTTTGAAGATTGTATTATTTGTGGTATCATGATTATTATGCCCACTGTATATTTATTTATCACCTTGCACAGTTCACCGCACATATTGATTATATCCACCCAGTTTTAAACAACAAAAACTGTGTATTATGCGGATGCGCAAACTATGGAATGATCACCTTACTATGGTTTTCTCAGTCTAAAATACCAATGAAAGATTTTTTAAAGCGGGCTTTATGAGCGTTACACATCCGTTGGTTGCAACCGTCCACGTAAGTTTATATTTTTTATACTACGTCTGTGGCAAACAAGCATACGGCCCGCCTGATGATGGTAAGTGGTTACCGTAGCATATGGACACTTGCAATTCCAGAGGACTTCCTTTTTTAAAGATCCCCATATTGTAGTATCTCGGGAAAATCTCGGCAAAGAGCTTATTCCACAGCCGGAGCGTTCGCGAGAGGCAATTCCTTTGGAACCGTACCGTGCGCGACCGTTTAGGTTCTAAGTTGTGAGCATGAATGCCCTGCCGGTAGTGAATACCAAGAATATCTCTAATTAGTAGGCCTTTGCCGCTAAAATGATTTAGATCGAATTTGAGATACAGATATTTCATATAATCGATTAATACAAACTTACTGTGTCTGGGTGTAATTTATTTATAATATGTATGTATTTAGAAATATTTAAGTGTGTTTATCAGCAGTCTGGTTACCATAGTATGAGATGCGTCTAGTTATTATTATAACGGTTCCGAGTTCATGCGTTGGAGCAGGAAAGTTTGGAATTATATTTTGTTATTAATTCACACGCTAAGCGTTACACAGTTGTTATGGAATTAGACAAACGATATCCTTTATGTTAATACCTCGAATCGCATCGGATTCGAGATCTACGTAGTCAAATATGTGAGTGAAAGCTAGTCCTTACTACAGATATAAATCAACCTAAACATATTGAATGTGTGGGCCTGATTCCTTATTCTACTGTTTAAATTCTCTTTAAAATGTATGTTTGAAGAAATTGTGTACTTATTTTCCAGCGCTAGTGATAGTGGCAGTGTCTTGCCGTCCTGACAAGCCAGACCTACAGCAGATAAAGGCTGAGCAAGCACGCAAGAAGGCTTGCATGCACGACTGCACCTCCATAGCGGTAGACCCAGTATGCGCAGGCAAGCAGGGCGAGAAACCAAAGTCCTTTGGCAATGAGTGCGTTATGAACAACTACAATTGTGAACATAAAGATAGTAAGTATTTCTCACATAAATAATTGTGTTTTGTTGCTATATTTTTATAAAAGTATTTACGTCTGTACAACCTGCAAGTGGGCCAGGAGTATGCCTCCATATACGAACAATATAAAACCGACGTGCTCTCCTTGAAAGTTTTCCAGGTAATACAGTAGCAATTTTTCCGAATCCAGACATCCCAGAATCTCACGATCCTGTCTATAAGACAATTCTCGTGTTTTGTAGGTTTACTTAATAACTTAGTTGTAAAAATAGAGAATATAGTTTTCTATATAGGTTGCGAAGAGAACTTTTGTTTTTCTCTTCATTCCCTCCACTCTCAAGTCATTATGGTGATTTTGCCGTTTCCGCACGGAAGACGCAGTAGATTAAGCGGTAATCCCGCTAACAGGCCCCATGTCGAATATTCTGGGTCCCATACGTCACATGCGACAATCATTTTATAACTCACAAACCTGTGTGCCTTGTTCTGAATATAACTACATGCTTTGTTCCCTCAATAATATCTCTAAAAAACTACTACAGTTTTATCAATCATATTCTACTAAACTCAGTAGTTGTATAATAATAATAATAAAGGGATTAAGGGCCTAATGCAGAAGGCAGTCATTCTTGACACGGCACGTATTGTGAGGCGGTTTCTATCTCTGGAACCCTAACCACCGGTAGCTTGGTCCCTGTACTCGATACCGGTGGGACACTATTTTTTATATTTTTAAAAATATTTATTTTTATAATAATGTATTTAAAAATGTAATTTATATGTTTTATAGATGTTAATAAAGAGAATAATAATAATAGGGACTAAATATTGGAAATATTAATGTTCTTATTAATGATTTTATTATCAATTTGGCTAGGTTTTATCTTGTAGTTCTCAGGATTAGAGTAAGGGCTTCTATGGTTTTCTCAGTTCTTGTAGGACAATAATTTGTGCGCAACCATTTTAGGCAACTTCAATTTACTAACTCTAAAAACATGATGCTTATTGTACATCCCACACAGTTAATATAATAGCGGAAATTACTAAAATTCAAGGCGACAACAAAAAAAGTGGAATTTCAATAGACAGAACAATTCTTAGCATTGTTTTCCTTATGATGTTACAGATATATGTTACCTAATTATTCAATGTATGTTAACTTTTGCTGAGTCACAATCTAATAATAATTACTAGAGATGCGCCGAATATTCGTTTGGTATTCGGTATTCGGCGTATTCGGCATCTTTTCCACTATTTGTATTCGGTTTTATTGCCGAATATATTCGGTTCAAGCTTTTCTATTTTCTTGGCTCATGTAGCCAAGGTGTAAGACTAAAAGACAAGACTTCTTATGTAAGATTTATGTTATACTAGCAGCGCCCCGCGGTTTCACCCGCGTGAGTTCCGATCCCGGGGGAATATCGGAATAAAAAGTAGCCTATGCGTTAATCCAGGTCTCCAGCTATCTACATAACGAGTTTCATCGCAATCGATTCAGTGGTTTTTGCGTGAAAGAGTAACAAACATCCATCCATCCATCCAAACTTTCACATTTATAATATTAGTGGGATTATAAGTCAAAGAAAATATATTTATTTCTTAACCTATAGTTAGTATAGTCAAAATTTATTTTAAACCTTAAATGAACATTTAATTTAAACCTCAAAACAATATTTATTTTTAAACTTTAAATCAACATTTATACGCGGCAAAACAATGTAATGGTAAACCGAATAATTCGGCCGAATATCCGATTCGGTAAAGGTTAAACCGAATAATATTCGGTATTCGGTTATTGGGTGAAACCACTATTCGGCGCATCTCTAATAATTACTTAGGAGTATTATAACCGTCAGTTACCTGATAGACTTAGTCGTCCATAGCTGATTAGTTATACATGTAAGTAAACAATTCAGGCAGCAACATTTAGCCAAACTAATGAAAAACTAAAATTATAGGTGGCTTCTCTATCCATGGTATGAAAGTTGGAAGTTTTATTTACGATTATTGTTGTTGATGCTTTATGTTGCTGTCAGGAACGGTTGACTAGACTCACTGTAGACTAAAGTGTAAATACTCATTCTAAGGATACTAAAGCGACAGCAGGTTTTAATATTCCTCCAACTGAATGGAAGATTTCACTGGTTAGGATCACCTAGATGTGTCGAGTCTTGGCACCCTCGAGGTTAGCTTTTAGCACATTACAACATATATGTGACAAATTTTAGATGGCAGTTTATCTTACCTACCCTACGTTTAGGTTGTTTTCATTAGATTGCTTAGGTATATTTAAAGCATGACCTTAAAACTTGAAGTATGTATCATATACATTACTTTATATCGGTTTTATGTCGGCGGCAGTCATCAGGCTGCTTTAACTGTTTGTGATTAGTAGCTGCCACCAGTAGCTCTCTTTTGTATTTACTACAACATTTATTGTACTTATTAGTTACATATGTAATAGTTTTTCAAGGTTTCTATTCTATTCATCTAAAATCTTTCTAAAATGTCCAAATAATTTTCTGTCAATTTTCTACGGTAACTGTACCTAATGGTTATAAATAGCTCACTTCCACAAACAATTGTTAATAAAGAGGCTAGGAAACTCTGTGGACACAATTGTATTGTAAAAACACAATTATTCGCACCACAGTAAACCAGTTGTGCAACAAGGCGGATTATAAAACCTCTGTGCGTGCGCAGCAGGGTGTGTCGACTGATGTAACCGATAACATTGGACTCCATTGTGATACATTGTGATGGCCGGTTACTGACTCATGTTGGTACAAATTTATTATTGGCAATAAACCAATAATAATAATAGCAGCTGTAACTACACCTCTTTATACTGGACTGAATAATGACCAGTTTAATTCAAAAGTCCGTAGTAGGTGTCTCAATGAAATATATATTTTTTTGTATCACTAAGAGCAATTACGCGATTAATCTTTTTCTACATCTACAATGAGTGTTGTCGATCTCTTTATTTATTCTGATGAATATGACTTAAAGGCATGATATTAAATTAACAAAGAGAGCTAATTTGCGACTTTGTTCACACACTTCATGATCCTATCGGATGTAAAAATTCTAAGTTTAAATTTACTGTTAATTACTCTCATGCAGTGGTTCCATTAAGCTAGGACATACAACCGGACATCTCGCTATTGACAGTTAGAAAGATTCTGTGCACCTATTTCGTTTTTTTTTTCACCGTTAGTATGTTTGCAAATGTTGTATGACAGGTATATAAATTGAGTAGCTTGTTAGAATGGAGTAAGGAGCATTGAACCCTGGATGGAGATTAATAGATGTGTTAGGAAAATATATATTGAAACAAGCGGTTCTTGACACTGATGTGACTATAAAATTATAAGATTCATTTTAGATTGCTTTGCAAATTTTTTCGTACCGCTGAATAATTAACTAAATATTTTTAAACGAAATCGAATAAGGTTTTTATAAATTTGAACATAGGCCAATGAACCCATGACCCGTATCTAAACCCATTTACGTATTAATTATTATAAGGGTTTAATATGTAAATGGGCTTAAACAACGGCTACTAATTTACTTTATTATTTAAATATATTATTTGTAAAACTTAATGGGACTTAATCATGGCTACGATTCTTCTGTGTGGTTTAGATGATTAATGAATTTCTTGTTTTTTTTTTCAGCTCTTCACAAGATTAGCAAAGGTGAATGTCCCGGATCAGATGGTATCCGTCTGTCTTAAGTCTGCGAGGAAATGTCACAAGCTTTCTGAAAATCGTTAAACGCTTTGTATGACTGCATTTTAAGTGGAATTATATTCAGATTTTTTTCTTATTCACTAACATCAAAGAAGCTGTGATTATTTTAGTATTTGACATCGCAGAGTTGTCGTTGTCATTAATAAATCTCTGTTTGTTGTATTTATTTCACTATAATCAATACATACGATAAATTTATGTACTGAAATATGTAACAAATTAATATAAAATACTATTTTGGGTTTCAATTTAAATTGATCTTTTCCTCGGTATTAATATTCCGTGTCTCTTGAAGCAGTGACTAAATTCTTACTCCCACTTGGCTCATAAAAAAACCTGTCTATCTAAGAGTTATAGTGTTTCTGAATATTTGGCCACCATGGAGGGCTCTTTGATTATTTACCAAAAGGAAGACTATGGCTCGTACTGAGAACTTAAACTCGCGGGTTTGTGGCTGACGGAGAATTTGTGCCCATGTTTGGTTGTAGGCGTTGTCTTCGTCTTTGGCCTGAAACCAAACCTGGATTAAAGGAAACCCCTTTCCGCATTTTTAATTTACTATACTTCGCTGCTCCCTATGTTTTTGTCTTATTGATAATACTATGGAGAAGCTTTTGATACTCTCATAGGTAACGGTTTTCGTGCTGCAGACTCGATATCGCGACACGCCGACCTGAATGACATTATCCTTGCACTATAGTTACGGCGGGTATTCCAGCTATCTGAGAACTATATGGGCTGGTACGCGATAATGGGAAGAAACCAGATGGTATGTCGTTGATGCCATGGAAGATGGGAAAGCCTTCAATGGGAACGAAATGTGTGTCAACATCTGTTGCCTGTGCCAGCACTGCTGTTGCAACAGCATAGACTTTCATGGCACAAATACAGTAATCTCGTAGGAAACTATATTGTTGAACAATTTAAGGTTAAAAAGGGTCCATGTTATTTCCAAGGAATTTGCAAAATGTTTGATCGACGCTGCACTTATTCAGAAGGTATTTATTATATCAAGCACAAATGCTGCCAGTTTTCTGGGTATGCTATCCTAGAATTTTTTTCCTCTTTTTTTCACGTTTGAATTTCTTTTTATGTTGTATATAGTTAGTTATTATATATCTTGTATAGTAAAATAAACTTTTTTACTATACAAGACTATTCGTCTTGGAAACGATCTCGCCGAACAAAAAGTAGGTAATTATTGAAAAGAGAAACCTCTCGCTTGATGCCTACAAATGAATCGTGGTTCTATTTGGATATCAAAATCCGGAATTAACTATATATATACACATATAGGTTCTGCTTCACTACCCTAACTGTAGTTGTAAGTGACTTGTTTCAAATGCGATTTGTGCCATTGTGTATGTAACAAAGATTGAAAAAAAAGAGCATGATATTGTAGATTCTCAAATACAGTTTGTTCTAGAAATAAATCAAGGAAAAGTTGTACCTGTAATTTTACTCGCCTATAAGAAAGAACTCAATACAATGACAATTTCTTGTTAAGATAAGATCTTCGTTTGAAAAGTAGTATAAATATACTGCTTTCTGACCCAGTTCTGATTCCTATGTAGAGCATCTGCTCCAAACAGGACTCAGTTCTGCTCCTCTAGTAACGTACTAGAAAAACGTTGTACTCTTAGAACAGCTTAGCTGATGCCATGGACTGCACGAGCACACATTCGTATCATGTTCACTTTATAGGCCATTTATGAGCTTTCAGTAGTCGAGGAATTTAGTGAGGTTGTCAATTATATCCGTTAGACCAGTTTATACAATCGGTTGCATACATGATGCGAAGCAGGGATGTGGCATGGCGTATGTTTGGTGCCAACACTTTAGGGTGTTAAGGGGATAAGGGTATAAGGATAAGGGTGTGTGACCGCAAGATCAAAAATCAGTCTGGCTTAAAACATGTACTTTTGAATGTTTCTTTAGAGGCACTAGCGAACTTTTGAAAAAAAAATGTAGAATTGGTGTCTCGTTTCTTCTTAAAACTTTGATACTTATTGGATAAATATATAAAGCGATTAAGATTCTTAGTAGTGGAAATTAACTTTTAATGACGCCATATGTTACACGTCTCGTCTACGTTGACAGCTTCGATATCGAAAACTTTGCATCAGCGCTGCGTTTGGCTCCTATGTTCTTTCGGATACCTTGGTGCTGATATCATCAAGATCTTTAGTTAACAACAGTACCAAACAAAATATTATAGTTATAACAAATATGTGAAGTCACCAACAAATTCCCACAGGTATTAAAAATTAAGAGAGACTTGAAGAAGACTTGAGAACTTGCTATTCTTTAAAAAAAAATGCTGTACTTAATTGATGATTTTTATTTTTTTCAGATAGACTAATAAAATTGTCCATTGAGTGGCAGGTTATTGCACAATTATTAATGTAGGTACAATGAATCTCCGTATGCCTCATGTAGTTTATTAGATAAAGTTTATCATTTAAATACTGAGAATTGCATAGGTACATAGTGTCATATAATTACTAATACTCCTATGATTTCAGACGCAAACTGGGACAGATAAAAATTCCATAACTGCCTTGTCATCTCACACTTGACAAACGTGTCAACTGCTGTAAACATCATGTCGTTTGTCCTGATGTCATACGTTTATCGATTAGAAACTCGATATCTGTGTTTACTTTACACATGACATTGCCTAGATCGGATGTCAGGTCGCTCGTCGTGACCTATTTGTATGTCATAGACAGCTTGACGCCTATAACAGCGTAATTATTTACTGTTTAAGTGTTTGTAACATGAATATTGTTTTTGTAGTGTACCTATTCAATAACAGTACACCTATTTGTGTTAAATAAGGCCAATGTTAAACGCAACATAGCTTGATACATTTATATAAACAATGTTGAGGGTCCAACCAGATTAATTTTAGAACATGAAAGTGATTTTAGCACTATCGCAGTAAATAGTGAACAATTGCACTTTAACTGAGCATATCAAGAGGGTTGGTATTAAGGTCAATGTTTGAGATAAGTTTCTCACTTTGTTCTATGAATTTATTTTTAAAGGTGTACTAAAAAGGCTTTTCATCAAAGTGGTTCAGTTAAAGGTAAAGTTGATGGAGAATTACAAAGGAAGAAGTTGATAGCATTTGGTAGACTTTTTGAACACTGTAGAATAGCTGGTACCTGTAACATTTAAAAACTTAAAGTTTAAAACGTTATCGAAGATAATTTTAATGATAATAAACAAGGTGAATTTAAGGGCAGCTAAAATAAATGTACCCATGTAGTTCAAATGTTTATGTACAAGGTGTATGCATGAGATTATTGTCAGGGTCCCAGATAATGAGACTGAATCTAGGTTATTACAATGTTGATTGGCAAGTGCTTTCGTAGGTATCCAGGTCGGAGGGTCCCTGTGCGAAGGTTTAAAATTTTTACTTAACTCTTGAAGTCGTTGCGAGAGGATGTTTTGTTATTTATTTATTTATTAAGCATACCAACTGTGTAATTACAATGTTTTGTAGTTGAGACTTTCTTAATTTAACATTGTCAGAGTAATTAAACAAATCACAGGCATGCATGACATTTAAATTACATTGTACATTAAAGAGACTACTTGTTTATGGTGAAATCATAACAGTTACTCTAAGCATTAGATAAATCACAAATCGAGAAGTCTAACCATATCTTAGATATATCTTGTATCTAATTATAATAATAGTACAAAAATTAAAATTAAAACTAAAAAATTTAAAATTAAATTAAAAAGCATTACTGAGTAGGAAGTGTCTGAATGATATAAATTTCATAGAGAAGACATCAATGTCATTGTCAGATACGTTGGCTCTGTCATTATACAATCTTGCCATATGTGTAAGAGGACTTATCAATAGTATCGTGTAGATTCGGTTTTAGGGTTACAATTTTCTAACTTGTTTAATACTTATTTTACGCTACGCACACATCACACACCCAACTATTATATTATCACTACCTGACAACTGTAATTCCGTCACGTAAGAAAGTTTAAATTTCGTTCACTGTTGATGGGCGAATTCCGCTATGAGCGTCTGAAGTCATAATTATCTAAAGAGAATCTGATGAAATGCAAGGTAGCTAGACATTAATCTTCTCTACATTGGTGAGAATTCCAGTAGCCACCATCAGGAGTCGATCCGAATTATTCAATAAATATTCACACCATAAGTGTGTTACTACAAAAGGTTAATCTTACTACGGATCGGAATAAGACGTCGTTTTGTCATAATGTCTACCTTAACTGAACTTTTATCTTTGTATTTATTTGGACTTTATCGATGAAATTTGCGTTTTGTATGGAAAAAGTAAAATGTTTTTTTATCAAGTTAAATATTGAATTAATCCAAGTAGGTGTCATTATTATCTATGCACTTGCACCATTTTATAGGAAGTTCATTAAATGAGAGTAAAAATCAATGAAATCTTTGAAGGCGGTTTGGACAGCCTTGTCGGAATTGAATGTTTTTCGTCTCAAAAATTGTCCTAATTCCGGAATAAATGATAATTTGGTGGAGCAAGTTCCGGGGAGTATGGTGCGACCGTCTGTTGTGCTGTGTGTGGTCTAGCGTTGTCCATAAGTAGCATTGGGCTAGAGTAATTGACTAGTCTCGGTTGCTTAACGGCTAGCTATTCCATCATTGTTTGTAATTGTTGACAATACTGTACTACCGTAATTGTCTGGCCAGATTTTAGGAAGCTGTAGTGAACAACACCAGCACTGGTGGCATTCACCAGTACCTTTTTGGGTCAACGTTTACTTGGCGCAAGATTTGGCCAGTTCTCCTGGGTTCCTAGCCTACTCCTACCATAGTGGTGAGCGATTTCGATTATCGTACAGGATACAATTTTCATCACAAGTAACAATGTGATTCAAAATCCTCTCGTGTTGAGTAATGTAACGTAACACTTCCAGTGAATTCTGATGTGGTTTGGCGATGAAGCCACTTCTAAGATCCCTTTTAATTCTTCATTGTCAACTACGTACTCCGGCCGCCCACGAGGTTTGTTCTGTAGGTTAAAATTTTCACAACGAAAACGTTGCACGTTGGAACCGAAACGTTCCGCGTTTTCTTTTACAGTAGCTTCCCACTACACATCATTAATCATGAAACATGTGTATACATGTATATTTAACCCAAACCTAAATTTTAAGTTAATTTGGCATTCCTAACCAAACGCCAGATATTTGAGATCGAGGTGGCCAGTTCGACAAAATGCCATTTTCATATGTAAAGACCTAATATTAAGAGTAGGTGTTCGAGTAACGCTCTCAAAGTTTTGGACCTATGTAATAGATTATGTACTATGCTCGTTCGAAGATTTCATGCTGCAACAGAATCTCGTAATAGAAAAACCCAATGGAAGTTTGGATGGATGGATGTTTGTTACTCTTTCACGCCAAAATTACTGAACCCATGAAACTTGGTATGTAGATAGCTGGAGACCTGGATTAACATATAAGCTACTTTTTATCCCGATATTCCCACGGGATCGGGACTTACGCGGGTGAAACCGCGGGGCGCTGCTAGTAGAAAATAAAGATAAAGCTAACTAAACTTATGCCTTCTATTTTTTATATTATGTGACAATAATAAAATAAGAAATCTTTATTTCTAGAAAAACATCATACAAATTTTCTTTTTTTTAAATGTACTAGGTGAAGTTGACTATAGTAATTTTCCTTCACCGGGATATTTAATGGTATTTGATTTTACAATTTTCTTCACCGGTGCTTGCCAAAACTACACCGTTGATGTCTTTTGTGAGTGCCCAACTGTAATCATGGATCTCCAGCAGCAGAAAAAAACAGCACTACGCAAGAAGCACCGTCTAACTATAATCTTTCCTAGTTCGGAGTTAAGCAAGGCGGCTTTAATATAGATTAAAATCCCAACCACTTTTGCTCATTTGTTTATAACTCTGCAAGAATTGAACGTCACAAAGAAAACAATAATTAAATGTTATTTAACTTTATTCAATCTAAATATTGTCTACTACGATGACAATGTTGCCCAAACAATATTCGTAAACCGTACACTGCACATCACGACAATTCGTACTTTATACAATAAATAAAAATACCAACTTATATAATAATCTTAAATCTAGTACTATTACTAAACTTCATTTGAACATGACTTTGGCGTTAATTTTACATCTAAATAAGAACTATTATCTTCTCTAAATCATCTATCTAAATTTTGAATTTTAGGAACTTTTGACCAAAGTCTTAGTTTTAAAAATAGTCATTAAAAGTAAACCCAATTTAAACTTAAAATAACTGTTAAGAGCATTTATTTCTTTTTAGCGGTATTTTGTGTTTTAATTTAGTTGTGTGAATTTAGTGATTTAACTTATAAAAAAAACTTTTTTTTTAAATATTAAAGAAAATTTTCATCCTCCGCGCCTTTTTCCAACTAAGTTGGGGTCGTCTTGCAGTCTAACTACGATACGGCCGAACTTCGATATTTTACGTTAAGTGACTGCTATCAGACCTCCATAACCCAAGTACTAGGCGATATCGAAGTTCTGTAATTAGACCAGGTTATTGGACTTTTTAGGGCTCCAACTACCGGTAACGAATGCCACAGGTGTTCGTATGGCAACCGGGACCGACAGGTTAACGTGCTCTCCGAGGCTCCGAGGTCTCGATGTGTTAAGCATACAAAGAAAAAACAAAGTTTTAAGAAAAATATTAATTTTGAAACTGAAATAGCATGAAGCCCTTAGCGAAAAATATACTGTGTCTGCGCAACACCCGGGACAGAATTACCTCCCTCGAACATCTGTTCTGTCCTCAAGCAAGAACAAATAAAAGAAGCTCACGACTAATTTTCAGACACAAAAAAAAGGAAAATAGTGCTAGAAAAGGAATAAATGCTTTTAAGTCAATACACCACGAGTACTTTCAATTTCTCCATACATTTGATGACAACACGTTGGGAGAGAAACGTGGCAAACTAAATTATTGTTTATAGAGTATTGACGGCTCTGATCATATACATAATCTTTTAAAACTTATACTCGGAGTACTGTTACTCATAAGAAAACACTATTACATGAACAAAAAGAATTAGAAGTGACTGACGGGACGGCGATCAATTTTGACGGACAGACTTTATAGTTAAGTGTTTTTATAGAATTCGCCAAGAACACATCTTTTTTTATTCTTATTGTAAAATTTAATCTCGTTTTATGAATTTCACAAAATTGCAAAACTAAACAGAGACTTCTTCATTACTAATCAAAGTAAAAATATGAAGAATTTTAAGTTTTTAAAGCATAAGCACACGCTACAATTCGATGACGATATAAATTAAAAAACTACTGTAGGTACAATTACATTATTAAAGATGCTACTAGATTACAACAATCTAACTAAACACTCATAATCATGATTTGACGGTAATAAGTATGACGGAATGACTTGCCTACATACACATTTATGTACTATACAAAGTGAGGATGTTTGATAAATATAATTCGCCTCATTACAAAATGTACAAAGAGTTAAATATTTTATATATTATAAAGCACGCTGTAACTCATGTACGCTTTATACTGGTGGTATACTGGTGGCGCCATCTACATCATTATGTCCTATCTTTCATTCGTTTTAAAAATTTCGAAACAATATTAAACCTTACTGATTAGACTTACCTATGTAGACATATTTTAGATTACTTGAGAAATATGATTTTTATGAGTTTGCAGGAGTACCTTTGCTTATGCGCTTGCTACAATCATGTTTTAAATTTACATTAGGATTTTGTTTATAAGAAAGCTTATAGCAGTGCCATGTACGAGATAGAGAGCTTACTATATAACTACTACAACAGACCACTCATCTATATTGTTTTAGAATACATTTACTTTCAAAAAAATCTGAGTTAATGAGAGACGAATTTGTAAATGTTTTGTTAGTCTATTCGAGTGCTTCCAGAAATTTCTAAAGCATTGTTATACGGCATTCTAAACACATTGACCGTCCGGTGCGAATAAGTTTATTGGCTGCATTTAAAAGCTGATTGAACATAAGCCTGAATGAGCTTAATTTTAACATTAATGGTGCATCTACGAATCCTGCGGTGCTAGCGTAATCCTGTGAATTGTCATTCCACTTTGCTTGTGGTCAATGTCATCAATCATGCCATTCGCTTCCTATTCCAGTTAAATGTCAATTGCTGAGTAATTTGTTCTGACAATACTGGTTTTAATGAAGCCTTTCTAATCACATCGTCGTATTTTGGTTAAAGCAAGTGAAGGAACTATCGCATGACTGAGCCAAGTGAGGGGTTATCTAGGTTTGTGTCTACCTTTTGTATTCGACCACATTTTTTGGTATTTATTATAAAAAAAATAATAACTTTGCTGCCCTTATCCTCTTACACTGAAAGCGAGGTTTAGATCCATTTCATGTATATCATGGCAAATGATAATAATAACTGATAATGTCAAATTTATATTTGGCTAATTTTGTTATAATTACTGATATTAAAACTACTATAACCAATATGTTACTTAAAAGAGCCTAACTAATAAATTTAATGGCACTTTAATTTCACTGCATTAGTACAAGTGGAAAAGCACATCTTCACTGAATTCTTTGATATTTAAATTACTATTTTCTGGGTTCTACAATTTCTCTGTAATTTCTAAAACGCATATATTATATTATTTTGTACGATTTTGCTCCAAGAACACATTTTATCTAGACCCCCCCGATATGGAGGATGTGTCTGCGTCCTAGTCACCAAAGATTTTTCATAAACAATTACATAATGTGTATGTATGTAGGTAGTCACTTTCTCCTTTTCACTGTTTTGATGATTAAGTTTTGTAAACGAACAAGACTACTTAAGGTACATGTTTACAATCTTTATAATTATATTAATAATTCACAAACGTATGGTGACGTTTGGCTATTTATTACATATTTAATACATTTAGTTGAACATTGGATTTCAATGATCCTGAGCGTGGTGCTTACACTATTGCAGCTTACATGTATCAGCATTCTCCCAGGCTGGTCATTGCATAATCTGAAAAACAAAATAAACTTTCAAGAAAAAGCATTACTTGCTTCAGTTACTTACAAAGAAACGAGCATCTGAGGTTCTGACTTGAATAATTGTATTGCGTTATATACATGAAGAACGGAAGAGGGACACCTGCACGTAGCTAAAATGCGAATGTTAAGATGGATGTGTGCCAAGGATGGACAAGGTGAGAAATTATTATATGAGAGGGAAGCTGCCAGTAGCACCTGTGGATGAAAAGATAATGCGGGGGGTTTGGCAAAATGTGCTTAGAAGAACTTATATGGAAGTTGATACACTGTATAAAAGAAGATATGGCTAGAAAGGGAGTAAGCAATGAAATGACGAACGATAGAGTAGAATGGATGGGTAGGCAGGTGACGCTAAGACCTATAGGTACAGAGCAATAACTATATACCTACAGCAATAGATGTAACAAATTGTGGTCTAGTACGCGATGTTTCTCCGCGACGTGGTCAAAATATTAAAAGGAAACCTGTTAAAACAACATGGTTACGGGGATCATCTTACTCGTCGTACCAAGTGCTCATTATGGCCGAAGCTAACCTAATCTGAGCTTGCCAGTTTCCACTTTTTTATAAGCATCAGCACCTTCTTTGCATAAATCACGCATCCGTATAAGAGATGTATGTATAATATAATAAAATATTGTCAGGCATTGGCATTCTACTTTATTTGTAAAATAATTCAAATTTTCTACTAAATTTATTGACTAAAAATTATACTTACACGTGCTCTCGCGACATGATACTGCTTCCAGCTCGCATATCGTGGCGAAGGTTCGCGCCGTACCCGCAGCATCGAACGCACATACTGGACCAACGGGCGGGGCTCTGCAGCGACCAGCGCACAGTGGAGGTGGTACGCCTTCCCGCACTTTGGCTCTCATAATTACCGCTGGTGCTCGTATGTCAACGTCCTCGCCTCCTTCGTACGGCTCGTATATGTCACTAAGGTGTGACGTCAGGAACGGTAGACTCGCTGACTGTAATTCATTCCATGCTGAAATGTTATACATTGTTTTAGTATAGGTATAAAATAGTTACGGTACCAGGTCAAATAAAATTAAAGGAGCAGCAATGGAGTGCTCATTAGATATACTTAAATCACGTTTAGAAAATTACCAATTATGCAATTACATGATATCGAAAATGTCAAGTGTATAACCGTGGTCTAGTCGGATCAGAATTTATGAAGAAATTTAAATCCAATAGTCATCTTCTAGAACGAATCTAAGAAGATAAACGGTCTTACTTTGATTTCATCAAGAAGATTTGTGGAGGATACATGTGAAACATCAATTACTCTTATTTATTTAATTAAAATAGGCGGCAACTATAATAGATGTTAAAATAGTTTACTGTTTAATAAAAATGAGTTAATAGACAATATTATGACTATTTATATAAGTAGCGCAACGCTATTGGTTAGCCTAAAAATGGCCGGCAATGGTAGGGTGATAAAAAGGCTAGGCATAAAATTTGTAAAAAACGTATTAGTAAAAGCCAAGTGCGTGTCGCGCCACGCGCCTTATAGGGTTCAGTAGACGACTATTGTAACATCCGAAAGAATTGAGCCAACCCATCTCTTCCTGTGGATGTCGTAAGAGCCGGCTAAAGGAATCTACATAAAATCAATAACATCAAAACAAGTAATAACTTCATTTAAGGAATTCTTTCAAGGATTGTGTATTTTGTACGACATTTTCTAAGTAGGTACATTTTATAAGTTAGGCGACTGTTACTCTTAAACTAACAGAGCTAATTTAGCCGTCTAAATCCGTATAGTTACCATCATGTCTTTTTTTCAGATTTTCAAGCTAACAGTTAAACTTGTCGTTGCTTTAAAGTTTAATATGTCGCTAATGGATCACTAAATCGAAAAATAGTCGTTACATTTCCGGAATGTTTTTGAAAGACCTATCCAATGATACTCCATATAGGACAGACAAGAAAAAAAAATCATCCACAGTTTACGTGTAGGGGAGGTACCCTAAATATTTTACATCTTTGTCGGCGTGATTAATATATACACCCATACACAATTACAGCTTTCTAGTATTGCTAGCCTCTAAACTAAGCCGCGGACGGACGGACGGACAGACAGACGGATATGGCGAAATTATTAGGGTTCCTTGTATGACTACGAAACCCTAAAAAAATTACATTGATTTTTTCATAAATGACAATTTCGATTGTTAAAAGATCAACAACGAATGTTTATACAGATAACTTTTTATTTTTTATTTTGTTTAACTTATTTTATTTTGACAGCTTCGCTAACAGCACTCTTTTGAATAACCAGAAGGTTTATACATCAGCAGTATTTTCTTATAGCAAAATTTCATTGAACATCACGCTATGAATTGCTTTAATACCGGTGCTAGCGAAGGTACTAGAAAAAATAATATACGAGGATCTGTATAACTTTTAGAAAAATGTAATATAATTAGGGCAGCCAAATTGTTTAAAAAAATATGACTATAAACAAAGCTATTTAGACATTTATCAGAGATGTTATGTTCAATTTAAACAGCAACATACTAGTTTGGGCTTTTTTATAGCTTTTGACTGTGTGGACCACAAAATACTTAAAATAACTTATATGGAAGTGGTATTAGAGGTAATGTCTTAGATATTATAATGTCTTCCTTAAAAAATAGAATACAAGCTACTCTTATAAACAAAATATGTGGTATGGAAAAACAGAACTAACAATAATATCAGAATATAAAAAAGTAGAATTCGGAGTTCCTCAAGGTAGTGTGTTGGCTCCTTTTCTAGTTTTGATATACATTAATGATTTTCCTAAAGCAGTTATAGCGCCAATAATTCTGCTTGCAGGTGCCAATACCGTGTTGTTCCCTAATAAAGATAATAAATTACTTACTCTCTGATGTAATCGATTGGTTAAAATCAAACAACCTGACAATTAATCTCAGTAAGGCAAAAAGCACAGATAATTCTAAACCACATTTTATCAATCTAAAAATATTAACTTTCCTAATTTTATACATTTTAGAAGTTGCTACTTGCTAGTTTGTTAAAAGAAACATGCACTTGTTTGAACATCTCGGTGGCATTCAGCATCAACATAAAATATAAAAATCATACGCAAAAAAAAATGTGTGTTTGTGCAATTCTCACACATGGCAGGAGTGAAACTTCTAAATTAATTAACCAACGAATTTTAATACGTAAATGCACAAAACTGATATACGTGAGTGACACAAGAAGGCTTCGTAGTACGCAGGCGCAAAGACACGTGTTAGCATACGAAGATTATAGGAAATACTGTATACTATCCGATTCTCTCGCAGGCTAAATCCTATTTATGAAGATGTTTGTCTGTTTTCAAAGATTGTAGGAAACACTATATACTTGTATTCTGCGAGAGAATGAGATTGAGATTTAGCCTATCTAGTCTATTTTAAGTGTGAGTTTTTCGTTTCATCGAATTTCAAATCACAACGATTCTATAGAAGTTTCACTTGGATAATACTGCTCTTATTAACAAAAGCATTAAGAAGTTTTAACAACCTACCTTCTGATTTATGCCTCACTCGAAATCTAGATCAGTTTAAAAGTAAACCATTTTATTACAAAAACTATTTTGTTATAAAAAGCGCATTACAGTGTAAAAGAGTTTCTAGAAGATGAATGTGTTTAATATCATGTGATAGCTAATATTGTGTAATTCTAAGTTGTGTAATTCTAATTATTATCCATTAGTATTTGTTAGTTTAGATAATGAACCTATTTGTAATTAGTTAATTACTAACTGTGATAGATATCTTTGTAATACTATAACCTGACAACATTTTGATATATTTGCATGCCCTGAGGTAGAATGTGGCTGTTAAAAATTATCAGTTTGTAAAACCTCAATGTTTATACCCATGTACGTTTAACGTTTTTGATCTACATGTTCTAAATTAAAATTTCTTTGGCAGTGACTTTAATACTGGGAATAATTCTGGCAATCTAAACAGTTACGAGTATTTCCATTTTTTTTTTTTAACTCTATGATCATAAACTGATATTAAAAAGATACTATATTAATCGGTCAATGATAGTGGCAAAGAACCACAAACACATGATAAAATGTGACCTATCGGTGACCGAAACCCAAATCTACATAAAAACAATGCGCCCGCGCTGCTTCCAGTCTTGGTCCAAGCTCTTTCGCGATAATACTCAAACGTACATAAACGTAGCTTAATTATTTCTCGTTTTATTCCATTATTGTTTCCAGCAGTTGTTCTTGATAATTGTTTGACATTTGATATGACCCCTCAATCTAATCTGTGTTATTTATTTTCCTAAACTTTTCTCATGATCTCATCCATATTACGCATTAATAACTCGCAATAATTATCCTTCAGTAGTCCTCGAACTCGATTGAAACATGTATTTTTACAATGTGGTATCATGTTACAGCTTTATTAAAATGTGTTCAGATTGTCTAAACTGTTTAGCGTGTAGATAAAATATACATGTTTTTTCGGTTTATCTACAAAAGTCTGTATGTGATTTTCTAGCCTTAGAGAATATTTTGCTAAATTAGTTAAATTTACTACCAAGAAGTAGAGGAAGTAGTTATTGCTACCCAAAACCACAAATTCCTGCATGTATGACGGATCCTGTACCATCGTGTCAACTAGTACGGGTTCAACCCCTACATGGCAATTATTTGTATGATTATTAGGTAGTTAATCTATGTCCAGTTGTAAGAAAAGTACGCCCAAAAGTAGTATACTACAAGGTTACAGAATACAACAATAAAGATGGTCATTTTGGCTCTTAAGAGTAACAGATAGTAGTTCAAAGGCAGCACCGGATCCTTGTACCGAGTTGCGGTCAACAAAGTCAAGATCGTCGCTCAAATAGGAGATTTAAATTTTATAAATATTTACTATATAGTCTCCAATATTTCTATTACTACCATTCGAAACGGAAAAGAGGAAGGGTAGAAACAAAGGGAGAATGAAAAGGAAATTAAAAGAAGATTAAGAAATGGTGTTCATAACAATTTTTTTGTGACCTTGAGCAGAAAAAACTTAGAGTTGGTGTTACAAGAGTTAGGTACTTTGATATACTAATTAAAACGATTTTTTTATAATTTAATTGGATATTTTTATTCGATACGTCTCGAGAGTGTAACAAAGGAGATACATTGACATGGGAGTTAAAATATAATTCAAACTCAAAACTGTTGTCGTTTTGTTAATGTTTTTCTACTGATAACAAGTTCTGTAGTAAAACAGTAAAGTAAGTTGATAATAACGATGTATAGCGTAGCCCTACTTTTCCCATCCCATTTATCAAATCACTCAAAGCGATCCGTAGCTTTATAGATAAAGGCCCTTGCATAACCGTAATAACTGCGCACTTCAACTGCGCAATGACCAGGATGAAATAATTACTATAATTTTTTATCGTTTTGTGTCGGCCAGCTTCCAGAAAGGGTAGCTGATCTAGATACGACAACTTCCTCTACTGACTCAATAGAATGTCGCATATGTCATGCAGTACTTAGTATTGTGATTAACTCGTAATTAGAAGGTATTTAGACTCCAGTGACGCATAACTTGAATGATTTGGGGTTTTAGTGTTGCCGTTTAATTTAAAAATTAATAAATTAAATTGTTCAGGGCTGTTATGTTTGTCATGTTGATTGTTATACAACATAGGAACTACAAAGTGGAGCAAAAATATCTGGATTGGTCCTGGAGTTACTAGCACACTTATTGGCAGGCTAATAAGAGTTCCATCTGGGTTTTATTTTATGAAATAATACAATAAAAAAACTAAAATTATTTGACCATTCTCGTCTAATATTTTTAACACCACTAAGCGAGCAGGTCTGATGGCAGGTACGTTCTTACCATAGTTTTTGCACATGCCCATGCTCGTAACATTAACATAGACAAATAACTCTTGTGTCATTTAACCGTCTAAACGTAAAGTATATTAGTCACACACAAATTATCTGCTGTTAGTTTTGTGACTGCTCTATTTAAGCTACACAAGAAATTAGCTTAGATAGAGCGTTCACAGAATCAAAGCGTTCAAGGCATTGAGGTCACGTCTGTAGTCTAGTATTAACCCTTTATCAGGCTGTTGCTTAAAACGTAAAACAGTCAGCGCCGGTCTTAGGGAGTTGGTGTTTTTATGCTGGTTTTTCCACACGGTCTACTTAGCGCGTATATGAACATAGTAAATATTTTTATAGTGCCTCAAGGTTGAGTAAACTTAGCATTTATTTAAGATATTTATTGGCAAATATTATTACAATCTGTTGATTTATGAGTTATGGCTGGTAAATTAAATTTGTACACAATGTAAGTATGCAAGAAAAAAGATTTTGTACGGAACTCGTGGAAGGTTGTTATTACGGGTTCTTAACTAATAAACCAAGACTTCAAAATAACAGAACAATTTTAAACATAGACCTACTTGCGAGTGCTCAAGGGCTTAGCACCTAATTAGGCTTAGTTCCAATTGTAGAAATGAAACGGTTGTTACAACATATTAAGAACATCGAATCATAAGAGATTTGATGGCCGCTAATCGCGCAACTCAGCGCAATGGGTTAGGAGTGACCGTAACTTGGTAGAAGAACCAAAGCAAGCGGCATAGCTCCTCTCGTTATTTAGATAAAATTGCTATGGTCATTACTTACAGTCTAGATACCTACTACCGTAATGGGTTAAAAAAATGAGTGGCAATTTGGAAATGGAAAGAGCAGCATGAGATGACCTCTCGCTGAACGGAATAATTCCTAGACGAACTGCCAGCCAGAGCATAGAGAGGTTAAAGGCCGCTTGTTTTGGCAGATTTTGAGCAAAAGGTTCAAGTGTAAATTTTTAGCAGTCGACGTCGTGTGGATGTTTTATTTCATCATCATCATCATTTCAGCCGTACGAAGTCCAGAGTCTTTCACTCCCATCGACCATCTGTTCTGATGTCTCATTTAAAGACACATATTAAATGATTGATTAATAAGTATAATTTTATGGCCATTTTATTTTCCTAAATATTTCTAATATATTGGTATAGACATTTTTCGGTCATTCGGACTGATGTCAAACATAAATTAGTCAATTCATGGCTTTTTCCCTGTGCAATCCATTAAATGAATTTTATTACTTGTATGGAAAGGAATAAAGTAATTGTTTTTGAATCATTGTGCACTTATTTTTTTCATATAAATAACTTCTAAATAAATATTTCCTCCCCATCAAAACCTATGGTCAACCCTAGGTTTTCAGCAGTATTAGTTAGATTAGTCTTGAAGTCTCGTTGTATTAAAATCAACTGCAATGTATTTTTCTGGTCAAATCGGCAACTAATGTGAGTATATCGAATGTGAATGAAGTGAAGATGTTATCAAATGTCAATGTGGGATACTAATCCTAGTTTAATCCCACACACGCTTTCCATCTGGCCAACTTACTAAAGTTGCCCAGATGGGAAGCGTGTGTGGGATTAAACTACTACTGAATGAATCCCCCAAAGACGCAAAAGACCATTAACAGCACATTATTCATCACACCGTAAATAGGTTATTGAGTATAGTTTTTTGTAGCGTAGAAAACCTATCCCAATCAGGTACCTACAAGTATGAGCGGGAATTGTCCGTAATCCTTCTTTTAACTTTTCTTTGGCCGAATGAAATTACACCTGTTGTCAAGATCATAAACTTTGTACCAATAGTTCAAATAAATAACAGTATACGTAAATATCATTAATCAATATAATAATGTAAACAGTATTGAATATCGATACTTGTATAGTAGCACCGCACACGCTTATATAGATAACACTATCAAATACACTTAACTCACACAGTGATGATTTCATTTACGTCACTGCTTATCTATGTACCAAGTATACAGGGCGTTATTTTTGATTGATCAATATCAATGGGAGTCATGTGTCACATCGGTACTTTCCAAATCATTATTAAAAAATATCCACAGAAATGACGATGGGTAATTAACATGATTCTATAAAGTATTACGCATTTAAAAATTAAAATACCTCGTAACGTAGAATTTCATATGACTGAGAATTAATGAGATCATATGTATCATATTTATGTTATTTATTATGAATAATATCATAATAAGTATAGGAACATACCTAAATTGTCTCTATTTCGTGGTAATATATAAACAAATAGGAAGCTGTTTTACATTATTCGTTTTAAAGCCCGAAGTCCCATGATGTGATTTGCATTTACTTTATTTCCAGCTAAATTGGCGATAGTTACACTTATCTCTTAATATCACATTTATGTGTAGCTTTGTATCTGTGAGTGTGTGTCTTGTCCCTTAAACCGTCCTGTCTGTAGTTTTAGTGCTTGATATGCTTCAAATGTTTTCTTAAATGTTCTTGAAATTGTTACTGTTGACGTATTTAGGGTTCATCAGATAGAAAGAGGATATATATTGTCACTTGTTTTTGAATTGAAATCAAATTACATTTATTTGTATTTTTAGTAATTATGTAAATATGCATAGAAAGGACATCCTACAGAAAAATATTTCTCTCAAATGTAATGGATATACGGCCTAAGAGTCAGATCAGTATTTCTTGGCACAACCTGTGAAATACTACTGCCTGATCTAGAAACGGATTTATGTAATATATCCTGGTCCTGACATGCACACAGATGATGTACTTTATTTTTTTGATTAGGGAAAGGTACGTCATGATGGCTTCTTAGGGTAGTTTTGAGGACATATAGATGCAGAACCGTGAGTACATGGCAATTGCCGTAGAGTAATGTTGTAGAGTCCGTGTAGGGTTTTCCAGTTATTTCTTTAAGCCCTCTCCAACCGAAGTAGATGGGTTTTAGTAGCTGCTCCCCAAACCTTGATGAAGAATTGTATGATGGATTGATATAGTAGCAGATAGACTAATTTTAGTGTGGCACTTAGGGATTTAAATACACGTATTAACCGTCTTACTCTGGTCATTACTAAGTCAATCTGTTTGTCCCATCTCAACCTACCAGCTATCAATATGCCCAGGTATTTTGTATATTTTAAGTGGTTAGCATGTACATTCTTTTTTTAACGCAAGCATGGGTTCTAATTGAGTAGCATTGTGGAGGACTATTTATTTTATTTATGGAAAAGGCTACATATTTGCTTTTGGTTAGGTTTAATCTTAAAAGGTTTTAGTTAACCAACTTATGACGTTGGAAACTGAATATTCAGCTCTTTTTTTAACAGTTTGCCAGTTAGGTTCCCAAGCAAGGAGTCCTATATTATCCGAATAAGTGATTATACTGGTATTGGGTAACTGCATTGTGCATACCTCATTTATATAAGTTTGGAAAAGAGCTAGGCCTAAAAGACTACCCTGCGGGACGCCATAATGCGCAGTCCCCTCATCACTAATATGATCCTCCACTCGCAAGGTTATATTTAATAATTTCATAGCAAACACCTCGTATACCTAACTTATGAGTTTATCCTGAACTATGGGAACACAAGAAATTTGTATAAACACTTATTCTTCATACATAAATTCTTTACAACTGTGTTGGTTAAATTCATTATTGCATTCTCGTCGGATATACCTTTACGAAATCCATATTGGTTTGCCGCTAGGATGTGAAACTTCTCTAAAAATGCCTTGATTGCCCAATTAATTACCTTCTCAAGAATTTTAGACAAGGCAGTCAGTACACAAACAAGTTGGCCATTAATTGTTGACACAGTATCAAGTTCCTACTCTAATAAATAGGATGAACAATTGATTTTTTTAAGTTTTAGAAATAATCCTGGAGTTGATAGCAAGGTTACAAATGTAGATAGCAGGTGGTATTAGCACCTGGCAATATTTACGAAGCATCGTAGTTGAGATCCCATTTAGAAGCGCATTCAGCGAAGCTGTAGAAAGATAGCTTCAATCTCAGAATAAGTTACTTCTAGGAAGACCAACGAGTAAGAGTTTGAATTATTTGGAGTGGGTGATATGTTTTTAATTGCTACAGAACTTTGGGATCATTACTGGCTTACCTTTACCAATTTGGTTCATTTTATATTTTATTTTCAATTTACGTAAAAGACTGTTTGCAAAATTTGTGATAACTTGCGTAAGTTGTTTCAGCTGTCATGTTATCAGGTTATTTCTTGTCAAGTTTGTCACGGTTTCTTTTTCACCTTAGCAAACCCGATGTCATCCATGGTTTCAGTAGTCTATTTCGCATGGTTACAGTGGTATTTTGAGTATGCTTAGTCGTAAATACTTGAAACTAGGGATACAATCTCATTTGCTGCATTTGCATCGGTTTCTGCTAAAATGTTAGTAAAATCAATTTTTTCCAAATCTAAATTTGATATTCTATGGTTATAACTGTATAATTATCAACTGTATCTAATATTCGTCAGAGCTAGATCAATGGCAGTCGCCTTCAAGGCTGGTTCATATTAATTTCCAACTAATAAACACGTATAAATGTTTTAGTAATTTTCAATGGAGACTTATTATTATTGAATGACACATTAGCTCGTGAATTCAGGTCCCGAGTCCAGGTGATTTTACACATCAATAATGTTCTTTCTAACGATAGACATAATTAAATTTTTGCATATTGCTTCAATGTCCTTGTCTCTCTATACAATAATCCTCAGCACTGAATCTATGGAGCTACAAGTAAACAGCAAATTACTTGTTTACCTACTAGTAGATCATCGCTTTACGAAAGCGAGTCCCGAGGAGAATTCAGCTCAATATCTTTAATTTAATTTTTTTCAATACGAATATTAATTAATACAAGACGCGTTAAGAGCAGTTCGGTGGACACAAGTAAATTATTCGTCGTTCTACCTCGATTTAAGTTTTTCAAGTGTCATCATTCTTCAAGTGTGAACGAGTCAAAATTGTGTACCTACGCAAACATTATTATTTATTCCGTTGCACTAAGCTTGTGTTACAGAACAATGTCGTCCGTATGTCTGCCCTATGATCGATTACTCACGGCTAATAATAACTGTGCCTTGCCCTGTAGTGGTGGGCGTGAAGCGATAACCCTTAGACATAAGATCACGACGCCAAACGGTCTAATGTTTCATGTGTATTTTGAATTCAACGATGAAACGTCTTTGTGTTTTCCATTTTCATAGTAAACAAAAGAGGAATGTACTTTATTTTAAAAGCTGGTTACTTACTACTACTTACGTTCTTAGGGACGGAGTATAATAAAATTAAATATATTGTACTTAAATAATTTACTTATTTACTGTATAAATAACAAGTTACAAGGTTATAATGCATTGCCTGTATAAGTACTGTAGTGTATTACACTATTTTATTTTTCATAATTGTGTTCACAAATAAAGTATTTTCCTTAAAATGTACTTACAATAATTACCTTTAATACCAAGATACCGGAATGTAAATAAAGGGTAAAAGGAATAAAAATATCGACAGTTAAAAAAAACTAAATCGTTTTCTATGGTTCTACTGTATTATAGTAATTCATAGTAATTGTAGGACTCACCAGCAATTAAAACTACGCAGAACAAAATCTTGCCGTTTAACATTTCCAATTACTTGTTTCCAAATATTAAACTACCACCACAATCTTACAACTCACAAGCAATGTACAATGTATAAATGGAGATAGTACCTGTGTACTAAATTTTCAACTGTCGTCTTTATGAAGCGCCCGCGTAATGAAAAATCGTTCGGAAGATTTAAAATCATAGAGCGGTGTTTATTGTGTAGGACTTATCTGTTCACTGGTGCATCAGAGACGCTTGAGGCGTGTTCCAGGATGGACGGAAGGGGGGGCTCACAGTGGTGGTGGTAGCGATAACCTCTTGCTCGGCGGGAGGACGAACCGGCGATAACAGTTGTGACTTTCAAATGAGAGCGAGTATTTTTTCGCTTCACAGATAAACGTATGGCACTTTTACGTTTTGTTTTTAATCCACACCTTTTTGTAATCTCGACTCGTTTTAAATTTTAATTTACTCTTTGTTATTAGTGAAAGATTGAAATAACAGTTTAACTTATATTTATCCAATTACATTTTTTCATTGTGGTAGTCTTTGGGTATCTGTGTTTTAAAGTAATTCCTGATATAATAATAATGATGATGATGATAATAATGGACATAATGCTATAGCAGCGGGTATAAAAAATAATACGAGTATTATCGAATTGAAAAATATATTTTATAGCGTGTCAAAGTAAACGAATCTCCATAAATGAATTTAAATATTTAGTAAAAGTTTTAAAATTAATAAATTCTAAAAAAATATTGTTTTTTAATTACTGTTCCCTTAGAACATTTATTTACTTCTCCATATATGTATTTAGTCATGCACTTTTCATGGCGGCAACTGACTCACATTGATTTTTACATTCGAGACCTTTTTAATAAATAAATACATTTTCTCGGAAAATTATCAATAATTTTTGATGAAATATACCGATTATTTACAACAATTATTGACCGATTTTAATGTTTAATGGTAAATTGGCCGTCTTCATATTGCCTACAAAACGTTTGTATTGTTTGAATTCCGTTGTTGTTGTTCTTTGAATTCCGTTACTGTAAATCGGCTTAAAGCTACATTTAAAAAACCCGATTTTTTATGTTTTTTCACCAGAAAAACGTTAATTGAAAAATGATGCGCCACTCTAAAATGGGAGGAAATTCACCCAAGTTCAACGTCCAAATGTTCTACTACATTGGTATTGGTATAGGGCTCTGTTTCCGCATTTAGGAGACTAATTAATTATCGTATATTATATTTACAATATTTTATATTATTGATCTACAGCTTTCGTTTAATGGAAATACATAGCTATAATATTTTGATCCATTAAAAATACTGTGGCTGACTAAATCAGACACAATGCTGGCGAGCATTGACGTAACTGAAATTTCTCATATCTTTCAAAAAATTATTTTGACTTGTTTTGTTTTTAGACATTTACAGCTGTAAGTATGCTTGTAAGTATAAAAGTGGTCAGCAATCGACGTTGCTCAACAAATGGAACAGACGACAAGGGCGGTCGGCAGTGCGTAACAGCACAGATAATAGTTATTTCGTAACAGATACAAAAGTTAAAATAACTACGCTGTAATATCCTATAAATTTTAAATAATAAAACCTGGCATTAGCTGCAACCAAAAACATGTCTTGTTAACACTTATAGAAAGTTGAGAGTCGTGTGTTTGCGTCTCGCGCAATAATCCACGCTTTAGGGCTGTACAAAGATGATGATATAAAGGAAAGACTAGAAATAATGAAATAATTTATTTATTTGAAAATGAAATATATTAGTATTATGTTTTATAACATGTCCGTCTCTGAAATTTACATTTTTAATTTTAATATATAATAAATAATTTTAACAGTAAAGTAATGAAAAATAATAGATGCCTGTGCCTGTAATACAACTATGGTGTCTTCCTATTGCGGATACGGTTGCATCTGAAACGAATAATAAACGCTATTAAAAGTGAACATTCATAGCGTGACCATAGGCGTATATAGAGGGGGGCCGAGTGGGCCGTGCCCACCCCAGAATTGTCTGATGCCCACCCCAGAATATTTGGGGACCTGATTTGAAATTATAAACTGGATTCATACCGGGTGTTAGAGAAACGCTCCCGAAAACGAAGACAGTACCGTACCTTTTAAATACGTGATCGCGTAATTTTATAATCATAATTATATCATTCATGACAATTAGGTTTCAACCTACCTATATTATTTATAAAATCGGCGAATCAGATTTGAATTACACTGTTTTTTTTTTCTAGGTGATTATAATTGATTATAAAATGAAAATTAGGGACCTTCGATCTTTCTTTAATAAAACTTCGCATACCCATCAGCAATCTCTGGATAATGCAGAGGGGCCAGCAGCCCCAGTCCTAGTACCAAGTAGGTCTTTTAACTTAAGTTTAAATAAACAAGTTTTGCATTCCAAGATCATAAGTGACTAGGTAGGACGCTTCAGACTTGACCATGTCAACCCAGTTTGAAAATAAGCACAGTTTGTGGTTCATAATCGTAGGAAGGAGATGCATTGTATAAAAATCAAGCATCAAATGTCCATGCGCAAGTTATGGCCCACCATGAAAAGGAAGTTGAGCAAAATAAAGGGTCTAGTACGCCGAGGATTGCCTTTAAGAGGCCATCGTGAAAATGCTGAATAGAAAAATAAAGACATCTTTTTAAGCAAAGAAATATATAAAGAACAAGCAAAAAAATATGCCACAAAGCCTGTTTTGATAAGTGTAAGAGATCCGGAGATATAGCGTTGGCTACGCTGACTTAAGTCTCAAGTCAGCAGGACCATTGTTTTTCAGAAATGGCTATGGCAAAAAAATCAATTCTTTGGCGAAAAAATAGCAAATAATTAGCAAAAAAATATAGTGTAAGTTTTATTATGGCCTTATGACTTGGCTACGCTAGCTTCATAGATAGTCACATGATGGCGTAAGTGTGTTGTTCGGAAAACACAAAGGCTTACAAGCAATCATTAAGGAGAAGTATCCTGAAGCTGTCGATATGAAAATTGTAAGTCTGTAATACATAATTATGATGCACTTAAAACGGGGCTGGAAGAAGTAATAAGTCAAAACTAAGACAAACATGAGGCGAAAGCCATAGGTTTATTAACTTCAATTTCAAAGCCACAATTCATTGTATGTTTATATGTGTTTCATTGGGTATTATTAGTAATCCATGTAAGTATTTCTTCCGGAGTAAAAATGCAACTCTTGGACAAGTTGGCACCATGACAATTGGCATTATAATTAGTTTCGAACAAAATCGGAACAATTTTGATAAACGTTGGAAGGAAAAGCACCCAGAAAGCATGAACTTTGTCTAGAACCTACACGAGTGAGCAAAAGAAAACATAATTGAGCCGGTGGAGGAAGCCGAGATACACAATTTAATTTGAATCCACACTTGGTACAGAAAATTAGATTGATTTGCCGCCTAATTCATAGGCCAGTGAATTTTTGAAAATTAATATATATTATCCAGTGATTGATAATATAATAGTTAACACTAGCAACACCCCGTGGTTTCACCCGCGTAAGTCCCGATCCCGTAGGAATATCGGGATAAAAAGTAGCCTATGCGTTAATCCAGGTCTCCAGCTATGTACATACCAAGTTTCATCGCAATCGGTTCAGTGGTGTATGCCTGAAAGAGTAACATCCATCCATCCATCCATTTTTTTTAGCAGAATGTTTAATAATAAAAAACGTGCTAAAAGAAAAGAAGATTACATTAGAGGTCCTAAAAGAAAATGTAAAACAATAATTGTGTCCAAATCTCTTTAAATTAATCCAAGCTGCAATAGTCATTCCAGTCAGCTCAGCAGGTTGCGAGCGGAGCTTATCAGCAATGCGAAGAATTAAGATGTGGCTGAGATCTACTAAGAGAGAAGAGGGGTTCTCAAGCACTACTCTTCTTCACATAGAAAATAAGTACGTCAAAGAAAACGTCACACCAGAAAAAGTTTTTAATATTTTTACTGAGAAGAAACGTAAATAAAAGTTAATATAATTGTAAAAAAAATATAATAATATAGCTGAATATGACTCTAGCATGCAGTTATAAAAAGAAAATTATAAAACAACTATCCATTTACAAGTTATGACCGTTTAAATTTCTAGGTATTTTTACCTCCGTTTCTCATAAAAGAAGGTGGAATGTGTAAAGTTAAAGATTTTAAATCGTAAATATTTTGTTTATTTTGGAATTTTTATACCGTTACATTACAACAGTCAAAAAGTTTCGAAGTTAGTTTTTATGGATGATCTTACATCCATAAAAATTAACTTCGAAAACCTTTTAAGTTAATTTTATTGCGATTGTATGCTTCGTATCTCAGGTCAGGGGCCAGCCCCCCCTGGACAAAATCTCTAGATACGCCAATGAGCGCGCGTGACCAAAAATAAAATGCCCACCAGAAAGAAAATATCGTATTGTTGTCTAGAAATATAATTCTAAACAGTTTTGCTAAATATTTGTTTATTAAGTAGATAAGTATTATTATAGCCATGCGGCAACGGTGAGTTAAGGATAAATCTCTAAAGCATTTTTTAATTATATTAATAAAGTAAGTATTAACTCAAATCAGTTGTGTGACTCGTTTTAAAAGAATTTAACAGATTAATAACATACATCTAGTAATAACGTAACATAACATTATATTTCATTTACATTACTATTTATTTATTTCATTTAACTTACATTTCTTCTTTTGTCGGAAATGAAAAAAAATAACAAATTTTTATTGCTTTTCTGACTAAAACAAAATGCTGACACCCATCAGCATTTTGTTTTTAAGATAAGGTAGGATAAGCGTGTGACGCCCCTAGCGGCCACTTGTGAATCCAGCAGAACGCTAACCGGTAGGTATATAAAACGCGACCTTAAGCGATTGATGCAGCCCTGGTAATAGGCCTTCATTATTACTGATAACATTTGACAAAAACATCGATATTGATCTTATTTTATTGATGATGATTTCATTTACTCTGTATCGTTTAGAACTCACAAAGGTTATCTTTAATAATTCCGTGTCAGTTATGGACACGCCATCATTAAATATGAATTGTTTATAAATATAAACTTCTAAAGCAGCGTCACTGGATGCATAAACAATAAAAATAATCATCTTTTAAAAAATATCTCCGACTTCAATGCTAAGATGCTTCGTCTTAAATTGTGATAAGCTGTATTGTTCATCCCTTAATTTTCCACCCTTAGAGGTGTTTTATTTTTATTTAAATGGATGGGTTAAAACCAATTCAATTTAAAAAGAATCGCATCAAAAAACATAACATATTAAAAAAAATTTAACGTGGTGCTTTTACTGCAAAAAGTTGTGAAATCGTTAAATTGGTAAACTAACAACATTTTATAGTGACCGTGTCAATATTAAACATCCTTATTTATTTAATAAATAGAATACTTTGGCCATTGAACGGTATGTAACCACAAAAGAATAATCTACTATTTTCAATACTTCTAAATGAACATAGCGCTAGCAAGTTTTTATTCAAATACAAACAGCCGCGTGTGATCGCTAACTCATTCGATTTAATAAAGAATTTTTATGATCGGTATCTAAGAGAGTGAGTCAGTGACAAAATTAAGGAACTTTAACTTGCAATACCTTTTAAAATACAGGTTAAAATTGAATTAAAGTTGGGAATATACCTTGTTACATGCCCTATTGGTCATACGCATTCGCAAACGATGCGAGTATTTAGCAAAAGTATTTAGCAAACGGAAAATAAATTAGGTACGGATATGAAATTATATTTTTTAGGTTCCGTGCCTCAACAGGAAAATAGGATCACTTTGTTTTCCGTATGTTTGTCTGTCTTTCTGTCTGACAGTCTGAATGTTTGCCTGTCTGTCAAGGTGAAATTAACATCAAATACGTATGTCTGTCCCTTGAAGCTGTTAAAATCAAGTTTCTAAGTGAAAACAATCAAAAGATACAGATTTTAAGCCTTTCCTTTGAACAAATTTGAACATTTCGCAGGGAAATCAAAACCTATAGGGTACTTCCCATTGACCTAGAATTATGAAAGGAGAAAGGAAGAACTCTATAAATTCCCTTGATCAAAGTATCCTTATTTAAAAGAGGATATAATAACAAGTCTTTACAAAAAAATGGTTAAATTGTGACATCCAGGAATCAAGTTATATGGAAATAATAATATGGTAAAAATGAGGTTATGTGAGGTACAACTAGGCCATCACTAGGTCATCACCCCACCCGGGCTAAGCGGTAGAGTGGTATGTCGGACTCTAACCGACTAAAATCACACGGTGTTCCGTCACAGTTCTTATTACCAGGGCCTCAGGTGTACCCTTACAAGGAAATCCCTGTGAACCCTGGCAGACTTGGCCGCCTGTTAAACAACAGGCGACCCCGCTGTGTGTTGTGGGGAATTTTATCCCCTGTCAGTAAGAGAGGCACGCGCGGAACACGGCGCCACCGTTTCGGGCATGCTTCTGCTAAGGCGCCGGATAACCCTGTCCATCGCCCCCAGGCAAGCGCTCATGGAGGCCGGAGATCGACTTGCTCTCTCCGGCACCTGGTGCGTCTTCTGCGGGATGAGAGAGTACTAGTTCTCTCCCGTTCCCTTTACGCCGCCTCCTTGGCATACATTACCTCCTCGCAAAATGAGGCGGCGGAATCCCATGCGCTCTCACTCTGGACCATGGACATAATCATGGTCTGAAGCGAGAGGCTACGAGGCAAGGTACAACTAGGCCTGCCATTACTTAAACTGCCGACGAAGGACAAGCTCTTTAAAAACCCCGGACACATGTGTAAAATCGAGATTCATTCATCTCGATTTTACACACGTGTACGTGTACCAAAAGGGTAAAAGTAAATACTATAATATGATTATTATATTATATTACTAGCTGCACCCCGCGGTTTCACCCGCGTAAGTCCAGATGCAGTGGGAACATCGGGATAAAAAGCCTATGTATTAATCCAGGTCTCCAGGTATCTACATACCAAGTTTCATCGCAATCGGTTCAGTAGTTTTTGCGTGAAAGAGCAACAAACATCCATCCATACGTCCATACATCCTCACAAACTTTCACGTTTATAATTTTAGTAGGATAAGACGAACATGGAGACCTTTGCACTGAAGTGGAACATTACACAATGTTTAATAATAATTAACTCAAAGAAAACTTTACTAAGTTTACTTTATTTTGTTTTTAATATAAGGTTTTTAATATAACATTTAATAAAAAGAATCATTTAAATAAACGCGTGAGGTGTTTTTGGGATACCCCGTTGAAACGAAGTTCCTTTCACTATAAGTATATAAATATATTTAATGAATTGAATAAACTGTAAGTATCAAAATATAGTAAATATTGTAAAAACTCGATATTAAAATGCGCCGTCTGTGAAAGTTGCTCAAACTAATATATGGATAATTAGTATACCATCAACATCAACGTTACAGTAGTATCACGCAGAATCCACAGATAGCGTAAATAAAATAAATCAACTCGCGGTCAGCATTTTTCGTTGCGCTAAACCTTTTTTCTCGCTAGTCCTAATTCGCCGAACGTCTGAAGTTTAACGTGCGATAAGGAACTTCATTTCAAAAAAATAGTGACCCTCAGTTACTCTAGAAAGACAGAGATGAGCAGAGAGGCCTTTGCACTGCAGTGGGACATAACAGGCTTCTAAAAACTGTTTAAAAGCACGATTTGAATCAATACTCACAGGTTCAGATGCACTCCACCGACAAATAACAGCTAAAAACAATGACTTTCAGTTACTCTAGAAAGACAAAGATGAGCAGAGAGGCCTTTGCACTGCAGTGGGACATAACAGGCTTCTAAAAACTGTTTAAAAGCACGATTTGAATCAATACTCACAGGTTCAGATGCACTCCACCGACAAATAACAGCTAAAAACAATGACTTTCAGTTACTCTAGAAAGACAAAGATGAGCAGAGAGGCCTTTGCACTGCAGTGGGACATAACAGGCTTCTAAAAACTGTTTAAAAGCACGATTTGAATCAATACTCACAGGTTCAGATGCACTCCACCGACAAATAACAGCTAAAAACAATGACTTTCAGTTACTCTAGAAAGACAAAGATGAGCAGAGAGGCCTTTGCACTGCAGTGGGACATAACAGGCTTCTAAAAACTGTTTAAAAGCACGATTTGAATCAATACTCACAGGTTCAGATGCACTCCACCGACAAATAACAGCTAAAAACAATGACTTTCAGTTACTCTAGAAAGACAAAGATGAGCAGAGAGGCCTTTGCACTGCAGTGGGACATAACAGGCTTCTAAAAACTGTTTAAAAGCACGATTTGAATCAATACTCACAGGTTCAGATGCACTCCACCGACAAATAACAGCTAAAACAGTGACCCTCAGTTACTCTAGAAAGACCGAGATGAGTAGAGGAGAGCCATTTCACTGCAGTGGGACATAACAGGCTTCTAAAAACTGTTTAAAAGCACGATTTAAATCAATACTCACAGGTTAAGATGCACTCCACCGACAAATAACAGCTAAAAACGCTTCATTGTCCAAGATTCTTCTGCTAAGAGTTATTGTGACCAGCCACAATGGTACACACAGCGATCCATATTGTCAATACCCAATCGATAGGCATAATTAGCCGTGCTGGGCACAGATAAGGTAATAGTTACTTCGTATCCTGGGCTCTCTGAGCCAAGTAATTCTATGTACCAATCCGTCGTTACCGAAATCATGATAATAAACAATAAAACAGAAATACAAACGAACTCAGAATGGACTTAGGAAAATGAACGAGTTTTGAATTTCGGTATACCCATTATCCGTCAAGTGTTTTTCACAATATGTTTTTTTCTAAAAATTAACGATAGTGAAATATAACCTTAAAAAACAAAATGAGGTATGTAAAGAACTCCAGTTGTACTAAAAACTCGTTCACTGGGCACACTTGTTTGTGGAGTTACCAAATATACTCTGGCTACACGAGAAAGAATACCATATTTATTGCTATTAATCTTCTACCACAGAGTTTTCATTTTCAATACGTTTTCCCACTACATATTAACTTTTTAAAAACCAAAACTTTAACAGGGGTTGGGTTTTACTTTTCTAAGTTTTCTCGCTTTTACTAGAATCCATAGACGTTTTCATAGTTTCCCTAAATGATACAGATGCCTCTGATAGACTGGCACTGGAGATAAAAATTTCCTAAACCTGATAAGTAATTTTATTACGCCTTGGATTCTTCTTCTTCCCGAGTCTTCATTCCAAATGAAATCTGGAATATTTTTCATGATTTGACCTTTTTGTGCAAAACTTTATGTCAAACCTTTCAAAAATGTTACTCGCGCCTTATTTGAAAAGTTAACATTCGAATTCGCATTCGCGAATATTGGAGATAAATACTGGAAATGGGCTAGGAGGACGACGATGATGATTTTTTAAATCGGACACTTAGTTCTTGAGATGAACGAATACAAACATACACACATTATGCAGTAATCCTTATTATCTGCCTTTTCTCCTGATCCTGGTAATAACGTGTATGTTAGACTTTGCTCAGTTTACTATTAAACGCACACATTCAATTTGGACGTGGGACGCAACCACACGTAGATCCTATCACAAAACCTCACACGATAAATGGGGATCAAACACCAAAAGAAGTGTTCAATTCGGACTAGTATATCGTGGGAGACCCAAGCACCGGCACGTAGTGGCGGCCTCGACCGGAGTGATACCACAGCCTCACAGAAAACCGGCAGTGAAGCGATGCTTGCATTTCTTTTCGCCGAGTGAGTGAGATTCCACCCTTCCCCTACTCCCACCTTAAAGGGCGGCAACGCGTTTGTGACTGATCAAGTGACCCGTCTGCTCGTTTACCCCCTATACCATAAAAAAAATAGTAAAACTTTACATTATCGCATTCAAACAAACAAGCTATTCCGATTTATAATACACTAGCAACCCACCCCGGCTTCGCACGGGTAGCAAAGCGGGTATTTCATCTTCATGAATTATACACTTAAACCTTCCCCATGAATCACTACGTTTATTGGTAAAAACCGTATGAAAAAAGTAGGTTTACTAGAGGTTAAACTGAATTCTTTATAACTACTTTACTTCGTTTTTTATTACTACCTTATTAGTGGACAAAACACAATGAACGGTCATGATTTTACGGCTTATTACATGTCCAATTAATTACTATTTACGTTGACAAGTAAGCTCTCGAGGTTTTCATTTATATTACGAAACAACACGATGATGTCACAGCACCATAAAGATTAAAGAATATGGTAATAAATAATCTATATTTTTACAGAAAAACACTTACGCCTGTAATTATTTTGTCAGACGCGTACAAAATAAATTGCTTGTGTTATGCAACAAAGTGAAGCATACGGTTTAAACAGCTACTGCCACGTCGAATGCGTTAAAGTAAATGTCAGGGATTTTGCCTGCAAGTGGTACGCATTTTGAGAGGAAAGTATGACAAGCAATATGTGTATTAACTGTCATATTACTGGGCATGGGCATTGGGAATCCTCTCAGTTGGAGAGAGGTTAGGGCAGAGTTACTTTAGAGAATATTGCGAAAAAGTCTTCATTATGTAGGTTTGTTCATGAGGCTTTGCACCGCAACACTTCAGAATTAATGATGTTTACCAAATGATAATTAATTTAAAATGTAATAGGTGTATAATTATGGGTTGCCAAATTCACCATGCAATCCAAAAAAATGAGAAACGCGTTAAGCCCTACAGCGTCGGAGACCAAGAGCCCACGACCACCAGACCTTCATCATTTTATAAAAGCTGAAGGCTTCCTACTTAGGTTGGGCACAAAACTTTCAGCTTTTATGAAATGACGAAGGTCTGGCGATCGCTGGGTCTTGTACCATAGTGGGAACGACTTTGAAATTTCATACGAATCACGCGTTATTTATTTAATTTTGTATGTGCGTCGCACCGGTGCCACCCATGGACCTCATCATAAATTCAGGCGTAACGTTACGGCTACAGTGTTTGATTATCTATCAACTATGACATTGCAGATTTAGGTGCTCAGATAGTCTGTCGGTTGAAGAGAATACTAGTTGATCGATTGGTGATATCCAAGCTTTCTTGTATTTCTAATTACATTCAACGCAATGGTTAGATTGGTTACTTCAGTTCGGATGTCAAGTGGCGTTATTCTCTCAGAGCGATGCAATAATGTAGGGATCCATTAAAAAAAGTAAAATTACATAATATTATAAGATTTATTGTACATTCGCCTTAAGGATTAGATAACAATTATACATGCAACAAAGTATTCTTCAGATTGTATACTGAAAAGAATAATAACAGTGGTTGATTGAGTATTTTTTATTATTAATTAAAACAATATTCTTTAAAACAATAATAATCAAGATTTTTGTTTAAAATATTTGCCATAAGTTATTTTTATTCAACTAGTTTCAAAGAAACATGTTAGTGATAAACGAGTCCTATAAACAGGTTCTGTAGGTGATTTTCAATTCTGATTCTACGTGGTCAAGTGGCACTATGAAGAACAATAACCTTTGCATTGTTTTTTTTTTTTTAAACATGATGTGTCTTGGTATTTTATTTTTTAAATGTACGAGCTTCGCCCGGTATGCGTTTCAACGGCTCTGTTTTCTTTTTAAGCATGTACAATTGTAGCGTTTGGACAGGTTTTTTTTCAGAATTCTTTCCTGGGGTGCACTCAATAAATCAATAGATATTATAATAATGTAGGAATTATTATACTATACATAGATATACTATACTAATTATGCAATACCTTTAAATAAGCATAATAAGCGTGGTCCGACATACACTCGCGGTTTTTCTTTTCTGATCTTTCCTTAACCTACGGAGGCAAGTAAGCCACATTGTTCACCAGATATTGTCGACATTTACGAATGTTACTATAACAAATATAAATACCTGTGTATCTTGATATGTAATGATGAAGTTTGATCTAGTAGTATATTGCATGTTAAAGAACTGTAGAATCTTTAACACTTGACGTCATAAAAAAATTTTAAACAAATTATAAATTAGATCAAAATCAATTAATTCCTTAATTAATGATATAATTTCTGTTATTGTGTAAATATTTTTACATGCTAAAAGTGTTTCATTTAATAAAGCTGAACATGTTATCATCGACCTTTATGTCTATAATAGATAATTTATGGGGTAATGTCAGAGAGACATCGCATTGGGTGGCTTTAAAGCTGTCTTTTCCGGTCCACCATCGGTATGCGGAAACGACACATCCTACCAAAAGCATGACATGAAACGTTTGCGTTTGATGACATTGAGCCGCCTTGTTGTCTAATATTTCTCATTGCAAAATTTGCCAAACTTCGCAACAATTTCTCGCCATTCCGTTCGCTTCTCAGCAAGCATTTCTCATTTTTGGTGGTCAATTCTGAAAGCGGCCAATGTTCCTTTGGCACATTGGCATCTTTAAAAAGAAGCAATAGCCTCTTTACAGGTTTCTTTGCGTTCGCTACTGCTGCGCCCAGAAGATCGCATCGTGGAAGTCGAGAAGGTTCAAGTCATGAAGCGCGATGGAGATAGGCACCTGTACTATTTCTAGAACCATCTCAGATATCACTAAGTCTTGCCATGATAATCCTAAAATTTTCCGTAGGCAACTAATGTAGAAATAATTTAGGCGAACTACTCTAATTTCGCGTATGTCATTCAGGTCTCAACTACGTGCGAAAGTATGCTTACGATGGAAGCCTGAAAGACTAACTACTACTAATATTGGTCAATTTAGTCTCCGCAATAAACAAGAGATTGAAGAAAGAAGCATAGTGGCGATGGAAGTGTTATTCTCCTTCAGATTAGACAGGCGCATGGAATACGATGCGCCGCAGTCGAGGTACGCAGTCGAGCAATTGTATATTATATAATTTGGATTTGTCTCAGGAGATTGGCGATATGTGGAATATCGATTCGGTGATCATTGTTCTGACTGTCATATCTGCTCATGTATTGACAGCCAAGAGCCATGATCAACAGCTTAAGAGGCTCGCTTTAGGCGGCTGGATCAATGGACTGATGCAGAAGGCAGTTCTTTTCGACACGGCCCGTATACTGAGGAGGTTCCTGTCTTTGGAGCCCTAACCACCGGTATCTTGGTCCCTGTATCTACCCGATATCGGTGGCCTACTATTTTTTATATTTTTAAATAGATATATATTTAGTAAGTACATATTTAAAAATGTAATGTATATGGTAGATGAATAAAGAGAATAATAATAACTTGTTTTCACATAAAGTCCATACTTTTCTTGAAAATAAATTATTTTAAGTTTTAGATATAACAATACTAGACATTTTAATTTTAATTCAATAAGACTCGCATGAACCCTACTATCATTTTGGAGTCATTTTGTCGGCTATTATATTAAGAACGCTATTAGTGCTGTCTCGTACTGATCTTAGGAGAGAGGCGACTCTTTTTTGGATGATGCCATGGAAACTATCCACTCTTGCTTCCGTAAACATGCTACAAGTACTTGAAAAGCGGGGCAATCCTAATAACATTCTAAAGGCATATTGGGAATAAATTTTTTAAGTTATTTTTTATTCTTTAGATCATAGTCCTATGTAGATTACCCTTAGTATGAAAACTTTTTTAAAATTGTTACAAGATTATCCTTAAGCTTAAAAATATTGATGGGAAACCGATCGGAGTTGAACTGCGACAGAGACAAAACGGGATTAAAAAAAAAAAAAGTGAATATAGAGTATACCATATTTTGCGGTTTATTAACAAGGATATTTGGTGAAAAATGGTTAGGTCACGTAGCTCGGTTCACCAATATAGAAACGACTCATATTCTCACGTCAAATTTCCCACTTTAGTTATAAATATGATAATGATTTCCTAAAATGTTTCAATATTTTCCTTCATTAGTTGTCATAAATTTTTTGAATAATTTTTTCACATCATATAATAATAATATATTTATTTTTGTCTGAGAAATTATCTACCTTCATTTGATTGTCATTACGACAGCTTTATTCTATACGATTACATTAACGGTAATTAACTTAATTAATTCACATTGGCCGTAGTCACAGACTGTGCCTGTATTTCGTATGCGCACTTTATCAATCCCGTTAACTCCCATACGTTTAAAAACATAGATGTAGTTTACCGTTCGTGACATTTTTAGCGCAACTGCGCCGTTTCGAAGCGTTTTTAATACTGCTGGTTCATCTACTTGACTTCCATTTTTGTTAATGCTTTGCCCCAGCTCTCACCACAACGCCTAACCAGGTGTCCACACTACCTGCACCTGCCCGGCGGTGCTAACCTGGCCTTTGAGCTTGCAATTCTTATTCGGTGCATAGATTCCTGTCTTTGGGTTTGTGTCATCGTCCTACAAGGGACTGTACCGTCTGTTTATCATTGGGTTTATTCATATAGCGGTAGATGACAACCTGTGTATTAACGTTAACCGGTCCTGTAAGGTACACAAAGAGGAAACTGTACACGGGAATTCACATATTCACATCCTGCAAATTCTTTAGTGACTAGTGTCGAGCGTAGTCGATAATATGTTTGCTGTATAAGCTGGTTACAGATATTATCATATAAGGTCACATTATTCATTCAAAATGAAAGTTTAAAAGTATGACATCAGAGTTTAAGAAAGCATCGACAGGGTTTTTGTGTTTATGTTAGATTGTTTACTTATTTGAAATTCTTTTAAAGACTTTAATATTAATATACTGGAGAGGGAAAGTGCTATAAAAGGTCCTCTTGATACGCAGTATAAATACTTATTCATTAAGATTTACGATATTCAATCTATTTCTACAATCAATCATCCGGCATACTATAAGTTCATTATTTTCTTGAAATACCCTCACCCAACATGAAATAAATTCCAAATATTTTAAGAAACTCTTTGTCTAACCACTTGACGTAACTAAAAATCCCTAGAGAGCAGATTTCTGTTTAACCAATTACGATAATTATAGAGATCAAAAATATTATTTAAAATTTTGACATTAGGTATATTGACAGATATGGGACACCTCCTTATTAAAAAGCTTTTGGATATCGAATACAGAAGTTTTCTTGAGCGCACATTGCCCACCTTTGCCTCTTGGTCGTAAGTTCTAAGTCCTTAGACTTATTTATCGTCGCTATTACTTTTAATCATTGCATCAAATCGCTTAGCGGTATGTAACTAATTTCACTAAAGTACCTTGACTAAAATACCATAATGGCGTGATAAGAAAAATTGTACTATTTGTACTCAAATAATATGGTGTCATATTGTTCTGAAGCATACTTTTACTATTGCAACAACAATTTTGTAGAACGTTGTAGAACAGCATACGATTTTCTTTTAAGTTGGATATCGATTCTATCTGATGCTACTATACTTCTTAGGAATCACCATATATCCGTTGATCCGCAACCAAGCAATGATAGACAAGTCACAGGGCATTATCGAGTTAGGAGAAAAGTTCGAGCCATTTGAAAAGTATTTTGCATATTGGAACTTTATTCACCTTATGTTGAAGAAAAACATTGTAAATTAACCTGCGAGCGAGTTCTCCAATTTTCTTCAAAAAGCTGTGTGAAGCCCAACTAATTACACTACGGCAGTAAGAAAGCTTGCGGTGCACGTTGAGCAGTAGCAATGGCAACGCTTCTTCTCTTTTTAAAAAAAATGTTATTGATAAGCAAATGCTATCGATTCCAGTTTGTTCCAGATGTTTTAAAGAGTTGGCCCACAACTTCAGTCACTCCGTTTGTTTCGCGCAACCTACCGATTAACAGAGGGTTTTTAAAGAATCAAGTTCATCCTTGAATTCTTTTGGAGCAATGGATATGGTCTGAAACACAGCCGGTGGTCGACGTCTAAACTATAACACTTAACGCTAACAGGTAAACTCTTGAGTTTTTTCAAGATACGAGGAATTCTCTTAAAAATTATTCAGCATGACGGGCGTGGACTAAATAGTGAAACACTTAGCCAAAGTCTATATTTCTAGTTAAAGCCATAGGTGAAAACGAAATCCTCAATATAATAATAAGCCATAATAATAATAACAACTTAAAAAAACAAATGATTTCTTATAATTAAATGATTTAGTGGTAAAACATGCATGTTTATAAGAATTCGAGAAGTGCCAGAATATTCTTGAATTTTTAGCACTTCAATTCATAAATTTATGATCCTTGTTATAGTACAATATACGATTTATAAAGGTATTTGTTAAATAAAAATAAAAAAAAAACAAAACCATACCGGGAAAATCATATCGTTAATGTTGACTCACATCATTAAGAGGACAAGATGCGCAAGACTTTATAAACAGAACCGGCGTCTGCGCTGGACATACTGGACAGTTACGCGTAGGCAGTCGCTCCGAACGTTGTATATGCCATTATTTTATCTCACAAATATTCCTACAAAATGAACAAGCTGTTCGGTTTATTCGTAATCGGTAAGTTGTTTTTGTTGACTTATTTTTTTATCCGTTTATTATTTGTCGTTTAAATACCTACAGACATGCGACCATTACAATTTCATGTCTTTTTGTTTACACCGTTCTTGCGTAGTGTTTTTGTTTAGAAAGAGACTGTCTGATGAAGTATATCTTTATCGAGTACAGATACAGTATTTATTTGATAGAAGTTTATAAAAAATGTAGTTGGGAGAAGAAATTATTGAAGTCTAATTTGGAATCGCATAGCTGTCGAGTAAGATATTATTTAAATATTGAACTAATTAAAAAAAGTTTAGTGAAAAATCTCCCTTTTTTATTCAAAGTAATCACAAAAGCGGATTTGTTTTCATGAAATATAATGATATACATGTTTAAAAGTGCACGTTCTTGTTATCATGTTACGTTTAGTTAATATATAATTGAATCAATTGAGGGAATTATGCAGATACTAATTACTAAAACTACAGATTACTATCAAGACAAAAACAAAGTGTTGCCTGTGTAACTGGTTTCCAGCACTACTTTAAACTTTTTACATAAGTAGGTAGCTACAGAAATTTTTTTGGTACCGGTTCGAAACACCTTCTACCTACATCCATATTTTAAGTTGCCATAAACTCCTAATTATAGCCCAGTCTAAATCATAAACTTAGTGTATTATTTACGCTAGTATACTAAGTTTGTGGGTTATAGAGTGACAAAATGATATGTAATAATTTAAGGTTACAGGCTTCAGACGCTCGGCGGAGAGCGGCTAGACGGAAAAATGTGTTAGCGCAACGAAAAATACTGACCGAGAGTTAATTTGTTTTATTTACGCCATCTGTGGATTTTGCGCTATGGTACTGTACTTTGATGTTAGTTGTATACTAATTATCCATATAATTAGTTCGGGTAACTTTCACAGACAATTTTAATTTCAAGTTTTTATATTATTTTGAAATAATTTGTTTGTTATAGTGAAAGGCACTTCGTTCCAAACGGGTATCTCAAAGCCACAATACAGGGTTTTTTTTTAAATAAAATCGATATTTCTATACATCCACTAGCTAGCAACTTGTTGTATTATACTATAATATAAAGTTTTTGTAATAAAATTCTCGCATAAAATCAAAATTTTTGAAGCAAATCTACTTTGGGATGCGACACATTATATTACCTTTGTGAAATATTAAATTCAAAAGGTCAAATCTCGAAGGCAATCTTCTAGTTTATACAAACAGAAAGTACGAAATCATCATCCTTATTTAATTTTCAATTCACTGTATTAGGAATTTAAATTTTACCTTTTAAAATACGTGTTACAAATAACGGATTACTATTTCACATACATAGGGCTGCTACCCGTCCCGATTTCCCCGGATTTGTCTTAGTGTAGAGGGCGTCCGGGAAGCGTCCGAATGGGGTTTTCAAAAGGTGTCTATGTCAGGGAAAAGTTATAATTGTTAGATGAATTATTAACCAGCTGATTAAATTAATAAAAAATGTAAATGGAAACTGCGTTCTTATAATTTATTTTTAGAGTGTGTCATATGTCCGGGGTTTTTGAAGTTTTTATCCGGGGCCGGTTATTTAAGTGATGTCAGCCCTACACATACAAATACCTATACGTACTATGGTACTTACATATTCCGTGTTAGGTTTAGATTAGAAGCTAAATAAAATTGTTACTCAAATACTTATTACCCGTTCAAAAGTTACTTTGATAGAAAATTAGCGTGCCTTTACCTACCTGCCTGTTATATTATGTTCGATAAAATTGAATGTGTAATATTTAAGTGTGAATGTAAACAATTGTTGGCGAACCTAAATAAATAAATTATTGTTCAACTTATAAATACAATTTTATTTATTATACAATGAAAATACAATTTATTAAATTTTTGTACTTCCAGCTCTCTTCACAAAGGGCATATTTGGGCAACAAGAAGAAAATGATAATAACGATGGTATAGACGATAGGTACGGCTTTGATGGACCATCTCGGTTTCCTGGACAAAATCAGTTCCCTGGACAAAACCAGTTTCCCGGTCAAAATCAATTCCCTGGACAGAACCAGTTTCCTGGTCAGAATCAGTTCCCGGGTCAGAATCAGTTCCCGGGCCAAAATCAGTTCCCGGGCCAGAATCAGTTCCCGGGCCAGAATCAATTTCCCGGACAAAACCAGCTCCCTGGACAACGAACTACTACTCCAAGCACTGGTGGAAGGTAAGATCGGATCTATAATGTTAAAAACTAGCGGTTGTGTCTTAATTCATAAGGCAAATTTAAAAAATATATTATTTAGCAGGTATTCAGGTTTTTTCCTTAATTTATATGCTCAAAATTTCACTATCAATAGCTTTTGCACTCTTCTCCAACGTAGGCAAATCCTCTGATGTATTTTTTTCTTTTATATCCAAAATATTTTGCTTTTTATTTTAATGATCACTTACCCCTAATGCCATTCTGTGAAGTGCCATCAAAATGTAAATTTTGATCCGTATTATCCCCTACATCTGTGTTATTAAAAATCGGATGCTGATTTTTGACTAGTTTAATACTGTTTTCAATTCCAAACACGCCCAAGTCACTGTTATACGAAGATCGCTTAATGTCCTAATGATGTTATTTAATGTATGCAGTAACTGAAAGATGTTACAAAAATCTATTTAAAATTTTCAAATATCTAAATTTAGCACCCGGTTATTAATGGTTGGAGAATCACTACCAACTTTCAGTATTTACGACCTCCCAACAGAACTGAGGAATAAACAATTTTTTTTTGTATGATTCCAGCTCAACCACTACAACTATGTCTCCCGCGGTCCGCCAGTGCATAACCAGTTGCCCAGGAACTCCAGAATACAACCCGGTCTGCGGTACTAACAATGAAACATACCAGAACCTTGGTAAACTGACGTGCGCTCAAAGTTGTGGAGTTAGTGAGTATCACGAATTTATCTCCAGCAACATGTCCTGATTCTAGTAATGACTAGCAGTTTCCGCGCGGCTTCGCTTGCGTGTACATATGTATATGTTTTGCGCGGAAATCCTGGGTTTAGGGTTTATACATCTTGCTTATGAGCAGATATGTTGCTCAGATTATGGATGACTAGAATCTTCGGGCTGTCTAAAGTAAAACTTTTTAACTGACTTCAAAAAAGGAGGATGTTCTCAATTCGACTGAATTTTTTATGTTTATTACCTCAGTACTTTGACTGGGTGAACCGATTTTGATAATTCTTTTTTATTTGAAAGCTAGTGCATCCCGTGTGGTCCTATTTCAATTTGGTCCAGATCTGACAATGGCATTCATGAGAAAACCATATAAATCGAATAGTTTTTTTTAAGTCTTTTTTTCAAGCATTATTTTCAATATCTAGTAGATTCACGATTAGTACAGGAATAAAATACATAATTTTCACTCACAAATATTTACAATTAGACATATCGCTATATATAGGGTACTTGGCAAGCACTTTTCCATTAGTATAATTAATTATTACTAAGACATCATGAGAGTTATTTAAGTATATTTCTCGTTCAAATAATCTAACAATTACAATAGTATGCAACTTCTGTCACGTCTGGAAAGTCTATTTTTAATCTTTACTAATATCAAATATAAATGCAAAACGTTTTTCTTGAATTCTCCTGCTTTCAAGGAAGAAAGAGCAATTCAAGAGATTTTTTGCTTAGGGATACTGTACCGGTTCTAAAATGTTTCAAATGCACAATTTTGAGAGAAGTTATAGGGTTGGCCTAAAAACTTCGGAAACTATAAATATACATTTTATATCAGGTTTGCCAACCTCAATTAACTTCTTACAATTTTCCTTTACGAAAATTAATGTTTCTTTGTCATATATTAACGTTACAGTATTTGCTTTGAAAATCGTGAATCATGAATAATATATAATTAGCTCTGTTTGAATGTTATGTTTACCATTATGAAATACTAGCAGCGCCCCGCGGTTTCACCCGTGTAAGTCCCGATCCCGTGGGAATATCGGGATAGAATGCGTTAAGCCAGGTCTCCAGCTATCTACATACCAAGTTTCATCGCAATCGGTTTAGTGGTTTTTGCGTGAAAGAGTAACAAACATCCATCCATCCAAACTTTCACATTTATAATATTATATAGTGGGATAAACCTGTCCTCATATAATATGAAGTTGTAGACACATTAGCAACTACAAGATAAGGTAAACACTAATAAGAGTTAATTTTATAAAATAAATTATGTCCTTGTAATTAAAATTCAAAATGCATTAACTTGTTTTAACTTTATGTTAGTTAAAATGTTGTGAACCCGATATCTAACTCCTAACAATAATTTATATTGTGGGAGGGATTAACGGGACTACCGATTTATTATAAAAACTATAAATTTAAAATTTTTAAACACCCCCGACTCGAAGATCCCTTCAACGATTACAAAATGCCTTACATCATTTTGGAAAAGAGCTGATACTCTTACACTGCTGGACCGATATTAACCAAATATAGCTAAGAACTACAGCAAGAAAACTGACTTTCAAATGAAAAAAACCGCATCGAAATCGGTCCATCCGTTTGAGAGCTACGATGCCACAGACAGACACACACATACACAGACATCGACGTCAAACTTATAACACCCCGTCGTTTTTGACAAACGTCGGGGTTAAAAACTCGTAGCTACTAGATCTCTAGTATTTATGTGTTATATATATTTTTATTTAAAAAGTAATAACTTAGAAAGACAATTTAGTTATGCTCGAAACTCAAAAAGAATGGATTGTGAATTTTAAAATAGCAGTGCAGGTTTAAGATATAAAAATTTACCCAGTTCTTTTACGAATTGATGGAGGAAAAAATGAGATGAACCTATCAAATAAAAAAAAATGTCCACCTTAGATTCTCTGATAACCGCTTGTGCACTGTTGTCACCTTTAGTGGAACATAAAAACACAAACAACAAGTTTAACAACAGACACAACCATTTAATTTAATTACATATATTATTTCATAGGTACACATTATTGCAAAGTGCGCAATTGCGATATTAATTAATATATTAATAAAACTGTTGATGTTGTAGGAGGAAAACCAAAGCAAAAATACGACATGTATTATTATTATTTAATAGCACGCTTGAAATATAATTATATTATAACTCCACTGTAGTGCCACAAGTCTATACCGTTATACAAATTAATAAAATTGAAGTTTGTTTGTCATGTCATAATAACAGCTTTTTACTAAATTAATTCGAATGTTTACACGGTACACATACCAAAAAATTTTTAATGAAATTTTGGTATGTCTGTTTGTTCCGGATAATCTCCGGAACAGGTAGACCGATCTCCACGGGACTTACACTGGCAGATACCTGGTGTTATAAAGAGTAACTTTGTCTACTTTTATATTGTAAAAATAATTAGGGTTCCGTGCAAAATATACAAATATGTACACGGGGAACAACTAGTATTTAATAGAAATACTGCACGCTACGTACCTAATTTGCGTTTACATGTAATATATATATATATATATTATATGAAATAAAAATTAATGCATGGTGCATTAATTTTTATTTATTTAACTTTGTTATTTTTCCTTATGAGAAGATTCGTCAGGTGTTGTTAACGTGAATAAACAAAAAACATTTAAGTATTTTTTCAACAAATAACAACAATGTACATATAGTGTGCTGTGCTATTTCGTTATGTTAAATGATGCTTAAAAATTATATCACTAACTATTGAAATATAATGTTAAATTAGAATAAGTTAACTTATTTTCTCAAAAGATAAACAATGTAATAAAGTGGAAACATTTTATGTACTTGATAGGTTTTGCTTAGGTTCGGTTTTCATATGACTTCACAAATAATAATAAGCAATACAGACACCTAAGTTCTCCTTATCTGTTTATAAAAGGAAACATTTATCGCATTAGCAAAAAGTTTATCGTTTATTTAGGTAAACGGGTGAAGAATATTTCTCGTGTAAGCTTGTTACTTTTTTCTACTCTGACAATGAAAACAGTGTCTTTTCGCTACGTATAAAAACATGATATATTAAAGGCGTAAAACGAAGTATCGGTACTTCATGTCAGTAAAGTACACGACTGAATAACTTGTCTTTGTTTACTTATGCGGTTTTAAGGATGTTTTGTATTATCACAACGTATAAGTGAAAATTGAGGCCTTAGGTTTTATGTTTAACAAACAACAAACAAAGATAATTATTTATAGTCGTTGATTGTTACAGAACCTAATTATCTTTTCAATATATTTTAATAATCTATGTACTTATAAAAAAATTGGGACTGGAACATCAAGGGACTAAAAACTTTTTTAGATGTTTTTCTACCCTTAGCACCATTTTTTAAACTTAACAGAAAGGATAATCGAAATCCACTAGCATGATAAACAATTACAACTGAACACGTAAACATATACCCACAATTTAACAGTCTACTTATTTTAAGTGTGGGAAAAAAGCGTGTTATGAATACACATTTTAGGTGATTAATAGTTTTTTTTCTCCTTAATTTCAGACGTGTCTTTGCTGAGGACGTCGCGCTGTACAGTACCACCTCCACAATGAAAAATTACTTAATAATATTTAATAACCTAATAAATTATTTTAATATGAACTTTCACGTTGTATATTAATTAATTGGTAAACAGATAGGTCAATCCACTTTATTGCCCACCAAATATATACCATATATCACCAATAACAGTCAGGCAGGACACTTCACTCTTGAAAAAGGTCCCCCGTCGAGTCCGAGATTAATCGGGCATCCCCGAAATACAAACGTAGCTAGAAGTTATTAAAAGCAAAAAACGTTGGTGAATACGATCCAAAGCATCCTGAACGCGCAGGTGTTGATTTGACTTAAATCGATAAAAAAATATTTGCCTGTTACGCAGTAAATTCGCATTTTCAACAGCTGCGAGAATCTAGGGGTCGGGATACCTAATAACTACCGCTGCTGTTAACTCATCACTTATTAAAAGAACAATGTGTAACCGTATTAAGTAACATCCAGCAAATTCTACTTATGTAGGGTAGTTGTCGGCAGGGATGTTATGGAACTATGTAACCGCAACCGAAACTATCTGTTATCCGAAATAAATATCTATCCGAAACCGTAACCGATATAAAAGTTCCGAATAATTTCGGATAGAGAGAAAATAAATTAAGACTCCACGTCTTAATTTATTTTGTCATAATCATCAAGATGCAAGTACAAATGTTTTAATAATTGTACATATTCCGACCATTGCTTATTTTTTATTGTGATTCTACTACCAAATAATAACCTAGAAATACTGCTAAGTCATTACCTATCTGTATTTTCCTGTTTCATTCTTTGAAAATCTAATATCCGTAACCGAAACTATCGGATAATCTGAAATAATCTGATATCCGTAACCGTATCCGAAACCAGTATAACATTATTCATATGTCCGTATCCGTATCAAGATCCGAAATTTAATATCCATTACATCTCTGGTTGTCGGAATCTGTTTCCATTACTTCTAACAAAATATTTCATCTGCGATCATTACTCCTTAGACAAGCCAGAATTTAGCATCACTCTTAAGGTAATTTCCTATACGTGTCCAACGCTCGTGGTAGAGGATTTGATTTATTATATTTTTAATAATTTCTTTTTTAACGTACCAAACGTTGAATTATCTTTCAGGGCAGTCAAACAGTTTCAAATCGTGTAGTAGTTGCTCCAAATCAGAAATAGGCGGTGTATTATGCCTTCTATGTTCCGATATTCTTACAAGAACTTAACGCTAATAGTAGGTGGGCGCGTGAGGTAGAGTCACGCGGATCCTATCCCACTCCTGATTTATGAAAAGTAGGTAGAAATCATGAAAAAAAATTAAAAGTCTGTTGATGTAAATAAATCTCACGTGTTTCCTCGACGACAATAGATTACAGAATAAATGCAGAATGCCCTGGACGCACTAGCACACCTGTATTTATACAACTTGACTTTGGTGGAGTGCGGATGCTCCCCTAATTTTTAATATTCGGCTAACAATTTACTCCTTTTTTTTTCGTTACTTTTATCTTTGTTTCGGGTATGTATATACTTTTATTTAGGTTTTATTTTAAGTATATAAATACCTAACACTAAACAAACAAGAGACAAGTGATAGCCTCCTGCTGCCCTAAGAGTAAGAGCTGGGTATCTTTTGACAAACATTTGCATTTGTGTATTATGTTAATGTGATCCGTAATAGTTATGTAAACAATAAAATAATAGTTCTGTTTGTTAGAAACAATCTCACAACTATTGCTGTAAACTATCGAAATCACTAAATAACAGTAACTGCTAAGTTGTTCGAACCTCAATCAGCACTCAAGTCATTGTTAACAACTTATAAAGTTAGCCTAGCCTTTTATAACCCCACTATTCATCAATATTTATCAACCGACCAATAGCATTGAGTTACCGGTATAACTAGTCATAATAATGTCTATTACTTAATTTTTATTAAAAAGTGAACTGTTTTATCATCTACTATAGTTTGCCCCTATTTTTAATAAAATAAATAAGAGTTTTTGATGTGGCTACCACATGTTTAAAACTGCAATATATTATTAGAATTATTATTATTAGAAATTACAATGTCACAAGTATCGGTACGACGAATTTTCAAAACGACTGAGGTATAGTGCAACGTGTCGTAGCGTAGAATAGAATAATTTGGATTGCACAATATTTAGAAATATGCACCTACAAACGAATACCTCTCCGAAAATAAATTATAATCAATGCTAAAATGTGATCTTAAAGTCGGTACTAGCAACAACATTATGAATCACATGTAAATCGAGCCACCTTGTGGAAATACCTTTTACAAAAAAAACCGGACAAGTGCAAGTCTGACTCACGCACCGAGGGTTCCGTAAGCAAACAAACTTCTATACGTCCATCTCGGGAATCAATTCTCAAAGACTTTTGCCCGTCTTTTTAGAAAGACAAACTTAACTTTGCGGTTGCGATGTACGTCAAAGTGAACAATCTAACCGCAAAATATAAGTTTGTAATGAAAAAAACTTTTATTTATTGTTGTTATACAACAAATTAATGACTTGCGGGTTTTTTCCTTCACTTGTGCTGTGCGTGTGTTCCTTGCTTCTTACCAAATTTCATGATTCTAGGTAAATGGGAATTACCCTATAGGTTTTCGACCCAAAAACCTATAGGGTACTTCCGGTTGACCTAGAATTGTCAATATTGGTTAAAAGCAAGATGTTACAGCACAAGTAAAGGGAAAATTCTGAAAAATAAAAAAAGTTGAAAATTAAGGTAAATATTGGTGCGCGAAAATCTAAATTTGCCCATATCTTTTTATCGTGTTGACTCAGGACCTTGATTTTTATACACCTAATATAGACCTAAGTATCTGGTCTAAATTTCAACTTGCTAGGTCTACCTGTTCCTGAGAAAATCGGTGGTGACACACGGACAGACAGACAGACGGACCAGAGAGTGATCTTATAAGGGTTCCTTTTTCTACCTCTTGAGGTACGGAACCCTAAAAAGAGTTAATTGATGCATTCCGAGAGTCTTACCAATTTTAAATCACAGGAAAAAGCATACGTTACTAAATATTTTCACAAAATATGCAATTGCAGATTTAATTTAATATGGAAATGAATTAATCAACAAGAATAAAACATTATACCCCAATGAAGCTATAAATATACTCTAACTTAACCTGGACAATTCATTTTTACACGCTTTATATGAGCTTCACTTGTATGTTTGTAACCGACTCCTTTGGGAGCGATTTTGACCCACTTTAAACAGCCAGATTTCATTCAAATTTTGCATACGTGTCAAAGACCGTTGACAATGCAATAATTCGATTAAATTTTTTATTTTTTTTAGTTGAATTTTCTATAAAAGCGTGTTTTTTAGTTTTTTAAACTATAATTATTGTTTTTATTACGTTTTATTTCTTTCAGAAGAGAAGAGTTTTAAAGGGATAAAACAATTTATTCTAGGTTACCAGGGTATATTAACACATTGAGTAATTTAAAAAAGCAACACAAAGGAAATAGTTAAAGGTTATTGTTAAAAAAATTCTCAAAACGGTATTTTTTTTTTATATGAACAAATTTTCTTTATTTCTCTACCTCGGCTCGCCTAGTAACCCTTTTGTAAAATTTTCTATAACCTATAGCAACTATAATAATAGTTACACTTAAAATAATACCAGTCCGCAGACGTTTAAATTTTCGTTGACCAAGATCCATCATAGGGATTCCTTTTATAATAAGTTCCATTTTGCGTATTTTTGATTTGATGGATGAATTCGTGGAGTATCAGAAAAAAAACAGTGTGATTAAAAATAATACTTTGAGGTGGATTCGTTATTTCTAGGTTATTTTGTAGAGAACACCTGCGGCAACATTTTACTGTCGCACCGCTGTATCGATCAACACCTCCCTAACATTCCAATGAAACTGGTCGCCTATTAAACAGTTCTCTTGATATCCTGTCATTGTTTTCTTAAGAGTTGTAGTATAAAGTTCTACGAAAAGGATTTAAAAAGCTGTCAATCATCAGGCTAGATAAGCTGTACGTAGCACGTAGTTTGTCATGCAAGTATTAAAATATATTCTGCCATTCTTTGTCAACAAATGGACTGTGGCCATAGGGCTGCCATCCGTCCGGCTTTCTCCGGATTTGTCCTATCTCAGAGGCAGGCATCCTGGAAGCGTCCGGACGGGGTTTTCAAAAGGACACTCGGTGTCAGGCGAAAATTATAATTGTTAGATGAATCGTTAACAAACTCTTTAAATTAATAAAAATGTCGTGTCCGGGAAAAATTGCGGTTTCACAAATGTGTCTGGGGTTTTTGAAGTTTTTGTCCAGCATCGATAATTTTAGTGATGGCAAGCCTGACTGTGGGTCAACTGGGAAAACCCCTCCACACTACATAGGACCGAGGTTTTGCACATGACACTACTAGGGCAGTGTACTTTTATAATGCACTTTTATTAGGCACCTTCACATGTAACTATGTAAACAAATCTTGAAAGTCAATTTTAACCTACTTCTTACTGTCGGAAACTTTGTATGTACATGTAGTTTGGGTGACAATATGTACTATAATTTGGCATCTTGGAGTTAATCTGATGATGGAGCCAGGAGGTGGATAGTGGAACTCTTCAGTGGCTACTAGTAAACCCGTTTTGACGAGCCCAACAGATTGGGCTTAGTATCGATTGTCTGATGATGGAGCCAGAAGGTGGATAGTGGAACTCTTCAGTGGCTACTAGTAAACCCGTTTTGAAGAGTCCAACAGATTGGGCTTAGTATCGATTGTCTGATGATGGAGCCAGGAGGTGGATAGTGGAACTCTTCAGTGGCTACTAGTCAACCCGTTTTGAGGAGTCCAACAGATTGGGCTTAGTATCGGTTGTCTGATGATGGAGCTAGGAGGTGGATAGTGGCACTCTTCAGTGGCTACTAGTAAACCCATTTTGACGAGTCCAACAGATTGGGCTTAGTATCGATTGTCTGATGATGGAGCCAGAAGGTGGATAGTGGAACTCTTCAGTGGCTACTAGTAAACCCGTTTTGAAGAGTCCAACAGATTGGGCTTAGTATCGATTGTCTGATGATGGAGCCAGGAGGTGGATAGTGGAACTCTTCAGTGGTTACTAGTAAACCCGTTTTGACGAGTTCAATAGATTGGGCTTAGTATCGATTGTTTGATGATGAAACCAGGTGGAACTTGTTTCTACTACTTAATTTGGTTTACCAAAAAAGTGCATTTTTTTATAATTATTCTCTTAGGTACAGTAGCCAGAGCTCAAGGGTGCGACACTATCGGCTGCGAGTTATCGCTTAATATAAACCGGCCATGTGCTTGTTTGCCAAGTTATTTATATAGGAAAAAAGTAAAAAAATGAGCTCTCTGAACCTGATAATGCACCATACTTGTGCTTGAGCATGCTCACACACTGTGATACTTAACTATTCTTTTAATGCCTATAATATGCTGTTTTTACCGTTTATTTGTACGATGAACGCTGTCCATTCTTTCTAGACACTATCTTAATATATTACCATTATTAACAGAGGTGCTTTCAGCAAATGTAATAATGATAACCTTCCACGTCACACTCGCATACCTAACATGAACCCATTTTAATTTAGGCGTAAGGGGACTGTCCACTTTATCACTATTCAAAAAGAGTGGTATTGACTTTGCAAAAAAGATACAGAAGTTCTCTACTTTTTAAGCATGGTATCATTAAACTCTCCACACTTGTTCAAGAAAAAAAAACAAAAATGACTAACACTTGTGTACAAAACTGGAATGTCTAGTTTTTTTATAAACCTGTTGAGTACATATTACCAGTGGCATTTGTACTCCGATCATTTTAGCGAAACAACTTGAAGTAAAATCTTGAATGAAACGCTGCTAAATAAAAAGAAAATAATAAACTATCAGATAAAATTTGTTCCGATCATAAATTGCCAAATATATATTTCCCTATATCATAAATTGGCATGGCATCTTTTTTGACCTTAAATACTTCAACCGTATTTATCACTTGTATATAAAACTGATTAATCAGTGAGAAATAAACGAGTTGTATAAGGAAAACCGCTGTGGAGGGGATGTTATAAGAAGGTTATTGTATGACTATATTTGTTTTGAAGATGTTCATCAGTTAGTGTAGTGTAGTTTGTTTGGGTGACTGTGTCGTTAAATAATTTAGCTAATAATGTTATCGTGACCTGACGAAATATGATGCGTCTAAAAATCGGTAAGTACCAAGTGCCTAAGCTGTTTACATATATTTAGGAATCTGCGTGGTTTAAAATTTAACGCCTTATACTCTTATATATATATATATATATATATATACATATATATTAACGCTTCTAATAGGGCTTATAGTGACCGTATATAAAAGGAACGATACCATAAAAGAAAAGGTTATTTTGCAGGGTCTTATATAAATGTTCTCTAAAAAAATTTATAAGCTTATGTTATAAAATTCATCCATATACCTAACATCAAATACAATTACGCTTTGTACAAAAAACAGCAGACTCAAGGATTTTCGGAGAACTGGTTATCCAAAATTTGTAAGGGGAAAATTGTTTTTTTTTAGTTATTTAATATGTTTTATAATTTGTGACAAGTTCTGAATTAATCAATCAATCAGTAGGTACAGTAGATCCGTGCCAATCTGATAAACTTGTTCGATTTGAGTATGGAATTATTTGACCTATAAGGATCAAAACAAATTATAAGAAAGATGGTATTAAGTTTCCCTGTTAATAATATAATAATAATAAATAAAACCGTATTGCTCTAAAATATAACCTTGCGACTGTGGAATTACCGTACGACAGGTATGTGCCCGACCCAGTTCTCGAAAATGGTCGTGTAACATTTTACTGGGATCGATCTATTATCACTGACAGGACTATTGTTGCCAATAAGCCTGATATAGTGGTGATAGACCGACTAGAGCGCCGAGCAATAATTGTTGGTATCACCATTCCCCATGACGACAGAGATTGTCGTCATGGGGAATGGTTTAAGGGCTGAAAAAGAAAAACAAATTAAATATTTGAATTTGGCCTATGAGGTGGTCGACATGTGGGATGTGGATTCGGCAGTCATTGTGCCGATAGTCATATCAGCCCATGGGTTGATTGCGAAGGGCCTCGACCAACACCTTCAGAGGTTCACGTTAGGCACTTGGATTAAGGGCCTGATGCAGAAGGCGGTCCTTCTTGATACGACACGTATTGTGAGGTGGTTTCTGTCTCTGGAACCCTAACCACCGTTAGCTTGGTCCGTATACCCGATACCGGTGGGACACTATTTTTTATATATTTGAATATATATATTTTTTATATAATAATGTCTTAACACCCCGTTTTACAACATTATGATATACGAGTATATCTGAGCGGAGCTTTATTCTGTTTAGAAGAAAATATATATGTAGATCTACTGATCTAACATAATATAGTCGAGAACTACCACTTAAACAAGGCTGCAAGACGGGGGAAAAACCTAATTTTTACAAAAGAATCACGTCTACAAATAACCTTCCTTTTTTTTGTGTTTTTTTTTGCTGTGAGTAATATCTTCAGACTTTTTAAGAGGAGTTTACACTGGTACTTTTATTTTATAAGGTTATAACGGATTACAGGGGGTTTTAGTACTCACTAACCAGTACAAAGTACAACAACTTCTATAGGCTAGGCATAAGCATTTCAATAAGTAATGTTGCGTTGCAAAACTATTGTTTGCTTGGTGGTCGAAATTCGACCATAATTCTTTAGAAAATCATGGATTTCCACGACACGCACATTTTTTCCTCCAAATGTAGATACGCACGTATAAGACATTTGTGCGTTGTAGGTATGTACATCTGTCTCAGATGCATGCACTTTTAATAACTAAAGCCCGTCGAAGTTAGGAAGTTAGGAATCTACATAGTTACAGAACAAGGTGAAGGTGTTTTGACAAATATTTGTTCTAAATACGCCATGTGAAGTGCCTCTTTGCCACTCCGTCTTTAGGAGAAGGTAAGGAACAGCAGTATTTCACTTTGGAACTGTCCGATTGGAGCTCTTTGAGCAGTGGCGAGCGCTTAAAATGATCTTAAATTGAATATTTTGTAAAATATAGAATATTTTGTGGTTTTAATTTGGAAGTATTAGGAAACTTTTTATGTTTTCTTATTTTTATCCAATTTGTTATGCATTATTTTTCCTTTCCTTCGCGATTTGGCATATACTACCGTCCAGTTTACCGAGAGGTTCCGACCAACCTGTTCGTGTGGTCTCGTTCTATAAATAAAGTGGGCGGACCTTGAAGATTTTCCTTGCAGATCCTTAATGTCTGTTTCTTTTTAGTTTTGTTTCCCGGTCAATAGAATCTATATAACTACTTTTAGTTTACATAGATAGCTGATATTTTATTTTAATAAAGCGTAAAATTAATATCTTAATGAACTAGGATTTGGACTATCCATTAATATTAAAAACCAAAAGTATAAGAGGCCACGCCTTAAAAGCTCTGGCAAGGCAGAAGTCCGCAATTAGGCTCATTTTGTCCCTCCTTGTATCGTTTACGAAGTTTCAGCTCTGTCTGTCTGTGTAAGCAGAAGACGAAGAGATAAATCTTTTGGTCAAATTTTCCGTATCTGGTATTGTTTGAAGAGGCAGAAACCGTCTAGCACCTAGCACTTTGTTGGGTCAAACCTGTCTGCTTGTCCAGCAATGCATATGAATACCGTCTGTTCACGGTCGGGAGTAAGAAATCTTAAGCTATTACCTCAGGTAATGAGGGCTTACTCTCCTTCAAAATAGGTTCTTTTTCTTTAAAAACCAAGATTTAATCACCAAAACGAGCAACCAAAATACTTTTAAGGCTGCACACTCCGGTTACTTTTACACACAGAGTTTTTTATACCAAGAGAGCTTATAACTTAACTATTTAATGTCAAAGGTGTAAAGAAATACAGAAATAATGTGGTAGAAAGTATATAGGTAGTTAGTGAAAGACACATATATTTTTTCAGCAAAAGATCACACGGTCATGAACATGTCGTCATCTATGCCTCGGAAGGTTATCACAATTACTTGACATTATTAATTTATCACATTTTTGTATGTATGTTTGCCACCAATTTTATTAAGCTGATAACAAGGTCTAAATAGCGTATTGTAGGAGACGTGCATGACGAAAGCTCTGCCATCTGGTGGTGCAAGTAAGACATGCAAATATAATTGCATTACTGCATGCTCGAACACTTCAAAAAAACAAAAAAAAAAATCAAACCATGTAATATTCTAGTACTTTCCCCACAAATAGTACCTACTCATTTTAGTTGATAAATAAAGTAAAAAAAAAAAATAGTATGAGTTTCAAAAACATTTAGAAATTACTAATAGTGGTATCTGTAAAAACACCTAAGTTAAGCCTAATAATTTATTGTCGGTGGGATGGTTTTCCCCACTGCTGCACTGTTGTGCTTCACTGGTTTTCGATATTGCTATCTGGAGAATTTATAAAGTAAATTAAAGCACAGATCTACTTACATTTGTCAGATAGGCTTGCCTTACATTTTCAATTTACTCTTCTAATGCAATCAAGCTGAAAAGAAGCCTTACCGCATTCAATACGCGATAGCCCTTGTCTAAGCGTGTTCAAGCGGAGAACCAGGGATTATTTTTTCTCTCAACAATAAATCAGACTTATAATATGTATTAGTATATGTATGGAAATATATTTGTATGTATTTATATATTGAATATATATTACTTTATAATATGTGTAAGTATAGGTATTTATATTTCAAAATGAGTATACGTGTCGGTATACATGATATTTATTTTAACTAAGTTATATCTATTAATTACTATCTCTAATTAGTTTACGTACACACGACTTTGCCTCTAAGTTTTTCAACTATCCTCTAATCACTCTAAGGTTTGCTGGAAGAAAACTCAGGTTTGGGTTAAGCTCGCCTTTGTACATACCATTTCCTTGTTTTTATTAATCTAGTTTTAGTGTACAATAAAGAATAAATAAAAATAAATAAATAAATAAAAAGAAGGCGACACAGACATAAATAATAATACAGACAAAATATTTACGTGAAAACCGAGTTCAGAAAATACTTTACAGTTATTTTGACATCATAAACGTTAGAAATTTTCCTTTGAGTTACAATTTTGCCAGTTATTATTGTATTTTCATGACTCCCAACTGTTTCTTCTACTTCAAAGACATGCCCCGACTCGAATATTTTTTGGCCTCTTGACATATTGTGGCCACGATGACAATTTCTAATCGACTGGAACCCATATTTTATAATTATGATTAAAATAAAAATGATTTATATATATTGTAAATATTGACAGCAACACGATGACAGGTCTAAGAAGTTTCTTTTTTTCACCACACTATGGTTCTCGTGTCGATTTGTGCTGCTACCTTATAGTTCATGCACGTTCCCTATTAAGTAAGTATTAAAATTAGCTACAAAGATGATTTTTTTGACTGGCCTGTTCTGTTCGTCTAGTGATTAGTGATCCTGACTTCTGAGCCAAAGGTCAAGGATTTGATTCGCATGCAGGACAAATAATTGTGTGATGAGCATGACCATGTGTTCTGTGTCTAGGTATTTAGTGTATATATAAGTATATACTACCTGGGAGACGAGCTTTGCTCGGTAGCTTTTTGTAAAATCGCATTTTTTTTTGTAAAATTGAATTTTTACAGGAAATACAACTATGCAGTTGAACTTAAAATGCACAACTGTATCTGCATACAAAATTTCATCAAAATCGTTGGAGCCGTTTCCTAGATTCAGATTATACATATAGATACATTTATACAAGAATTGCTTGTTTAAAGGTATTAGATAAGTATGTTTATCAGTGGTCTGGTTACCATAGTACAGGCTTTGCCTAGTTTGGTTTCAGAAGGCCGTGTTGGAAATGTATTAAGTTATTATTTAAAGCTGTGATTATACACAGAGGATATTTAATAAAATAATTTTGAGTTAGATCTATTAATCAATGTTTCATAATCAGAAACTACATTTTATTTCTTATTTAGGATTTTAAAAAGTAGTTATTTTTATTCAAATGTTTAAATTTAATAAAATATATGTATACATGTCGGCACTTTTAGCAAATCTTTTAATTAGAAAAAACTATGGTATGGTTCTACAGGGTATATCAATGTCTAAAATTTCTCCAGTATCAAGACGTACCTAATAGAACTATATTTAATACGTTTCACTAATTTAGTAAATATCAATACTTTACTACTTCTATAGCTTGGTGTAGAAAATAGGGGGTTTTGCTACTAGAACTTGATAGTACTGTTTTGTAAGAACTTCTAAATCCGAAAAAATATTTTTTTATCGATATCTCGTCAGTCGGGGGATTGGAGCGGGAATTTCGCTTTGTCACTCTAAACAGAAGTACGTTTAATCGGCTTATCGTATTCATAAATTAAGTTAAAGTAGACGAAAATATTTATTATATTTAATTAATTCCAATTCAACATTGTGAAAAACAAAATGAAGTAATAAGGAGTGTTAATTAAAAAAATATATACTGTAATGGCCTATAACAATTGGATACGATGGCGTGTCATAGAATAAAATACTGGGTACCGGACAACTTTTTTTTTTCGATAAACTATTTATTTGGCAGTATGAAACGTCTTAAGATGCCCAGCATTACTCGGACTTCTTGCCTACCTAGCCAGCCTGTTTTCATGAACTACCTTTCTATGAACCAGTTTACACACAGGCATCACAGGCATTATGTAAATGTTTTCTTAAAGGAAGTTTCTGTATAATAGTATACAGGCTCTCAAACCTAGTTTTCCCGCTTACAAAAATGTGTGGGGTAGTGCTTTTAATTTTTGCTGTTTGCAGCTAAGAATATAATAGGCAAACTGCTGCATTATTGAATAATTAACTGGATTGAACTCCTTGTACGAGTTCGTACACGATTTGATGACTCTACACTACAATAATATACACATTTTATAACCACTGTGCAATAACTGTCGCTGGACCAGACACACGTCCCGTAGTAGTATAAAATTGCTGATTAGGCGAATTTGTAAGTGAAAATTAATTGGGGTTTACGTTAACTACACACACTCTTAACTTATCTGAACACCACCTGCAACTACCATAACGTCCACTGCTCCACCAGCTATGTGATGACACTGTACAATCCTAATTTTTATTGGTTCTACTGTTATAATTCACTTCAAAGTTTGCATGTGCGTGCAGGGCGTTATAATAGTTTTGTGTGTGTTAGTGAGAATATGATTAATGAGCGTTGTTATTACTAACTGGATACTTGCTTGATATGTTTTATGACATTGTTCTTCGAAATTTATGCTAGGAGGAAAATCCTCAAGAAAAGAGTGTACTCCCATCTCAAAGGCCGGCAACACACTTGTGACTCTTGACTTGCAGGTGTCCATAGCGGCGGTAGTCACTTACTATCAAATGCCCTATACCATAAAAAAGCAGATTAGCTAAATTATATAAATATAAAGTGATAGAGAGAAGTCATTGCATGTTAAGCGTTAATAACGTTTTACTGAAAAGAAAACTTTTTATGCAAGCAAAAGTTCTGGGTTGCTGTGTTTTTTTAGGTTAATCGGGAAACTTTTTTTTTTTTTTTAAAAGACAACTCCCGCATTAGGAATTACTCCTGTGTCGCGGGGGACTTTACAAACATACAACAACGGACACAAAGAACACCCAGACTCGGGTGGGAATCGAACCCACGACCTATGGCATAGCAGTCAGGGTCACTAACTACTAGGCCAACAGGCCAGTCTTTCATCTCACATTAAAAAACACAAGTAAACAAAAATCTAATTAATTATTTTTATATTAAGTATGTAACAATAGAGTTTCAATTTAATGATATGAATACTTACTTCTACCACTATAAGTATAATCTATCAGGAAAATTGTGAATGGAGGTATTCTTAAATTTACTTACTTTGGGATATAATTGATATTGATTGGATGAAACTGTGTAGCAAATACACGAAATTGGTTTTGAAGTAGGTACTCAAATTAAATAATAAAAATAATTATTGAGTAGGACAAACCCAACAGTAAAATTGATCAGAACAAATAATGCAAGGAAAAAGGATCTTTCAACTACTCTACAATAATAAAATTGTAGTAAGTGATTAGAATGACGCGATGGTTTTTAGATGATCGAATTCGATATTATGCGCTTTTATCTTTTTCACCTGCTCACAGTTTGTTATTAAACAATCATTAGCTGGGCAAAGCTGTATGCAAGGCTTTTTTTTATGCGACGAGATTGCTACACATATCTTGACGAAATCCGGCAAATGTTTTTTTTTTACCTGTCCATTACTATCGTACAAGCCGAGCCTTACCTAAAAACTCTAAACCTTTTCGACCTTATTATAATATGACTAGATGATAACCCGGCGTCGCTCGGGTGAAATGTAAAAAAATATTTTTGTAGTTATCGGTTTTCAAGGAATATTAGCCAAGGAGGATTGACGGTACATGCGTGATTTACGTCAAAGTCGAACTCAAGATGGCATCCGAGTGGCCAATATGGCGACTGCCACTTGCACCATTAGAATTTAACAAAATACTCGACGAACTGAATTTTGCATATATATGTTGTCGACTCGAAATCATTATTTTTACGTTTTATTATTCAGGTAAGGTTTCAATCGAGTCTACCGTACCTCTTGACCTGTACTTTTATATTTATTCAATTGTTTTTTTCCAAGGACATGGAGGATCTCGTAAATAGTCTTCTCTAATTCATATTTGCATATAAAGAACTCATTATAAAGAACATCTGATTATAGTTAGCTTTAGTTAAGATTAAGGATGATATTCTATCTAATTCTATACAAACTTCATAAGCGACTTAAAAGAAAAATCGGTTTCCTAATTTGCCTTTTTAGCATCTTTTTAGGCGACCGCAAGTATACAAGTCGCAAGCATGCGACTACAGATTGAGACCGCCAGATCTCTTTCATTTAAACTCTGGCCCCATTAAATTGAATTTCAGCAACTGTAGATATCATAAACAAACCAATATATAGGTACAATATATGTATATACTTATCAGTTTTACATTTTAATTGAGTAAATATGATCACGTCTAGTACCACACCGACTTTTAGAAAACAACTCGTTTGTGTTCGTTCAGCACATAGGTATTACGTAATTGTACTAGTTTGAGTAAGATGTAAACAATGTTTAGTGCTAGAATTATGTTAATTTGTTCATCCTTCTCCCTAGGCAAGCCATTGATCAGTACTCCAGTGATCAATATTGATGTCATGAGTGGCTCCTAACTTATTGCTAGTGGGTGCCAGAGCATCCGAGCACCTACGCAGTCAGCCAACCAACGGTCAAGAATTTGTATATTATGTTCGTATTTCGTACCCAACTCTAATAATAAATACCAGATTTATGATACGTGTAGACGTCGACGTAGTGTGTCTAAACCCCAATTCAGCTTGCACTTGACAGTTTCTCGTATTTATGGTATTTGTCAGATTAATTAGACTAGCTGTTAATAAATGCAAACTTGTAGCATTGTTAATTATTTTTTTAAATAGTTCAAGACAATGACGTAGCAGTGCGTTATCGATTGATAGTTAATTATTGTCGTTATTTAATGTGTCGTCAGGTTAGCTTTAGTCGATTGAGTGAATAATTTACGATTAGGTACAACACGTGTGTATTATATTAGTTGAGGTAAAATGACAATGAGTCCACCCTTTAGAACCGTTCCACATTTCAGCAGTTTTACGCAAAGCTACGAGGTCTATTTGGTTCTTACCCACGTAATCACGTGACGTTTTGGTAAGAACTATTTAGGCGTTTTAGCGTCAAAATGATTTTAGTCTAAACAAATAAAACAATACTGTGTGCCGTCATTATGGCACCTGTCGATGAAGCTTTCATTGGTGGCTGAGATAATCTTAGCTACTAATGAGATTGTACTTCACTTCAGTTGGTTGATCGCACGAGTAATACAACCTTCACCCACTCATACAAAAAGGCAAATGCAGCCAAAACAGCAAAAAAAAAAAACAATTTGATACCTCAAATAAAGTCGCTGACATCATTTTTTATCATCATCCCTATCCCCTGACCATTCAGCTTCCGTGGAATAAAGCAAGACCTACACAGCAGACCTACAGCCTAGCCTATCTACCCATTAGTTTAAAATGGAAAGTAAAGACTAGAACTATACCTAAATGCAATGTTCTTTTTAAAAAAATATAATCCAATCGAAGAATATGTATTCTAACCAAAACGCTTTCATAATAGTGTCTCATTACTCAGTTATTTACTTAGTATTTAAATATGACTAAATCAATTTACCTATTTTAATAATACGTTTTAATCTTTTCAGCTTTATTTGCTCTTTTGGGCAGCATAGCTGTTGAAGGATATGGTCCAAGAATCAATTATAGACGTCGAGGATCTTCTGATAGTAGAGAGCTTTTTCAGCTTGAAAATCTTGGCCGCAACGGACCACGTGGCCCTTATGGTCCATATGGCAAGCATAGACATTCTCCTTCTCATAGACGAATGACGTCGCCTCTCGAAGGCTTAAGGCGCCAATGGTCTCATTCCGAAGAATCAAGTGAATCGGATTCTAGATATAGCAGTGAGCTTGAAGATGATAGTTTTGATTCATCTGAAAATAGCAGATGGTATAGACCGGGACGTCGTCCTTGTCGGGGCTGGAGGTATATCTTGACTTTTTTATACTGTTTCTCATATTATCACGTCTACCAGGCCACTCAGAAAGTTTTGCGAAAAAGAGTTTTTAAGTATGGAACACTGGCAGATTATTTTTTATTTTAAAATTGCACCTTTATATTTCCCTCCACATTTTATTACTAACTAAAATTTAAAGTGTCTCACTAGAAAATGGATCTACCTCGGGAATATTTTCGAGCGATGATATTTAACAATTTCAAATGTGGCCTAAACCGGAAGAATCGTTTTATTGACTTCAAATTTGCAATTGTAGATAAAGGCCCTTCTAATGCACCTGTGTACCGATGTTTCAACAAATTTAAGAGAGGTCAGCAAACTTTAGCCGCTAAAGAAAGATATGGTGGCCCTTTGACGGCTGTTACGGAAGAAAACGTGTCAGAATGCTACAGCTGTTTTTGCGTGAAAGAGTAACAAACATCCACCCATCTATCTTCACAAACTTTATAAGAGATATAAGATTTTAAATGAGCACCTTCGCACGAGGATTAGTTTCGTGTCCCACAACCTTACCTCAGAAGCAGGCTCACGTGGAAGTATGCACTACTGTCAGCAGCAAGCGACCTAATACGGGACTCCGCGGGCTGGTGCTTCACTACGACAACACACTCGAGCTCAAAACGAGGGATTTCTTGGACAGCACACCCGTTAAACATCTGTGTCATCCTTTTTACACCCCTGATTTGTCAGCGTGTGACTTGTTTTTATTCCCTAAAAAATAAACAACTCCAAAGGATACAGTTTTCATCGCCGGAAGAAATGCTGTCTTCGTTTGGGCAGGCTGTAGAGGAAGTGTCTGAGGTGCATTGAAAATTTGTTTATATGCATGAAACTTTGTAAAATAGTGGTGGAGAGTTATTTGAAATAATGTAATAAAAAAATCGGTCCATACAAGATTTGCTTTTAGGTTTCGCAAAATTTGCTGAGTGTCCACGTATTCATCTAAGCTTAAATTAGTACATTATGTTTTAAGGAATTTGAAAGGTACCTAATATAAAGTTTAATTTTTAATAACTTACTAATTAGACCACTTTTCTTAACTCAAAGTCATTAAAAACGCACCGGATTATGAACGTTTAGGTCATTTAAATTATGTTATGATTTACAAATAAAAGAATCTTTTTCGAATCAGTCTCACTAAAGGTTAATTTTTAAATAAATTTTATAAAAGGTAAAATTAAGTAACAAAATTCAAATATTTTTGATAATCACTGTTGGACTCTTAATTACTATCGTCGTACAAGGTTATCATTTATCTGTCAGCGAATAGGAATGGAAGGAAAGCCGGCTCACTGGATAGGGAACTAGCTAGCGTAACAGATAAGATAATAGTAAATTCAGAACGCTCGTGGTAGCGTTGAGGCGTTTGCCGGGTGACTTCAAAACGTTCTTTTCATTTTTATGAAATGTCTAGTAACAATATTTATGCAATCCTGATAAAAACTAGAATTGCCAAAAAGAAAGAAAAAAAAAAGATTTAAAAATTTAAATCACACAATAGATCAAATTTTATAATAACATGAAAGTTGCGTTCAAGCCAAATGTTACGTGCAAACAAAAAAAATATAAATTTATGAAATAAAAATACAATATTGTAGGAATAACTTCTGCCTTATCACTACATATTATAAAACAAAGTCTCCCGCTGCGTCCGTCTGTCTGTCCGTCTGTTCGCTATAAACTGAAAAACTACTGAACGGATTTTCATGCGGTTTTCACTAACAGACAGAGTGATTTATGAGGAAGGTTTAGGTGTATAATTTGTCAAGATTTTGTGTAAATTGATTGAGATATGTTGATGATGCAATGGGCGGCGGTAGTCACTTACCATCAGGTGACCGTCTGCTAGTTTGCCCTTATCCCATAAAAAAAAATCTCGATTGTATTATATTATTACATGTTACATGACGCACATTTATAACGTTATATTTTTTATTGATATTTCATTATCAAATAATTTTCTGTGCAGGTGTCCTCCACAAGATATAAATGCTCCATGGGCCACCCCAACACCTTCAAGTAAAACCTCACCAGAGGCACCTAGCACGGCTGGCACGGAACAATGGAACTCGATGGCTATGTTAGAGTCATCTATGAAAAATCACCGTACTCCAGATCCCGTTACAACTCCTAAGACAATTCCAGCATTAACTGTGTTTCCTACCGTGGAATATATTATGAGTAGATCGGCGCCAATCGAAGAAGTATCATTTTCAGTATCGACTGGTACTCCTGAAACAAATTCGACTACAATGAGTTCTCCAGAAACAACGACTGTTTCACAAGCTGTCTTAGATTGTATAGAGAATTGCATATCAACGCCTGAGTTTTATCCAGTATGTGGTAGCAATGATGAAACGTACCGCAATATTGGCACGTTGTTTTGCGCTAAAAACTGTGGAATCAGTGAGTTTATTTTGCATTACGGTAGAAATATCCTTCTTATGGTAATTCCTCGTCTTTGATTGTAAATTTTCAGCAAATGTAAATAAATATTCTAGTCATACTTACATAGAAAGGTTAATCTTGGGAACTAAAACATTTTGTTTTTTTTTTCAGATGTTGAATTGCGACGAATGTCTGTTTGTACGCCTATTTTACCTTTCTACGATGATTATGATGGCAATGATAATATCGGCGAGAGTGACGGTGTTGGACGTAGTAGTGATTTACGCGGTGGCGATGAAGGCGGCGGTGATGATGGCAGTGATGGGGGTGGTATTAATGGCGCTGGTGGCGGTAGTGATGGTGGTGACGAACCGTCATTGAAACCAAGTGGTGAGCCATTACTACCACCGTGGGTCACCGCTCACCCATCACTGCTACCGGACGTTGAGCAATCACCGCCACCGGGTGAGAGAACATCGAATCTACTAAGTAGTGACCTACCTTCGTCACTCGATGGTGAGCCCTCACCATCACCAGGTGATGGCAATGTAGTTATTACACCAGACAGTTTTCTATCTTCACCTACTACGAATTTACCAAGGTTTAGACGGACCACGCAACTGACGGATCTCCAGAAATGCATGAAACTTTGCCCCATCACCACCACTTACTACCCTATTTGCGGAACCGATCTTGTTACCTATATTAATATCGACCGTTTAGAATGTGCTAGAGCTTGTGGACAAGGTGAGACTACTTTATATATTTTAATTATACAATATACCCGATAAGGGAAAATATCTTAAATACTGGTTATCCAGTACCCATTAAAATAAATAAAACGTCGATACAGAGATTTCCTCTATAAATAGATTAGAAAGTAGTAAAATAATTATCTATTATTTAGAAGTAAGAAAGTGATTAAGTATTTTCTAATACATTCGAGATCTATCGAAGTCTTTCCAAATTTCACGAGGTTCTTGCCAAAAATATAAAAGGCCGTTCCGGGCCCCGTTAACTGTCACTGTAATTCATTTCTTTAAACACGATGTCTCCGTATCTGTTAACAGAGGTTCAGATTTTATGCGAGCAACCCTGTCATGTGTGTAATGTGGGAACACGCACATTGTTTTCGACGATGTCATCGATTACCGCTTCTTCAACTACGACGTCACCGACACTAACAGCACCTAAAACGGTACAGACTTCAACGGTACAGACTTTAATGGAAAAGTGTATCAAGTCATGTCCTGTCACGGCAGAGTACAACCCAGTTTGTGGAACAAACAACGTCAACTATACGAATCCTGTACACTTGCTTTGTGTTCAAATGTGTGGAGATGGTAATAACTACATTGCAATGTCTTGTTTTGTAATCTAATATAAATCTTATTTACGGGAAGATTCGATTTTTTTGATATCATTTCCTTTTCTTTAAACAACATAGACAACCAGTTTCAAAGATATAAAATCCTTTAAGTTTTTAGTGATGTTAGTAGTAAATCAATTTTGTTTTCAGATGTAAAAGTTGCAAGGTTCGGACCATGCCCTACCGATACTCGTAATGAAACTCCAATCGCCACAGCTGAGGAAGATGAAGAAGAGGTAACTTTAGCACCGGAGGTAATAGAATGTATGGCACGTTGTGTCGTGACGTCTGAATATAATCCTGTTTGTGGAACAAATGAGGAGACCTATACTAATCCTGGGCGACTGGAGTGTGCTAAATATTGTGGAGTTGGTATGTTGTACTTCACTACATATTATAAAACAAAGTCACCCATGCGTCTGTCTGTCTGTCTGTTCGCGATAAACTGAAAAATTACTGAACGGATTCATGAGGAAGGTTTACGTGTATAATTTGTACCCGTGCAAAGCCGGGGCGGGTCGCTAGTATTCCCATAAAAAGTGCTAAACTTTATAAATCAATTAAAATAAACAACCAATCTCTGGAACAAATTGTCGCCTGCGGTATTTCCGAACTGATACGACCTTCAAACCTTCAAGAAAAGAGCGTACCTACTCAGGTGAGGTATCAGGTGACCCGTCTGCTAACGAGCAGGGGGCAAACGTGCCCCCTATAATAAAAACAAAAAATATAAAACCCGACTGCATGCAAAAATAGAAATGGATAAGATCATAAACATAAATATTAGAAAATGTATAGCAGGCGGGAAAGCTAATAGTCCTAAGTAATTATCTAAGTAGTACCCATTTGAATTTGAAGACCACATTCCACCTCTAATTTGTTAATGATATGTAATTTTTTATGTAATAGGGGGCAAACGCGCAGACTGATGTTTTATTAGTTGCCCCACAAAAGTGGATGTACTTTATTGCAATGAAAGAGTGCACTGCACTATTGCACATTGACATGTTCCTTTTCACGTAACCTATTATGGCGAATTGTAAATATAGCAAATTATAAAATACGTCCGCGTTTGTACATTTTTCCATTTTTCATTGATGCTCCGCTCCTATTGGTTGTAGTGTGATGTTATATAGCCTTTCTCGATAAACGGGCAATTCAACACTAAAAGAATTTTTCAATTTGAACCTACTGGTTGTGCCTGTGGTGGGCCTGTGGTGCTGAGATTAGCGCGTTCAACCAAACAAACTCTTCAGCTTTATAATATTAGTATAGACGATAAAAAGAAAAATTCTACTAGCTACTGCTTAATATATATCACAGTAATGCGGTTACAAGGTGACTAATATAATATATTATATTAATGATATTCGTGGATAATCCGGTACTATTTTGGCTGATCTTCTTTACTTATTAACTTTTCCTTTATCATTCCCACTATTGAGAGGATTCAAATGACACCTCACACGTCGGTTAAAAAGCCTATTTACTGTAACATGTTACAGCGGTAGCGGTATCGCTATCTCATTTTTTAATATCTCAACTGTTTATATTATTGTATTTCGGAACAGTTAAAACAGAGGTTTAAACTTTGACTGTTTCCACAAAATTAAAGTACTTTATAGGAATGAAGACTAATATCAAATAAAATAAAATAATTATTTATTCTCTTTTCAGACGTGGCAATGAGTTACAAGGGATTCTGTAATGGATTTTTCTTTTCCGAGATAACTTCTTCGAAACCATCAGACGGCAGAACATCAACGAGACAAGCAAGGGTCCCCCTGGAAACATTTACATCGACTTTGGTGCGAACAATATTACCAACAACGCCAACAATAACGCAGTCAACGAAATCATCATTTCCCTCGTTTTTACCACTTATATATTCGTCAGATAGCTCATCAACATCGTCAAATACCCCGACAACAGTTTCGACTCCGACCACTACAACAACCGAAGCCCCTAAATCAACACATTTTACTCTAGCACCAGATGTATTGGACAATATTTTTGGTGATGCATTGACCCTAAAGTCCACCACAGATATGACTACGAAATATGACGAGTTAAGCATAGACGCTAGATTCGGTGATGAAGATGAAGAAGATACGGTTCGTAAAGGAAACTTGGATCCTAATAGAATAGTGTTCCCAGAATAGATCAATAAGTTTATTAATAGATTATGTAGATAAATAAAGACTAATTAGATAATAATACTGAGATCATTTTATTAGAAACAATTATATACCTACACCATAATCATTTCTCGAATATCATTAAGTTAAGCGGTAAAATTAGTAGTCGATGCAATGTTGCTATTAGTATAAAGTTGGTACAATTATTGTCAGTCTCATCAGTCTGTAATTGACGTGTACATAGAAAAGTGAAATATAACTATCGTTTGACTTGAAGAAAATGAAAAGTATATTTGTGGTTATTGTTAGTATGCTGCTATCAGTGTTTGGATATTCGTGGACCTATTCAAGTAAGTATGTGACTGAAATATAAAATTTCAGTGACTTTTTATTTTTTATTTGTGCAAGATGCAGAATGGTTAATACAGTTTTAGTTCAGAGTCCTCAACAAAGAATATTGTAGAAAATTCGACATACATTTCTTTACCGCAAAATATGAAACACTTACTTAAATTTAACTTCAGTGACATTTTTATAAATATTGTAAAAACATTAATTGTATTAAAAAATTCTTGTAAAGTTCTTTAAGTGTTGCACAAAAAATGTTTACTCAACTTTTTGTGGGATTTAAGTGTGTGCTTGCCAAACCCTGACTTGTAAGTGTAAAATTCATGTATTACATACACAAGGATCTTGTATCCGTTATTATTATACAGGGTGTTGCAGATAGATATACTAGATAGTAGCGTTATGTTTAACCGAAGTTTTAGCAGTAATAGTTTATTTAGCTTATAAAATATATAGATTTTGAAAATAAAAAAAAATCTACATCTAAATATATATCTTGTCACTTTAATCATTTTTTATGCAGATGTGTTTATTTTTAATAATTTTACAATTTACGTTCAACAATTTTCTTAAAATTGTTAGCACTTTACGTTGTTATGACTGGCCTGTTGGTCTTGTGGTTAGTGATCCCGACTGCTGAAACAGAGGTCGTGGGATCGATTCCCACCTTGGACAAATAATTGTGTGATGAGCATGTTCTGTGTCTGGGTGTAATTTATCTATAATATGTATGTATTTAGAAATATATAAGTATGTTTATGAGCAATCTGGTTACCATAGTACAGGCTCTGCCTAGTTTGCGATCAGACGGCCGTGTGTGAGATGTGTGAAGTTATTATATTTCCACAGTCTACTAAGTATACGACTCGACTCGACGAGACGACTCGAAATGTGAATATACTTTTTTGTAACATTCTGTATACTCATATTAAAATGATGATGGATAGACTTTTCACTCACACATGCTGTCCACATATATCTTTATGTAAAAACTGGACTCCATCTTCATAATATAGTTACAAACATACATTACATTTGAAAACTTACTTTTTTTAGCAAATATGAAAATCGTATCTACTTAAAACATCTTAAGATGCCTTCAGGGTCGAGACCGTTTGAGGTTAAGGTCGCGGAAGGTGCTTAACCTTACGTGATATTTATTTAAACGTAAAATAAATTACCACAAGTAGAAAGAATAATACAGATACAACACTTAAAATGATATTTATTTATTCATTATTAGTATATTATCACATATTATATTTATCGTTACTTCACAAAGTTTTGTTACTCCTTTTTCATAGTTAATAATATATCTATCCACAGTTCCATTTAAAAGACCATGCCACGACATGTCGTCAGAATGTTTAAAGACTTCCCTTCAAGCAGCTATACCACTTTTTGCCAATGGTGATGAAGATTTGGGTCTAGAAGCTTTAGATCCTTATATTCTTGAACAATTGAATCTCACGCTCTCTGGAATTACCATTCAGTTTAACCAAGGTTATGCAGAGGGACTAAAGACATGCATCGTTGATTTAGCAAGGTAATACTTAAAATTAATAATTATTTTTTTCTGTTTGTGTTCAGTGAACCCGATTTATTTTTATTTCAAAATAAACATGTACATGGATAATAAGTATTTATGTATAAAGTCGGCCGTTTATTATTTCTAGAAACAAAAGTAATGTCACAAACGTTTATGTAAGCACACAATCCTTAATGCATGAAAGGAATTCATTCGTGACAAAAAGTAGCTTAGGTAGTAAAGTAGCTCCAAAGTCTCCTATATCTCTATACCAAAGTTCATCAAAATTGCTTCAGAGGTTTAGGTGTGACAAACGTAACAGACAGACCTACCACAAAAAAAAACGATTAAAAAAAATATTAAAAGGGCCCAGTTAAAAACCAGCGTCAGGCACCCTCCAGTGCCCGGCACAAAGCTGAACTGGGCTCCCATTTTGGTGCGACCGCGAGATGACTGCTTCTCGTCTTGTAAACTTGAGTTAGGTACATCTCCTAAAACCCAGCTCTGTGTTTAGAATTTGATAATTAAGTGTTTCACTCTGTTAGCGTCTCGTTTAGTTGTACCAGAATAAACGTATTTTCTTTCTTTCTTTCTTCTTTCTTACCTAGTTACTTTCGCATTCATAATATAAGTAAAGATACTAGTTTTTGCCTTTTCTATCCTTCGGGAACTGTATTCATTTTTGGATGAAAGATAGACTCAAAATTAGATTATAAAAATTTTATAGTTATTTATTTTTTGCTTTTTAGTTCTTTTCGTCGGTTTAATTTTTTGTTAAAAAGATTTTTATTTGGTGATTTTTTTTCGTCGGTTAATAAACCTAATGAATCGTGTACTCATTTGCGATTCTCTATTGAAACGAAATGAAACCAAACCATTTTTGAAAATATTGATCACTGGCGGTGAAAAGCGGATCACCACACAAGAACGTGTGAAAAAGATCATGGACAAAGGGTACTCAAGCTCCACAGACTGTAGCGAAACCCGGATTAACACGCAATAAGGTGATGCTGTGTATATGGTGGATTGGAAGGGCATCGCTCATTATGAGCTTTACCGGCGGGCAAAACCATCGATTTGGATTTCTGCTGCCAACAACTAATGAGACTCAAGCAAGAAATTAAGAAAAAATCGCCGGTCGGTCTCTTCAGAATTCTTTGGGTAGTGTTAGATTAACATCAAGAGAGGACTGTCAAAACTATTTGTCGCATTTTTTTGATCAAAAACCCCAAAATTTCTACAGCAACGGGATTATGTATATCACTACCTACAAGACGGCAACAATTATTTATCGGGCAAAATGGCACATATATATTATAATTAAATGTAATTAAACTTTGACAAAAAATGTCTTGAATCTTAATATATAAAACAAAGTCGGGTTTGTTCGAACACTTATAACTGGAGAACGGCTGGACCGATTTTCATGGTTTTTGATTTGTTGTATTTGTCTCCGTCCCGAATAGCAGAGTAACTATTAAAAACAATGGAAAATCACAAACAATGGACATTTTCCCATACAAAATGTTCATGGGTTTCGTAACTGTCAAACATTTAATGTTCATCCCGTCGATACGGTAAACTCTCCCCTCAAATTAAATAACGTATTTAAATAAAGGTTTCGAACCGACAAGAAAATTTAGAATAATGTCAGTAATGAAAAAGGATTGACATATATATTGGTTGTCAAATATTTATACGTACGTTCAGAAATTTATTTTGTGTAAAATACTTACTTAACATGCTTTAAATATAAAAAAGATGACAAATTAACAAATGACTTATTAAAAAACCAAAAAAAAATTGTCAGCAAAGGAAAAGAAGCTAATGGCGAGCCGGGTGATTCAAATTACGTACTGATAACAACTATGTAATGCAAGAGAAAGAAATCAATGTTTGTTTGTTTGTCCTCTATACGTTTCGAAACCATTGATCAGATTGTGATGAAACTTTGGTAGGGTGTTCTGGGGAAGCCCGCGAGGGCTTGGTTCCTGGCCCAAAAAAATTATAAAAATAGGCATTGCAACGCATGCCGGGTACATCTAGTTTGTATATAAAATGGGATGAAACTTTTTCCCCGACCTTATGTTATGACATCACTTTTATTTTTTAATGTTTCGCAGGTACGTAGAGGACACCTTGGAGACACAAGTTCATTGTAATCTAACGATTCAGGGGAACTACCGATCATCCGGTTCACTACTTGTCTTCCCAATAAACGGTGAAGGCACATCCACTATCAAGTGTGGTAAGTTATCTCTACTTAAGTTTTTTTTTGTACTACTGTTCTGGCAGGAAGGTAGTTTACCCATTAGTAGGACATGTCAGCTAAGAACGGATTTTGCAGAACCGGATTAAGGAAGTTTAAGGGTTCTAGCGAGTTTATATAAAAGTTCTTTATGTTCTACTAGAGACATAAGCACAGATAAGATAATAGTTACTTACATAAGGTTGAGTTATTCTGGTTTACAATGTAAAATATATTTAAATAGAGTAGTAAGGTTTTTCTTCACATGGACGGCTTAAGGTGGTCATAATATATAGTTTCTTTTGGGTATACTTTTGACTTTTTTAAAATGCAATGCTGGTTTTTACAGACACGTAGTTTATAGGTAGGAGAAGTCAGCTAAAACGGATTTTGCGATAGGGCTGAATCCGTACTAATATTAAAAATCCAAATGTGAGAATCACAGGAAGGACATACCGCTACGCGACCCCGGCCTCTTCGCGCTTGCGGTTAACCTTACCCTAGGTCTCTTGCCCTATCCGTTTTCCGTACCCCAATTCAGCTTCTTCCTTTGTCCCGTCTAAAACTACATTTCCAAGGAGGGTTAGAGTCAGGCAAGTTGCCGGCCATATAAGAAACATACCCAAAACCCTTTGCAAAGTCTTTTTAAATAATAAAGAGAAACAATAATATCGGTATTACCTACAAGTACACATTGCGCCGACCCCAAAGAAAATTGGGAAAAGGGGAGGAAGATGATGATTGTTAGAGGTAAAAAGGTAATAGGGTAACTTTTATCGAGAAAAAATACTGTTCTCCAAAGATAGATTGATTGACGAAATCTACCTTGACGCGAGTGAAACCGTGGGCCAAAGCTAGTGTAATATATATGTATATTACATATTTCTTACCAATAACAATAATTAAGATTGTGTAGGTACTAAAGAGTTTTAAGTTACACTATAAAAAATAACTTTGGGTACAGTATTCAAATATATACACGGATACTTTTCATTTTTAATAACTTCATGTTAAACATATTCTATTTTTAGATAATTTGAAGCTTCACAGTATCCTTAAATTGGGGTCTAAAGTGAAAAACGGCAGAAAATACTTGGACATCAAGAGTGCTAATATAAAACATGCTTACGACGGTAAAGTTACCTACGCGATGACTAATCTCTTCAAGGGAAGTCCCGTAATGAGTAAGTTGTTATTTTTATACCTAAAAAAATATAGTGTAATATTAACTCTTCGTAAATTTGTCTTGGAATCTACTAATTTTGAATTGTACATGTGAGAACTGTGTGGTCAATTACATATTAAAATAATTTGATATGTTACCTGGCAGTTCTGAGTATGTCATGCACTCATGCTTGCCTAGAAGTCCTGCCGATGGTGGTATATGTGTCGGGTCGTTCTGCTGCCTTTGATATGGTTGAGGTGAACGATGGCTGGTACGCGCGTCATGCTTGTGAACGAGTCTCGAAGGGAATTATCAAGAAGACTCGAAGTTGCAGTTTTGTCGATGTCTGTATTCAATGAGTAGCTATTCTAATAATCATACTACATATTCAAAGGCTCACATGTTCACTTTTCATTCAAGTTGAGCCTTGTTTTCCGTTTTATATGAAGCATGCATCGATTTTATTTACAAAGCGCAGCGCAACTCCACAGACCACGCTGCTAATGTATGCAAGCGAAAAAGAAATGATATGATGTGTGTGAAAACGAGCGCGTAAAGAATCATAAAACAGTTCTTGTTTAGGGGACACCTTTTAGCTTAGGTTAAAAAAAATTAGTGGATAAATCAAAAATTATTTCAAATTTCACCGTAAAAAAATTAGGCACTTTCGCACAATGTCATTTTCGCAGAAAGTCACTTTCGCACAATGTCACATTCGCAAAAGGTCACTTTCGCATAATGTCACTTTACTACTTTACTACTTTATTTACTATATGTACTGATTTTGATTCAGCGATCTTACGCTTCTATCATAAGTTATTTACGCCCGCAGTTACCTAAAATTATTGTTAAAATACGGATCTTTGTAGATTTAAAACTTGTAAATCAGCTTTTTTGTTATTTACTGTCAAGGTTTAATATTAATATTATGGGCTTTCGGTAAATCATTAACTATATCCAATACGTATCTCTATGTTTGTCTGAATGATCTCATCGTGTTAATAGTTTCACACTCATCTTTTAAAAATATTTAAAGTAGGTTGTAAATTATAATTAAAAACATTGATAAAACAAGTACCTTCAGTTTGAGTTGGAACTAGTTAGATCGTCGACCCCAGTTGAATGACATTCACTAGTAAGAAGTTAGACAAAGAAATTATTGCGTTGTTTTATTTATATGTAAATTCGGCCGTCGGTTAGTACGCACAATAATTATACCTACTAGTTAAAACGAAATTGCAATGCGGAATTCGTATACACTAAGTAAGTAATTCTTGGTGATTCTAATAAACCACTGATCTCGGAATAAACAGTTGGTTAGACAATTTTTTAGTTTTTCTTTGGTTTCAGAATCACATTGCGTAAATATTATTCTGCAATATTTTGAAGGTTATAATAACAGGTAGCAGAATACTTAAAACGTTTTTTGCTTATATGTTGAATTGATAGATGAGTCTCGAATAGCCTCACCTTGACGAAAAATTAGGTGATCATATACTAGAATTTAACTTTTCATAGAAAATAAAACTGGATATGTAAGTGGAATATAAGGGTTAACACTGGTTTTAATGTAACTTTTGTTAATTTCCCAGTGAATAAGTCCTTATAGGGAATGGATTTACTGAACTACCATCTTTTATCTAACTAGAATTTAAACGTTTTTCAAGCGTATACGAACAAAATAACGTTACTTATAATTCTGGTTACATTTATCGTTACATATTTATCAGTACTTCACTTTACCTAAATATGTTACATGCCTGTACATATGTGTACAAAATATAGGGTGTATCTTTACTTTAATCACTGAAAATAAATTCTTTTTGGAACTGCATGCTAAAGTCATGACTTTAGCATGCAGTTCCAAAAAGAGTTTTTGAGAAAAACGATCCATTTAAAAGTTATGACCGTTTGAATTTCCAGGTATTATTATTACCTTCGTCATATATACGTTTGTATGTATAAATATGTGTACAATACTCCACAAAAGCTTAACAGTAAGTTACTCCCACGATTTTGGTTGCTTGAAATAGACTTAAGGGCATTTTATATAAGGCTAGCAACCCATCCCGGCTTCGCCAATCATATTTCAACCAATTTACACAAAACGTTAACAAATTATACACCTAAACCTTCCTAATGAATCACTCTGTTTATTGGTGAAAACCGCATGAAAATCAGTTTTTCAGTTTGTCGCGAACAGACAAACAGACAGACAGATGCGGCGAGGGATTTTGTTTTATAAAATGTGGTGCGCTCGCATGAATGTGAGATTTTATAAATCAGTTCAAGTATCCCTCGGGAACAATAGATTTTTTCGGGATGAAAGGAAACTCTATGCTCTTTACCGTACTCCTAACTACGTGTGTATATAATGATGTGTAGTTAACGCGTGAAAGCTAACAAACAAGCAAACAAAAAAACTCACTTTCGCATTTTTAAATAATTAGTTAGGATTAGAACGTGTACTCGACACTTACTCGCAATAATATTTATAAGGTGGTTTACCCGTTTTGACCAAATTGCACGGTTGGTGATCACGTGTCAAATTCAAATTCAATATCTTTATTTCATGAAATTGATCATCAATTATACGAAATCGTCAATTAAAAAAATAATTATTATAATTAAAAGTTAAAGATCAACACACACAGACTCACCGCAACAATAGTTTGCCTTATCGAATGTAAGATTATTAAAGAAAAAAACATGGATAACATAATATCATTATCTGCCTGTTTCGATCTATAACCGCCCGTTTCCAAATGGTTGAGCCTTATGAGAAGAAATCGGACAAACAAACTCACGGCCACTCTTTTAAAAAAACCAGATAGTTTTAACGATATTCAGTAAATTTTATTACATCATTTTGTTGTGTGCTATGTTACTAAAATTAAAAGTAAATAAACTTAAAAAAGTATATGACAATAGGTAAACTTAAAATTATGCAAAAAGTAGAAAGAAGAAAAGAAAAACATAAGAGATGGAAAATAAGAAAGGTCACCATCACTATCTAGTGCAATTCGGATAAATATTATCGCGGTTAAGTATCGAGTTATATATATAGGTACTACTCGTGAAAGTTTCAAAAAATTTAAGGGCATTTTAATTTATACTTATTCACATAATGACATTTCCAGGTCAAGCTGTTTTGAATTTCATGAACAGTAACTGGAGGTTGGTTGCCGAGGAATTTGGAACACCCTTAGTGGACTATGGTGTGAAGTCCATAATGAAGAACGTGCGACGGTTCCTTGAAGTGATATCTTTAGAAGAATTAAAACAATTGTAATATACTAAGGCATTTATTTCTGTTAAATATTATGTATATTATCCAAAATCTAGCGATGATCGATGATGATAATATAGTGTGGTAAAACATGGACGAGTAATCAAGGAAGTATGAGTTCAATTTTTTTTTATGAAATTGGGGGCAAACAAGCAGACGGGTGACCTGATGGTAAATGCCTACCGCCGCCCATAGGCATCTGCAACTCAAGAGGCACAGGTGCGTTGCCGGCATTTAAGGTGGGAGTAGTGGAAGGGGGATGGGTAGAGGGAAGGGTGGAAGAGGGGGAGGGAAGAGGGGGGAAAAGGGTTAAGGCCTCCGGTAACCTCACTCGGCGAAAAGCAAGGTAAGCATTGCTTCACTGCCGGTATTCTGTGAGGCTGTGGTATCACTCCGGTCGAGCCGGCCCATACGTGCCACGCATTTCTCCCCCACGATAATACCGACTTTTGCCGTTAAGCGCAGTCAGTGGGGTGGCAGGAATAACTTCGTACAAAAATCCCTTAGCATTTATGAAGCGAATTTTAATAATTATATATTGATCTCTCGTATAGAGAATTAAAATAACGCACAAATCATTAGTTTAATGCAATTCAAAAATTTACATTTCAAAGCTCACGCGTAAATGCTCACTTCACTCAAGCTCGTTTAGTTTTATTTAATATAATCTATTGTTTTGTACCTAAATATCTTTCTAATTCTGCCAAGTTTCCTGACAAAGTATTTTTTACCGAGCCTCAAGGACCTAAACTTAGAGAAAAGTGGATGAAAGTAGCTAGAAAACGAACGTGCTTATCGGTGTGCGTGAAAGAAAACTTAACCACGAGCATTCGGCGTGCGTTTTAGAGAGATATTTTAACAGACCACAGAGAAGAAAGTTAGATGATGCTGAAGCACCAATTAACTACCAATTAACGTTAATAAACTAAACCAGCTCACTTCTCTTCTTTTCAAAAATTATGAAAAACACATGGTATCTAAATCAACTGGATTATATTGTTGTGAAGATCACTTTGACGTAAATATTTAAGTCGACCCCTAAACATTTGTTTTTGTGTGGTACAAAAACAAATGTTTAGGGGTCGACTGACTGTAACGTAAACAAGTTATGATGTCGTCAGTAAGTATACATCTTGTCCTTGTTTGCAAAACGATATTGTGTGGATCCAGGTTGCCAGAGTCGAGTCGAGAATTAAGTCTCCATTTTACTAAAAAATGCGAGTAGTTAAAAGACCATGAAAAGGTCATTGCAGTCATTGGTGGGGATCTCTTACTACTGAGAGGTTTCACCAGAAGGTGGTGCCCGCGCTATGCGGGCAGGCGCTTGAAGGGGTCCGGATGTCATAATATAAGCTGTTTCCGGATCCCTCATACTTCAGGCACAGTACGGCACACGGTGTGTTTTTAGTCAGTTCGATTCCGACACACCACCGCACCAAAAACCCCGGTGGGGTGACGGCCCAAGGGAGTTTCCACACGCACAAAAAAATGGTATTTTCGCGAGAAGATTCGACGCGACGACTCAGCATGTTGCAATAATCCAAATAAACTTGCATTGTAGGAAATTAGCTATAATTTCGATATTCAGCTAAATTGGTGTACGCAAAGCACCGTAACAGATAAACAAACATACAAACTCGCATTCATATTTATAATATTGGTTAAGTTTAATCTTATCTCGTAGTCAAAGGTGAAATTTTACAGTAAAATCCTATAATTCTGTTATTATTATAATTCTAGCCTAACGACGTTTTCTTCTAAAAATAAACGTTCAAGACACCTTTGCCCAAATAGCTTTTTGGTTCCGAAATTCTATATTAAATTACTCCCATACACAACAGAAAGCTATTAGTGAAGTGATCTTCATTAAGTTGGTGGTGAAGTTTAAGCGGCGGTAGCGTAATGGCTAAGGCGTCGACTTGCGATCAAGGTTGCGGGTTCGAACCCCACCCAGTGCACTACCGTTGTGAACCCACTCCTAACACAAGCGTTAAGCTTAGCTGGAGGGGTTAAAGAGATTACTAGTAATCTGTGACCCACGTTACTAGAAATATTAAAAAAAAAATGGATAAGGTATGCATACCTTGACCATATTCCTTCGGTATTCTGCTACAGTGCACTGTAGCAGAATACCGAAGGAATATGGTCAGTAAATCCATCTTTTTCCCTCTGTGACTACCCTGTATGATTGTTCATCCATTATAAAATAGTCACTTTATACATGCATTGACGTCAACTTATTTTCAAGAAAATTCCTATTCCACTAATTTCAACACATATACGAGTACATGCATACTAGGCCAGTGGAATTAGAAAAAAAAAGTGGATTTAATTACGCACGGTATTGACATAGATTAGGGAGCACGGTAGACTTAATTCGTTTATGGTTCAGGCCTTAATGCTCTTAGGTTCAGGCACATCGTCCCGAATTTGATTCTGTTTCGGAAGTGACTAACGATGGCAAAATGATGTTGTACTGTGCAAAGATCACAAAAAAAATGAGTTTTTTGTAATTGCTCCTACCGTATTTTAATTTCAAGTACCGGACTTTATTTAATGTGTAGGTAATAGAAATCCGGTGAACTTGAGACGAGAGACAGGACCTGTGCCTGAACCATAAACGAATAAGTTAATCTGTGTTACTACTTGTGCGTAATTAAGTCCTAATATTGCCCACTTTCGTCTAATTGTACTAGCATAGGCTAGTACATTTAGATGAAAGTGGGCAATTTTAGCATATATATTATAGACGTACTATATGTATAGACGCACTTGTAGAAAAATACCCAAACTCTTAGCAACTCTCACGATTTTGTTTTAATATGAATAATTCTTTCAAAAAAAACCGACTTCAACAGAAAAACTATTCCATAAAAGACTTGTACATGGTTTTCTCATGGATGCCATTGTCAGAACTGGACCAAATTGAAATGGAATCACACGGGAAGTACCAGCTTTCAAATAAAAAAAGAATCATCAAAATCGGTTCACCCAGTCGAAAGTTCTGAGGTAACAAACATAAAAAAAAAATACAGTCGAATTGAGAACCTCCTCCTTTTTTAAAGTCGGTTAAAAAGGCATTTCATTTATTGCCATTTCCCCATTTCCAGATAAAAGCTATTGTGAAACAAATGGAGTTGGGAATTAAAACAACTGTAATTACAATAACATATTTGTATTAATAATCACAATATTTTACAATTCAAATTTTCCTATTTTAAAAAGATTTTCTATTTAAAAGTAAGTGCTTCTTTTTGTATGGTATAGGGGGCAAACGAGCAGACGGGTCACCTGATGGTAAATGACTACCGCCGCCTGGCACCTGCAACTCAAGAGTCACAAGTCCGTTGCCGCCCTGTAAGGTGGGAGTAGGGGAAGGGGGGAAGAAGCGGAGAGGTGGGAAGAACGGAAAGAGGGTAAGAGGGGGGAAGAGCCGAAGCATGGCTCTCCCACAGCAAGCAAGCTTCTTATTTCTGTTACATATTATGGCATCATCCAAACACAAGCGATGATAAAATAATGCTTTAGTAGACATAGATGAGCATTCAAGAAACTACCTGTTCAAAGTTAAGAGAAGTCCATAATAAAATAATATATATAAAGCAAAGAGAATACTCTCCAGAGTTGTTTTGTAACTGGCTTGTATTATTACGTTTGTTTACACCACTCACTATATAAATCTCCGTAATTCATATCGAAAATAACTGTGCCACCACCACTTGGGTTGTGCTTTAGGGAGACATTTTAGCAGTCTATGGACACAAAAGTTTTTATGAATTACTACTAAACGTATCTGTAAAAATAAATTTATAAAACTAAAAACTAGAAGTAGTTCCCCAGTATAGTAGAAGTAAAGTTAAAAGAAGTGAGATATCTGAATAACCACTATTAAATATGTCGTTGCAACACTTATAAATTTCAGCATAAGTGTGATGTCAACTGAAAACATATCGTAGACGCAAATGCGAAGAGGCCAGGCTTCTATGAGCTCTATAAAGGCCTTCGCTTGTACTCTCATCGTTTTTGGGAGATCATAATTCATGACCACCTTGTTGACTATTATCTTAGTCTCATTGCGAACCTGAAGTAATCGTTCGCAAATAAAAGACATTACTGCTACGGTGTTAATCGAGCTAAAGGACCAAAAAGCAATGTTAATCAAGGGACCTGGTTTATTTCCATGTGTCTTATAGTACCTAAGCGATGTCCACATTGTAAGGACTATAAATGTGAAAGTTGACACAAGCGTCATTAAAATTTTAAAGTTACAAACTTTATTTATCATTTCACAATTTTTTCCCATGAGGTCGTATATTTTAGCTAAGTCTCGTATCTTGGTATTGTTATCTGAAGCACGTCCAATAAAATTAAACTTGCCTTCATTTGCAACCTTTCTCTCTCTGATAGTAAAAATGTTTACACTTTTTCTATCTCGGCTTTCAATAAATGTTGTCACATAGTCATTAATCAACATCAACCTGGTCCTCAACATGAGTACTACTCTACAAAATACTAATATTTCAATCTTTTTAAAAACGACAATTGGTAGTACTATAAGTGACGTCATATTAATATTATCGACAACAATAATATAGAGAGATATATTTATAGTAACAATAGCAAAGAGCCCAACGAGGTACTTAACTGTTTCGGATCGTGATTTTTTATAAAAGCCACTGATTGATTCAACATTCAACAAAGTGTCTAATTCTGCAAAAGCACTAAGAATATTAATATGACATATATCTGCCAAAAACGACGTTGTGGTTGCAGAAATAATGTACTGAACAAGGGCTATAACGCCAGGGACATAAATAAATTTTATTTCCAAAGTCAAAGTCTCTAAAATCGCAGATGACATAGATGTAGCGAAAGAGACGAAAAATAGAACGCAGTAGGCGAAAAGGCCCAATAAGCCAAGTATTTTCATCTTCCAATTAGTTGGGCGTATCTCACCATTATCCATGTGGAATATTGATATTCCGAAACAGTTTTGTACAAAGTATAGAGGTTTTACTGTATACACGATGTTGACAATATTGTTTTTAGAATAAGTTTGTACTGTTGCTTTATTATTAGCCTTTTCTTGTTCACTTCTCATTTTTATAAATTTTTCATTCATTTCGTATTTATGAGTATGTTTCTCTTTATAATAGAAATAATACTAAATTAAGCCTTCACTGTTTTATCAAATTATTTAAAGTAACTATTACAATTTTTTACATTCCATTACATTAATTAATCAACGTCAAAGGAAATTAAATATTTATACTATGAACATATACCGCATACCGCAATCAATTGGATTAACTAACTAGGTTATGTATAGAACCAACATACGGAAATCGTAGATGCTTTGGGTAGCTAAGTGAATTCATGGATATGATGTACAAAGCTATTATAGTTACAATCCGATCAGTAGGGCTAATGCCGAAAAAAGATAAGAATTTCCAATGGTGATTTAATTAAGTGATCAGACTACGACCGAATAAATAATGCTTCGTTCACGTGACTAAAAGAAAACAACAATGTGTGTCAATGCGTTACGCTCTCCGTCATCTAATAACCGTATTTTACGTTCCTGAATTTAATGAATTCCAAAATTATACACTGAAATAAAACAATTTTTAACGGATTCTATCGCGGTTTATTTGGTGTTATTTTACTATTTACACTGATCCCGACGTTTCAGTTGCTTTTCAGCAGCCATGGTCACGGGTAGACTAAGATGGTGGTCGTCTCATGTATCGAAGTGCAAAGTTATCTCAAAGTACCCGAGGTTTGTTGATTGTTGGTGTTACTATTTACGCAGAATGAGCTCAAAGTGTCTTGAAGTCTTGCTGTGTTTTGTATTTTCTTGGGTTTGAGTAAGTGGATAACCGGATCCCAAGCTGGTGGTACGTTCCAACCATCTTCTCTATTAAAATTAGGGTGTTTTTTTAATTTCAATAGCCTCACGGAGCATCCTTGGTAGGAATCGGTGTTCTTTCGCGAGTACCTGTGGTTTATCGAAACGCAGGTAATGGTTGGTCCCTTGTTGCGCGTGTTCACACACAGCTGACTTCATCGAGCGTTGGTGTTTTATGTCAGCAATGTGTTCTTTGACGCGGGTGCCAATGCTTCTCTTGGTTTGACCAATGTACGAGAGCCCACAGTCACAGTCTATTTTATAGACCCCTGCATCTTGTAGAGGTTCTTGGCACTTGACAGATGGTAAAAATTGCCTTATCTTCGTTGGCGGCTAGTAGTATGTATTGATTGAAGCTCGCTTCAAGATGTAGCCAATCTTGTCAGGAACTCCTCGTACATACGGTAGAATGGCAGGCTGGCGCTCGACAGTGGCTGGCTTTTCTTGGGATCTGTGACGGAGGCGCAGTAGTGGGAGCTTGTTGTCTTGCAGTACGTGCTTGACATGTGCCAGCTCAGCGTCCAGGTGTTTCTTGTCACAGATCCCACGGGCTCTCTGAAACAAAGACATCCCCACGGTAGCTAGCTGTTTTGGATGGATAGAATCCGTTAAAAATAGTTTTATTTCAATGTGTAACATTCCCGTAAACTTTCGACAATATCATCCAAAATTATAGTTAAATCACATGCAAAATTTTATTTTAAAATGCTGTAATTCTGTCTTTATCGTAATTTTCATAGTTTACAAAGACCTTTATATTGTGATTTTTCATTCTGAAATTTCATATCATATTATAGTACGATGATACACTATACTGTGTACATCCCATATACATCATGATACATCCCATCAAAACAAAATATTTAAAAAATGCAAGTCTCGAAAGTCAGTTTTTCTACCGTGAAAAGTGCTAAGTTCTAATTTGATTTTAAAAAAGAAACGTAATTAGTAAACTATCGATATTTTATAACTGTCGCCGAAAGATTGTGAACATCGTTAGTTTATAAATTCTCTCGGAAAGGAACTTGCAATAGTTTTTAAACTACATGTTCAAATTGAATAAAATTTGGCAATATATCTTGGTATATTACGCCCTATTGGTCATTGAAAATTAACACTTCTATCTATAGGTTTAAAACGTCCTGATTGGTTTCGAGAAAATAATGGTATGGCCTTTGTGTTATTTTTGCTTGATGCTTGATGCTTGACATATATCTAAACGTATACACATATATCTGTAGATATAGCTGTGTATGTATGTACAAAAATAACCAAAACTTTAACAGCTACTCTCACGATTTCGTTAAATGAAAAAGACAAATGAGCATTTTACTTATTGACATTTCCATAATAAGCCCTTGCGAAGCACGTGTTGCGTGGGGATTAAGACAAATGTAATAACAATTAGATATTTACTTTACAAATCACTACATCATATAATTTAAATATTACATCTACAAGAAGTACTTCTATTTAAAATTAAGTGCTTCTTATTTCTGTGCCTATTATCCAAACTGAAACTGTTTAAAGAGATGTGAATCCTCTCAGAGAAGGGTTGAGCGCAGTTGGGTTAGGTGATCTCCGTGTTTCTAAGTATATTAAAATTAACGTTCTTTTAGTAAATACTACTATTTACCAAACGAACGTTAATTTTAATATACTTAGAAACACCTTTCTATAAAAACAAGACAGTGATCAATTATACATATGTTCCATATAAAGGAAATACTATAGGATGTACTCCGTACTTTACAATTACCATTACTCTACTATTGACATTAATTGGACAAATGGTGTCTAAGTTTTTGAATGAAAGCTTAGACTAAATAATTATAAATTTATAAACTCGTGTAATACTTGAGCCCAAAAAATCATAGCATACTGAGAACACTTTTTTGACCCAAAGGCAAAATCAAACACTGAAATTATATAAATACAACTTTAATAACTTTGACTATGACAACTAATAACGATGCGAATAGCACCTTCTTAAAGATAACCGTGCCTCCAATCTGGGTGTGCTTTAGGGAGATTTTAGAAGTCCATACAGACAAAACTTTTTATGATTCAACTACTAATCGTAGTTATCTATTAAAAATAAAGATTTGAATTCTGGTTATTCTACTAATGCAGTGCATAAACATAAGTGTGCATAGGAGTAACTAAACTTTTTGATTAGCTTCGATATAATTTAATTTACATATATTTCGATACATTTATCTGATAAAACTACAAACTAGTTCCCAAGTGTAGAAGAATGAAAGTTAAAAGAAGTGAGATATCTGAATAACCACTATTAAATATGTCGTTTCAACACTTATAAATTTCAGCATAAGTGTGATGTCAACTGAAAACATATCGTAGACGTAAATGCGAAGAGGCCAGGCTTCTATGAGCTCCATAAATGCCTTCGCTTGTACTCTCATCGTTTTTGGGAAATCATAATTCATGATCACCTTGTTAACTATTATCTTAGTCTCATTGCGAACTTTAAGCAATCGTTCACAAGTAAAAGACATTATTGTTAATATGTAGATGTTGCTGAAGCACCAAATAATGACGTTTATCAAGATACCTAACTCAGTGCCAGATGTCTTGTAGATGGAAAGTGATGTCCACATGGTAAAAACTATAATTGTAAAAGTTGACACTTGTGTCATAAAAATTTTAAAGTTCCAACCTTCGTTAACGTCATTCCACAAATCTTTCCCACGAGGTCGTACATTTTAGCCAAATCTCTTATCTTGGTATTGTTTTCTGAAGCACGTCCAATAAAATTAAATTTAGCATTTGTTGCAACCTTTCTCTCCCTGACAGTAAAAATGTTAACATTTTTTCTATCTCGATTTTCAATAAATGTTGTTAAATAGTCATTAATCACCATCAACCTGTTCCTTAACATGAGTATCACTCTACAAAATACTAATATCTCAAAGTTTTGAAAAAAGTCAAGAGGTATAAGTACAAGTGAAGGCATATTAATATCATTGTCAGTAATAAAATATAGAGACACATTTATAGCATGAGTAACAAAGAGTCGGTTCAAGTATTGAGAGAACCCACCGTGCCCAGTGAAGATTTGCGTGAGTTTTCCGGACGGTTTAATTTTCCTAATCAGGCGATAAGCCTCGGACGCGTTAGGGAAAAATAATTTCGTTGTAGATGTGGTGCTGCCCTCCTCATATCGCGCACTCCATGTGGAGATAGATGACTCGCGCAATACTTTTTTCACATCGGAGACTGGGCACTTGTCGTAGCTCGGTTTCCTTTTCGAGGTCAGGGCTGCCTCCTTAGCTAATTCATCCGCTCGCTCATTTCCAGCGAGTCCTGTGTGGGCTTTGATCCAGAACAAGGATCTTTGCCCTGTTTCAGGGCCCCTTGCAAATTTTCCCTAGCCCTCAGTGCAAGAGGGTGGATAGAGCCATGGCTTGACACTGTCTCCGGCGCTGATCTGGAGTCACTGTACACTCCATAGATCGTCTCCGCTCTCTTAATTATTACTTCCGTTGCCTCACATATGGCCAGGAGTTCCGCCTGGTAAACCGTGCAATACGCGGACAGTCCAAACTTTCGGTTCTAGATCTCGGCCTCATCTTTCCAAATGGAGAGTGAGGCTCCGACCTTCCCCTCTAGCTTACTGCCGTCGGTGAATATTCGCACCTGCTGCACATTGTGCCTGTCCACAAGGTGTTGGTCCACCAAGCAAGTAAACTCTAGGTTCATATGTTCGGCCGGATGCGGGGCTTCTGTGAATCCCGCCACACGCTCTACCTCCCTATCGCCCATGACCGACTGGGATGACCCTCTCTTGGCCTCGTACAGGGCGGCTGCCTCCTTCACCCTAAGGTCGAGAGGTAGTATCCCTGACAGCAGTAGGGCAGAATAGAGAGAGACCGTGCGGTATGATCCGCAGAGTTTTTGGGCAAATCCTCTTTGTACAGTGTCAAGCTGCTTCCGAATTCCAAGTCTCCTAACCGCCGATGCCCATGCTGGAGCCGCGTACAAGATGATCGGCTCTACCGCTGCGGTTTATATGGTCCTAACAATTTCTGGGTCCAATCCCCAAGTAACTTTGGCCGCCCTAGCAATCTGCCTAGTCCCTTTCGGCACTGGTTTGCCACGTGGTTGTTAAATGACAGGCGGTCATCGATTGTAAGTCCCAGGATTTTAATTTGTCTGGACATGCCAATGCAGATCCCTCCCATGGTCAGCCGGTGTCGTATTTAAGCTTGTTGGTAAGCTCTATTGCACAGATTTTGTGCGGTGCAAACCTGAGCTTATTACGCTTATCCCACCGCTGCACATAGGAGAGAGCCTCGTTGGCCTGCCTCTCTATGTCCAATGCGGTATCGCCGTAAAAAACCATTGTCACGTTGTCGGTAAACGCCTGACAATAATCCCCCCTTTTCTCGAGTCCATCTAGTAACGGGTTGATTAGAAGGTTCCAGAGAAGGGGTCCGCCAATCGACTCTTGTACGCAACCTTTGGTAGTGTTCCTCGTTGTTTCTTCCACGGCAAATCTTACAGTTACTATTTTACAGCTCAAATAGCTATCCAGTAGCTTCTTAATGTTCACCGGGCACTTTTCCTCAGCCAGCCTGAATCTGATTGCCGGCCACCAGGCGCTATCGAAGGCCCCCTCTATATCCAATGGCACTAGGCAGACCAGCTTCTTCAGCTCAATTTTGCCTTTGAAACCTTCTATTTGCATCTCCTCACTTTTTTTAAAATAAAATATCACTAATATATCTTACAAACACATTTATTTCTGTATAATGAAGCAATCGGGAGAGTTTGATTTTCAGTCAACTTTATTGTTTGGAATTATAGAAATATAACAATGCGTGTTCCCAAAAAACAATGCATGTTCACTGTTTAATGTCATGGTCAATGGCCAGTGTTAATCTAGCACTGGACTCAGTTGCTGGACTGGACATTATGCGTGGCGCTTTCGCTCAGCCGATAACTGTGCTTCCCTTTCCTTAATTCCTTCTTGAGGGCACTAAGTCAGTGTCAGAATACTTTGTATACTAAGGCGTAACACCGTTTCCTTAAAATCTAAGAAACGCCTGGCGCTCTCAGGCAACGGATAATTTTGTCTCACGTTCCTTAATGATTTCCTGAGAGCGCAACTTTTGATCAACAAGGTGTTACAGAAAGATGTGTCTTAAAATAGACCCCGCAAATAATGTAAAACCATATAGATGATACAGAAATCTCATTTTGAAACTATCAAATTGATTGAACTTAATACAACTTACAGTTCGTACAAGAGAGAGCTGATATTAATGAAACTTTTTAGTACTATATTAATAAATGTCCGTATCTTAGGGAAAGCATTGAGGAACGCAAATAACAGTTATATATTAATGCCACTGTCACTTGAGTCTGAGGCTTTCACAGAGGAGAGGATACTTTTTTCTGGTGTAAATGTAAATTTCTAAATAAGGTTTCATGCCGATTTCAATGATTTTGCTTTTCTTTTTTTATCGCAAATGCGCTATCCGAATGCTTTTTGTATTTAAAGCGAGTGCCTTGCGGTGAGACTCGGATTCAAGTGACAACTTCATGGGGCATTTTTAAATTTGCAAAACCTTTCGTCACAATTAAAACTACCTTTACTTTTTTCTGAGAGCATATAATAATTAAGCAGACACGATAACTTTCATAAATGTGATCTCAACTGAAAACATTTCGTTGAAGTAACGTTGCGAACAGCAGTCCGTTCATTATCAAATTGGAAATCAGCTGAACCAGATAGACTGCACAAGTTTTTTGATTGACTTGGCTAGCTAGTTTTCACATCCAAGTTTTCTTATAATTGGCTAACCAACTTATCTTTTTTATTTTAGGTAAAATATCATTAGGATATCATTACTTTTTGTTATAAAATTATTATTATTCATCATTCAAAAGTGATCTGTAAAAGGAACATTTTCTGTTTTTACGTTGTATAGTTTTCTTTTTTGTGCTATTTTGTACATTTTCTTGAACATTGCCCATTCATAGATAAAACCTTCCTTACGTAACCTACATTTTTGGTGGTGATTCTGTACATTTTCAAAGTGTCTGTTAAAAGTTAAAATATGTAAAAATTTACTGTTTTCTGATTTTTTCCTCTGCATACACACAATTTCCCAGCTAGACGCCAAATTTCAACTTCCTAGGTCATGTTTGTTCCTGTATCATCAGAATAACACTTTCAAGTGGTTTATCATTTATGTATTTGTATTTATATATGTATGTATATACATATGTACATATATTTACTATATGTGTATGTATATCTAGTACATTTGGCTTATTTATATAATATATATTTTTTTAATTCCTTTATCTTATGACTATTAAATATACACCTGCCACACACAGTTCTGCATCACCCAAAGGTTGACTGGAAGAAAATACCTATGGCATTAAGTCCGCCTTTTGCAATGTATTGCAGGAAGTATTAATAAATAAATAAATAATAACGACGATGTAACATCTACTTGATTTTGATCTAGTTCGATTTCTTTGTTATAGTTTTGGTTGCTGTAGAGATTTTTGCTGTAGTCTGATGCAGTATTAACAATATTCATTCTTGTTTGCAAGCGACCTTGAGGATTTGTTGATTTTAGTTTCGGAATCCAATACCATACTACGAAACATTTCAACATACACCTGTTGTGAGCTGTACTTAATTTTTCAAATGCTTTTAGCTTACGTACGGCTACAGCTATACATACCCAAACGCTTAGCAGCAATTCTCACGATTTTGTTGTAATATAAAAAAGACAAACCGGTATTTTACCTGTTGGCATTTCCTCAACACATGGAGGGGGAATTTAAACAAGTGTAATAACAATAAGATATTTATTTCACTAATCACTGCATTATACATACAAATAAAATTTTACGTTAAAATAAGGTTTTTTATTTAAAACTAACTGCTTTTTATTTCATACTGCTTATGTCTATTGCCCGAACTCAAGCGATGATGAACTAAAATTTTAAAAGGCACAGATGAGCAATAAAGTAAACAGTAAAAGTCTTTTCAGACAGTTAGTGTATAGCGCATATGTTTGTTTGCACCGCTCACTTTTAAACTCCCCGTATAAATCGCCGAAGTATTTCCGAAGTATTTATTTTATTATCCGAGCAAACGTTAATATTAATATACTTAGCACCCTTAACACTACTATTAACACCCTTCTGTCAAAACAAGACAGTGATCAATTATACATACGTCCTATATAAAAAAAACACTACAGAGTTTACTCTAGCTCTTTGGTTTACTCCCAACTTTAGGCGCCCATTACACAGTAGGATTATCTGTCAGGTTTGGCCACGATCAAAACGGTGATTGACGAATAACCTATCGCCTAATGTAGGTAATTGACGACGGTTGCATGATGAGATTTTAGTGTCGATATTATTACGTCAATCATGACTTTTGGTAATGATTGACGGAATAATATCGTGTTTGCATGAGCGTCTGATGGACGCCTTACTGTTATCGATCACTCTTAAATTGAGATAAATTGGACCAGTGTGTGAGTTTTTTTAATAAAAGCTTAAACTACATCATTTTAAAGTTATAAACTCGTATTATACTTGAGCCCTAACAAAAATCATAGCATACTGGGTATATATATATAGCATAGTGAGTGCATCATATTTTGGGCCTAGACTAAAACAATCTCAAACAATGAAATATACTATACTAATAAAACAACTTTTATGACCATGACAGGTAATAACGATGCGAATAGGACTTACTGGAAAATAACCGTGCCTCCATCACTCAGGGTGTGCTTACGAGAAAATTTAGCAGTCTATGGAAAAAAAAGTTGATTTATCTACTATGTATTTAATAAACAAAAAGATTTAAACTCTTGTGATTCTCTTAATAGAGAAATAAGTGCAGTGCACAGCCGTAAATATACATTTTTGATTAGTTTTGATAAAATTTAATTTTAAGCTGAAATAACTACAAACTACTTCCAAAGTGTATTAGAAGGAAAGTTAAAAGAAGTGAGATATCTGAATAACCACTATTAAATATGTTGTGGCAACACTTATAAATTTCAGCATAAGTGTGATGTCAACTGAAAACATATCGTAGACGTAAATACGAAGAGGCCAGGCTTCTATCAGCTCCATAAAGGCCTTCGCTTGTACTCTCATCGTTTTTGGGAGATCATAGTTCATGATCACCTTGTTAACTATTACCTTAGTCTCATTGCGAACTTGAAGTAATCGTTCACAAGTAAAAGACATTATTGCGACTGTGTAGATGCTGCTAAAGCAATAAATAATGACGTTAATCAAGAGACCCAACTCCTTTCTAGATGTCTTGTAGAAGCTCAGCGACGTCCACATACTCAAGACCACGATTGTAAAAGCTGACACTAGTAACATGAAAATTGTAAAGTTCCAACATTCATTAATCATCCCACAAACCTTTCCCACGAGATCGTATATTGTAGCTAAGTCTCGAATCTTGGTATTGTTTTCTGAAGCGCGTCCAATAAAATTAAATTTGGCTTTAGTTGCAACCTTTTTCTCCCTGATGGTAAAAATGTTTACATGTTTTCTATCTCTATTTTCAATAAATGTTGTTACATAGTCATTAATTAACTTTAACCTGGTTCTCAACATAAGTACTGCTCTGCAAAATACTAATATATGAAATTGTTGATAAAAATAAAGTGGTAAAATTATAACTGAAGGTATATCAATATTTTCGTTAAAAATAAAATAGATACAGGTATTTATAGTATAAGTAACAAAAAGCCCAATGAGGTACTTAACTGTCTCGGAACGGGATTTCTTGTAAAAATCACTGATTGTTTCAACACGCAACAAAATGTCCAATTCCGCAAAAGCAGTAAGAAAATAAATATTGAAGTCATCGGTCAAAAACGTGATTGCAGAAGTAACGTACTGAGTAAGAGAAATTATTCCAATGGCAAAACCAAATATTAATCCCAAAGTTGAAATCTCAATTCCTCGCAGGATAGTAAAAGAGAGGAAAAACAGAACGCAGTAAACCAATATACCCGATGAGCCAAGTATTTTCATTTTCCAGTCAGTCGGCCGCATTTCACCATTCTCCATGTGGAACAGTGATATTCCGAAGCATTTATGTATAAAATAAAGAGGTTTTACTGTGTATACAATGTTGACAATATTTTTCTTTATTTCTTTAGCCTTTACTGTTTCTTCATCGTTAGCGTTTTCTTGTTCCCTTGTCATGTTTATACCTTTTTATTAAATTTTTGTTTAAATTTATGAGTATGCTTCCCTGCGTAATAGAAATAATACTAAATTAAGCCGCCACTGTTTTATGAAATTATTTAAAGTATATAATCTTAACCCATTACATTAATTAATCAATGACTTCATGAGAAAATTAAATATTCATAATATAACACATACCGTAATCAATAACATTAGGTAACTACGTTATTTTTAGAACCAACATACGGAGAACGTAAGTGCTTTAGGTAGTTGAGTTAATTCATGGAAATGATTGTTGATATCATCATTCCCCATGACGACAATCTCTTAAGGGCAGAAAAAGAAAAACAAATGAAGTATTTGGATTTGGCCCACGAGGTGGTCGACATGTAGGATGTGGATTCGACAATCATTGTGCCGATAGTCATATCAGCCCATGGGTTGATTGCGAAGAGCCTCGACCAACACCTTCAGAGGCTCATGTTAGGCACAGGATTAAGGGCCTGGTGCAAAAGGCGGTCCTTCTTGATACGGCACGTATTGTGAAGAGGCTTCAGTCTCTGGAACCCTAACCACCGTTAGCTTGGTCCCTGTACCCGATACCGGTGGGACACTATTTTTTATTCTTTAAATGTATTTTTGATATAATCTGAATGTATTTAAAAATGTAATTTATATGAATATTTAAGTAAATAAAGAGAATAATAATAATAATCATCCCATAAAAGTCACTCATTGATTCAACATGCAACAGAGTGTCCAATTCTGCAAAAGCTCTAAGAATATTAATTTGACATAAATCTGCCAAAAACGACGTTGTGGTTGCAGAAGTAACGTACTGAACAAGGGCTATAACGCCAGGGACATAAACAAATGTCATTTTGAAAGTCAAAGTGTCTATAATCTCAGATGACATAGATGTAACGAAAGAGACTAAAAATTGAACGTAGTAGGGGAAAAGGCCCAATAAGCCAAGTATTTTCATTTTCCAATCAATTGGGCGTCTCTTACCATTCGCCATGTGGAATATTGATATTCCAGAGCAGTTTTGTACAAAGTATAGAGATTTTACTGTATACACGATGTTGACAATATTATTTTTTTAGAATAAGTTTTTACTGTTTCTATATTATAAGCCTTTCCTTGTTCACTTCTCATTTTTATAAATTTTGCATTCATCTCGTATTTAAATTAAGCCTTCACTGTTTTGTGAAGTATTTAAAGTAACTAATATTTATATTTTATTACATTATTTAATCAACGTCTTCGTGTGAAAATTAAATATTTATACTATTAATACATACCGTAATCAATTGAATTAACTAACTAGGTTATGTATAGAACCAACATACGAAAAATGTGGGGGCTTTAGATAGCTAAGTGAATTCATGGATATGATGTACATAGCTATTATAGTTACAATGCGATCAGTAGGGCTAATGCTGAAAAAAGATAAGGATTTCCAATGGTAGTTAAAATAAGTGATCGGACTACGATCAAACATTATAATAATGCTTTGTTCACGTGACTAAAAGAAAACAATAATGTGTGTCAATGCGTTACGCTCTCTCGGTCATCCAATAACTGCGTTTTACTTTCCTAAATTTGAAAAGAATTCCAAAATTATAGTAAAATTTACTCTTACAATTACATGCGAAACTTTATTGTGAAATGCTGTAATTCTGTCATAACCGTAATTATCATAGTTTACAAAAATCGTTTTAATTGATATTTTTCATTTTGAAATTTCAAATCATTTCATAGTAAGATGATACACTATACTATGTACTATGCTTTGATTATATACATGTCATATAATCAAAGGTACTATGATATATCCCATCAAAAGTATATGAAAGCAATCGATTTTTACATAGAGATCCTATAAAGCTTAAATGGCCGAATTGTAAAAGCACGTTGTTAGGTAAAAATTGTTCTACAATGGTAATACGTGTATATAATAAAATTCCTCAAAGCATTCGTGAATCACCTTTGCGACAATTGAGATTTAAATTAAAGTTGTGGCTAGTTCGGAAAAGTTTCTATACACTTAAGGATTTTATGAACTACAAAATTGCAGACAGACTTAAAATTCAAAGGTAAAATTGTTTTTTATTTCATAATCTATAGAAATTTAACATTCTTGATATAATTTTGATATTGTATTGTTCTTTATTTTATTTTATTCAGTAAATTTATTTTATTGTTACATTAACTTCAACTGTATCTTGCCTACAAATGATATTATTAAGGAATGTTTTATTATGTTTAAGTATGTAATATAAATGCAAGCAGAAATTTATTTTTAATATTTGCATGCCTTAACCAAGGCGGAACATGAACTTGTTACTTTATGACATAAGTACTTTTGTTACCCTGTTCCCGCAAATAAAGTTTCATTTCATTTCATTAAAACATAATATGTAAAAAATGCAAGTCTCGAAAGTCAGTTTTTCTTTTAAAAAAGAAACGTAATTAGTTAACAGAACTGTCAATATTTTAAAACTATCACCGAAAGATTGTAAACATCGTTAGTTTTAAATTCTCTCGCGACTCGAAACCATTTTCAATTTAACGGGACTAAAATTGCGGAATGTTTGAGTTTTTCCTTGCTGTATAGGTTCGGTAAAAAAAAGTCGATTAAAAGTGCAAAAGTCTTTTGTGTGGTACTGTGTTAAGTTCTATAATAAAATACCTCCTAATATTCTTCAACTAAGTAAGAAAAAATTTAAAACTTATATAAAACGCACACTATGTAAACAAGCATATTATAAACTTGATGAATATATGGCTGATAATACTGCTTGACAAAATGCTGGTCCAGCTCCACACTGCAGCACTGTACAGTTTTGGTGATCTTTAGATTCAGCTTTTTCTAAATTTTCACTTTTGTATTTTTTTTTATTTGACATGTCGGCGCTAAACAACAGAATTGTATCCGAACGCGTATGCACGTGCTACGAAACGTCATCGTACCACTCCATCTCGCAGCATACTCGCAGATATAAAGCGGCGCGTCCTGCAGCCGGACACAGTTCTTTCGGGACTTTTGCTCCGTCCACACCTCTTAATTGCGACACGGGTTACGCCTGAATCATAATAATTACTGAGTGTTATTTTTACAAGTATTGTTTGAATTATTTATTGTTAATTACTTTTTGAAACGAATTAGTGTCATAAATAAATTAGCGTTATAAATAATATTGAAGTTTTTATATCTCCATGTCTGAAGAACAAGACATTCAGAATCTCCGTCCGCCTTCACCAATTTTACAACAGAATTCGGCCGCAAATTCCAGCCGAAAGACATGTATATTTTTATTGATATTTTCATTATTATTTGTGACATTGTTAATTTTACACATTAAAATTTACACACATTTGACATTATCTATAGATATACTCTGTTGACATTGAAGGTATTACATTTTTTTTTAATTTAGAAAATTTTGAATTGTTCATGTGAGAACTGTATAGTCACTTATTTAGTTAAATTTCCTATGTTGCTTGGCAGTTCTGAGTATGTCATGCTCGCCTAGAAGTCCTGTTGATCGTGGCGTATGCGTCATGCTCGTGAACGAGTGCTGTTGGTCAGGGCTGGTCAACAGTCCGGAGACTGTTATTACTTAACTATGTATAGTAATAATTAGCGCGTCTGTTTATATTTTAGAATAATAGGAATGTTACAATGTAACCAGAAATTTGTAAAAAACAATTTTGAAAAAGAGTGTCCTTGGAGTTTCTTACCTGTTCTTCTCCATAGGATCTACGTATTGGAACAGGCAACTAGCTTTCGACTGACTTAGTCTGACTGACTCCTAATCCTGTCAATTCAAAAATACCTATTATTGGTTTAATTGAAATAAATGGTTTTGATTTGATTTGATATTAATATTAATTGTTTTTTCAAATTTGAAGTTTGTGTGTCTGCTAGAAGTACCTTAGAATTTGATGGTCGGTTATAAAATCAAGGAACTGGCAGTAGTTTTTAAAGTACATGTTCAAATTGAATAAAATTTGGCAATATATCTTGGTATATTACGCCATATTGGTCACTGAAAATTAAGACTTCTATCCACAAAATCGAACCGACTAAAACCACACGGTGTGCCGTACTGCGCCTAAAATAGGAGGGACCCGGGAACAGCTTTTAACGGTAACAGGAAAATGTTTGTTTGCACCGCTCACTTTTTAACTCCCCGTATAAATCTCCGAAGTATTTATTTTATTATCCGAGCAAACGTTAATATTAATATACTTAGCACCCTTAACACTACTATTAACACCCTTCTGTCAAAACAAGACAGTGATCAATTATATTATACATATCCTCCTATATAAAAAAAACACTACAGAGTTTACTCCCTACTTTAGGCGCCCATTACACGGTAGGTTTTGCTGTCAGTTTTGCCACTAACAAAACTGTGATTAACGAATAACCTATCGTCTAATGCAGTGATTGACGACGGTTGCATAATGAGATTTTAATGTCAATATTATTCCGTCTGTTCGGGCGTCTTCGTCACGCATCGGCAGCTGGCCGTCGGGTGCGTGGGAGTTCGGCCATCGCCCGCGCGACGACCACTTCCCTACCGAACACGACACACGGTACACGCTTACATTGTTTTCTATTGTCGTTCTGAATTAATTGTATTAGCTTGCAAATTAAGTGTAATTAGCTTGCAGAGATGAGACGAAGTTATACACCTATAACTACGTTCTGATTGATTTCGAGAAAAGGATGGCATGGCCTGCACACTGATGGGTCTTAGATCTACACATATATCTGTGTAGATATAGCTGTATATGTGTGTACAAAAATAACTAAAACTTTAACAACCATTCTTATGATTTCGTTATATGAAAAAGACAAATGAGCGTTTTACTTATTGACTTTTCCATAAACAGCTCTTGCGAAACACGTATTACTTGGGAATTAAGACAACTGTAATAACAATAAGATATTTATTTTACTAATCACACATACATCATATAATTTAAATATTACATTTATAAAAAGTTCTTCTATTTAAAACTAAGTGCTTCTTATTTTTGTTACATTCTATGCTTATTATCAAAACTGAAACGATGATGAAATAATGCTTTAAAAGACACAGATGAGTAATCGAGAAAGTACAAGTTTTAAAGAGAAGAGAATCCTCTCAGAGAAGGGTTGAGCGCAGTTGGGTTGGGTGACACGATTATACATATTTGTTCGCACCACTTAGTTAGTAGTAACTCGCCATATAAATCTCCATAGTATTTACCAAACTAACGTTAATTTTAATATACTTAGAAACACCCTTCTATAAAAACAAGACAGTGATCAATTATACATATATTCCATATAAAGAAAACACTATAGAATGTACTTTCTACTTAACAATGACTACCACTCTACCATTAAGATTAATCGGACCAATGTCTAAGCTTTTGAATGAAGGGTTAGACTACATAATTATAAATTTATAAACTCGTGTTACGTAACACATTTTTGATTAGCTTCGATATAATTTAATTTATACATATTTTGATATATTTAGCTAATATAACTACAAATTAGTTCCCAAGTGTAGAAGAAGGAAAGTTAAAAGAAGTGAGATATCTGAATAACCACTATTAAATATGTCGTTGCAACACTTATAAATTTCAGCATAAGTGCGATGTCAACTGAAAACATATCATAGACGTAAATGCGAAGAGGCCAGGCTTCTATCAGCTCCATAAATGCCTTCGCTTGTACTCTCATCGTTTTTGGGAAATCATAATTCATGATCACCTTGTTAACTATTATCTTAGTCTCATTGCGAACTTTAAGCAATCGTTCACAAGTAAAAGACATTATTGTTACTATGTAGATGTTGCTGAAGCACCAAATACTCATGTTAATCAAGAGCCCCAACTCAGTGCCAGATGTCTTGTAGATGGAAAGTGACGTCCACATGGTAAAAACTATAATTGTAAAAGTTGACACTAGTGTCATAAAAATTTTAAAGTTCCAACCTTCATTAATCATTCCACAAATCTTTCCCATGAGGCAGTACATTTTAGCCAAATCTCTTATCTTAGTATTGTTTTCTGAAGCACGTCCAATAAAATTAAATTTAGTATTTGTTGCAACCTTTCTCTCCCTGACAGTAAAAATGTTAACATTTTTTCTATCTCTATTTTCAATAAACGTTGTTAAATAGTCATTAATCACCATCAACCTGGTCCTTAACATGAGTATTACTCTACAAAATACTAATATCTCAAAGTTTTGGAAAAAGTCAAGTGGTATAAGTACAAGTGAAGGCATATCAATATTATCGTCAGTAATAAAATATAGAGACGTATTTATAGCATGAGTAACAAAGAGTCCAATGACGTATTTAACTGTTTCGGAGCGTGATTTTTTATAAAAATCACTGATTGTTTCAACACGCAACAAAGTGTCCAATTCCGCAAAAGCAGTAAGTAAATTAATAAAAAGTACATGGGGCAAATACGTTATGATTGCAGAAGTAACGTACTGAGTAAGGGGAATGAGACCAAGGACAAAACTAACTATTAATTCTAAAGTCGAAATTTTAAATCCTTGCAAAATAGTGAAACAAAGGAAAAATAGTACACAGTAAGCTAAAATGCCCGATGAGCCAAGTATTTTCATTTTCCAGTCAGTCGGCCATATTTCACCATTCTCCATGTGGAACAGTGATATTCCAAAGCATTTATGAATAAAATAAAGAGGTTTTATTGTATTTACGATTTTGACAATAATTATATTTGAATCAGTCTTTACTGTTTCTTCATCGTTAGCTTTTTCTTGTTCCCTTCTCATTTTTATACCTTTTTTTTATTATTTTCCTATTTAAATTTATAAGTATACTTCGCTGCGTAATAGAAATAGTACTAAATTTTGCTGTCACTGTTTTTTAAATTATTTACAGTACTCTATGTAATTATATCAAATTACGTTAATTGATCAATGTCCTTGTGACAAAACTAAATATTTATATTATTAACACGTACAGTAACAAATTTAATTAAATAACCAGGTTGTGTATAGAAACAACATACGGAGGACGTAAGTGCTTGAGGTTACTAAATTAATTCATGGATATGATGTAGATAGCTATCATAGTTATTATCAGATTAGTACGGCCAATGCCGAGAAACGATAACAATTTCCAATGGATGTACTAGTAGAATTAAATGATCGGACTATGAACTCTACTATGAAACCTTCTATTTGCATCACCTCACTTTTTTTAAATAAAATTCCAACAGGATATCTCACAAATACATTTGTATTCTGAATAATGAAACAATCGGCAGAGTTTGATTTTCAGTCAACTTCATTGTTTGGAATTATGGAACTATAACAATGCGTGTTCCCAAAAAACAAATGTCATGGTAATGGCCAGTGTTAATCTAGCACTGGATTGACCGTTTACACTATTCCAGTAGCGCTGGAATGGGCGAGTTGGAATGATATAGTTGAACGTCAATCCAATCACTGGACTCAGTCGCTGGACTGGACATAATGCGTGGGGATTTTGAGGGCACTAAGTCGGTATCAGAATACTTTGTATATTAAGGCGTATCACCATTTCCTTAAAAATCTGGGAAACGTGTGGCGCTCTCAGGCAACTGATAGCATTGTCTCACGTTCCTTAATGATTTGTTGAGAGCGCTACTTTTGATCAACAAGGTGCAAATAATGTAAAACCCTTAAAATTTTCCTCAACATGAGTACTACTCTACAAAATACTAATATTTTAATATTTTTTATAAGTGCCATCATATTAATATTATCGAAAACAATAATATAGAGAGTTATATTTATAGCAACAATAACAAAGAGGCCAACAAGGTATTCAACCGTTTCGGAACGTGATTTCTTCTAAAAGCCACTCATTGATTCAACATGCAACAAAGTGTCTAGTTCTGCAAAAGCACTAAGAATATTAATATGACATATATCTGCCAAACACGACGTTGTAGTTGGAGAAATAACGTACTGAACAAGGGCTAAAACGCCAGGGACATAAACAAATGTCATTTCCAAAGTCAAAGTCTCTGTAATCTCAGATGACATAGATGAAATGAAAGAGACGAAAAATAGAAGGCCCGCAGTAGGCCCATTAAGCCAAGTATTTTCATTTTTTCACCATGTCGAATATTGATATTCGAGTGATTCGATGATATATGAGTACGTTTCTCTGCGTAATAGAAATAATACTAAAGTAAGCCTTCACTGTTTTATGGAATACTTTAAAGTACCTAATGTCTATATTTCATTACATTATGTAATCAACGTCTTCGTGTAAAAATTACATATTTATACTATTGACACATACCGTAACCGATTGGATTAACTAACTAGGTTATGTATAGAACCAACCAACCAACCCTTAAAACACACACACACACACACACACACACACACACACACATACACATACACACACACCCTTACCCTGTTTTGTTAATATTTCATTTATTACTGTTACTGTTTGTTCCTTTTTTATTTTAGTTGTTGTATTTTTATTAATTTTCTTTTTATGCATTTTGGAATGTTAAGTTGTAATCCGAGTGGGTACTTGGTGTCCTGTAACACAGGTTTTATACCTATCTCAGGCACCAGCGATCCACAACCGAAATTGTCAATTATTATAACTTGATCTCATGTTTATTGTATTTTGGTTTTAGTGAAAAAAATTAAATAAACGTTATTATTATTATTCTCTTTATTCGCTTAAATATACATATAAATGACATTTTTAAATACATTCAGATTTATCAAAAATACATTTAAAAATATAAAAAATAGTGCCCACCGGTATCGCGTACAGGGACCAAGCTACCGGTGGTTAGGGTTCCAGAGACAGAAACCTCCTCACAATACGTGCCGTATCAAGAAGGACCGCCTTCTGCATCGGGCCCTTAATCCAGCTGCCTGACGTGAGCCTCTAAAGGTGTTGGTCGAGGCTCTTTGCAATTAACCCATGGGCTGATATGACTATCGGCACAATGATTGCTGAATCCACATTCCACCTCGTGGGCCAAAGCCAAATATTTCATTTGTTTTTCTTTTTCAGCACTTAAGAGGTTGTCGTCATGGGGAATGGTAATATCAATAATCATTGCTCGGCGCTCTAATCGGTGTATATCACATATATCATATATCAGGCTTATTGGCAACAATAGTCCTGTCAGTGATAATAGACCGATCCCAGTACAATGTTGCACGACCATTTTCAAGAACTGGGTTGGGCACATACATACATATAGTACGGTAATTCCGCAGTCACAAGGTTATATTTAAGAGCAAGTTGCTGATGGACTATCCTGGCCACTTGGTTATGTCTATGCAAGTACTCGCCGTTGGCAAGACGAGAACAACCGGAAATTATATGGCTGAGGCTTTCTCCGGGTCGATGACATGCCCGACAAATGTCAACTGTGCCATCCCGTCCTTCAGGATATGTCTCCGATAGTTATTCGTCATAACAACTTCATCAGTAATTGCACAGATAAAACCTTCAGTTTCTCCAAAGAGGTCACCGAAACGTAGCCAGGACACAGATGGTAATAGATCTACTTTGGGCCCATTTAAGGCCCGATAAAAACGTCCATGCAGCTCTTTGCTCTTCCATACTTCCCAGCGATCGGTAATATTGAGTACTGCAGGTTTGCGCCAGTTCTGTCTACCTAAAGTAAGCGGGGTGAGTCCATTGTCAACTGCCACAACATCCCGATGCACCTCCACGTTAACAGAGAAGAAGCAATCTCTAAGATTGCATACCTCGCAGTTATGTAATGCCCTGGCATTTAAAAAAAACACGACCCCCACATTTCCGCGGGATATACAATCTCTTACCGATGAACGTGGATGGTGCACTCGGTACGCGAGTAGCAATGTACGGACTATTCTATCCAGGGCATCAAGTTCCGTCTGAGTTCATCTATGTATGCCAAAGGAGTAGGTTAGGACTGGCATGACCCAATTATTATAAGCCCGTACCTTATTACCACTTGACAAAAGACTTTTTAATACTTTTTTCAGGCGGCCAAAGAAGCATTCCTGAAAGAATTGCTTCATAGTCAATTCGTTTACACCTAACGACTGTGACATTCCTAGATACTTGTAAGTTTCGTTCGCGGAAAGACGTCTAAGGTGTGTAGAATCTGAGAGTTCCATGCCTTCAGATTCCACAATCCTGCCTCTTTTTACATGCATGACTGCACATTTATCCACACCAAATTCCATCCTGATACATTTACTAAAGTTTTCAGTAACCTCTAGTAATTTTATCAGTTGGAAATTGCTGCAGGCAAAAAGTTTCAAATGATCCATGAAAAGGAGGTGGGATATAAACTGACCTCCTCTCCGCAAACGATAGCCTAGTCCTGAACCCTCCAACATAGTGCTGAGAGGATTCAAAGCTAGGCAGGACCACAAGAGACTCAAACTGTCACCCTGAAATATACCCCGCTTGATCTTTATGTGCTCGCCGTCACCCTGAGATTGTCGACATCCTGGATAGCAAAGAACCCTTCTACATTGCTGCATACATGCCTCCAAGAAAGTGCATAGAGTTGTATCATACAACTTTTATCAACTTATACAACTCCATCACCCTCAAGAGCCACGTATGGGGCACAGAGTCATTATAATTATTTATTATTATGATTTTTTAAGCTTAATTTAGAAAATATTGAATTGTTCATGTGAGAACTGTGTAGTCACTTATTTAGTTAAATTTCTATGTTGCTTGGTAGTTCTGAGTATGTCAGCTCGCCTAGACGTCCTGCCGATGGTGGCGTATGTGTCGGGTCGTTCGGTTTCCTTCAATATGGTTGATCTATACGATGGCTGGCGTGTGCGTCATGCTCGTGAACGGGTGCCGTTGATCGGGGCTGGTCGTCAGTTCGGAGACTGCTATCACTTTAATATGTATAGTAGTAATTAGCGCGTTTATTTATATTTTAAAATAATAGGTATGTTACATTGGCCTCACATTTTATTTTCACTTATAAGCAATCTAACCAGAAATTTGTAAAAACATTTTGAAAAAGAGTGTCCTTGGAGTTTCTTGCTTGTTCTTCTCCATAGGATCTACGTATTGGAACAGGCAATTATCTTCACGATTGACTTAATCTGACTAGCTCCTACTCCTGACAATTCAAAAATAACTATTATTGGTTTAATTGAAATAAGTGGTTTTGATTTGAGTTGATATTAATTGCTTTTAAAATTTGAAGTTTGTGTGTCTGCTAGAAGTACCTTAGAATTTGAACACCGATGATAAAATCAAGGAACTTGCAGTAGTTTTTAAAGTACCTACATGTTCAAATTGAATAAAATTTTGGCAATATACCTTAGTATATTACGCCGTATTGGTCACTGAAAATTAAGACTTCTATCCACTACCAAGTTTTACCCCTCTTTTTTTTTATTGTGCGTGTGGAAACCCCCTCGGGCCGTCACCCCACCGGGGTTTTCAGTGGGGCGGTGTGTCGGAATCGAACCGACTAAAACCACACAGTGTCCCGTACTCGTACTACGTCTGAAATAGGAAGGATCCGAGAACAACTTTTATTAAAACATCCGGACCCCTCCTAGCGCCTGCCCGCAAAAGCCCGGGCACCAACTTTGGGAAAAACCTCTCAATAAGGCGACGTCCAGGCACACGTGGACGACGCCTCCTCGCGGGTAGGCACTATAGCGGGTGGAGGGGAAAAGCCGGTCGCCGGCGGCGAATTAGGTCCGAGTGGAGATCGTCCTCCCGGACCCGTTCCGTTCCGATCATTGTGGATAAAGATACAAGTTAAGGTTGAAAACGTCCTGATTGATTTCGAGAAAAGGATGGCATGGCCTTTGTGTTATTTTTGCTTGATTTGGTGGAGGCACTACCGTACCCCAGATCAACACATATATCTGAACGTATACACATATATCTGTGTAGATATAGCTGTATTTGTGTGTACAAAGATAACCAAAACTAACAGCTACTCTCGTCGATGTCGTTATATGAAAAAGACTGTAGCTGCTATACATAAAACATCACATACGTACGCACACCGCCGCGCCGAGCGCAAACTGATCCGATTTTTCATGTCCACCTGTATTTACGTGACAAACGCGCACGCCCGAGCTTGCATCTAGCTACATTATTTTTGTACTTTTCTGTGTTTGGCTAATTCGTAAATATAAGCTCTTTTAATGTATACTACTTGTGTGACTGAATTTGTACATATAACTAGGCTAAGTTTATTATAAATATATTCATACTGATATTGATGTTCATATTCATATTCTACAACTAATCGGAAGTTTTACTCTGCATCTCTGGACATCTACAGCTACAGTACCCCCCTCCTTACAAGACAAATGAGCATTTTACTTATTGATATTTCCATAAAAAACTCTTACGAAACACGTGTTACGTGGGAATTAAAACAACTGTAATAACAATTAGATATTTATTTTACTAATCACTACATCATTATTATAATTTAAATATAACATCTATAAAAAGTTCTTATATTTAAAACTAAGTGCTTCTTATTTTTGTTACATACTATGCCTATCATCCAAACTAAAACGATGATGAAATAATGCTTTAAAAGACACAGATGAGTAATCGAGAAAGTACAAGTTTTAAAGAGAAGAGAATCCTCTCAGAGAAGGGTTGAGCGCAGTTGGGTTGGGTGACACGATTATACATATTTGTTCGCACCACTTAGTTAGTAGTAACTCACCATATAAATCTCCATAGTATTTACCAAACTAACGTTAATTTTAATATACTTAGAAACACCCTTCTATAAAAACAAGACAGTGATCAATTATACATAAATTCCATATAAAGAAAACACTATAGAATGTACTTCCTACTTTACAATGACTACCACTCTACTGTTAAGATTAATCGGACCAATGTCTAAGCTTTTGAATGAAAGGTTAGACTACATAATTATAAATTTATAAACTCGTGTTACACTTGATCCCAAAAAAAATCATAGCACACTGAGCACACTTTTTTGGCCCAGAGGCAAAATCAAACACTAAAATTATATACATACAACTTTAATGACTTTGACTATGACTACTAATAACGATGGTAATAACACATTCTTAAAGATAACCGTGCCTCCACTCTGGGTGTGCTTTAGGGAGATTTACAAACTAGTTCCCAAGTGTAGAAGAAGGAAAGTTAAAAGAAGTGAGATATCTGAATAACCACTATTAAATATGTCGTTGCAACACTTATAAATTTCAGCATAAGTGCGATGTCAACTGAAAACATATCATAGACGTAAATGCGAAGAGGCCAGGCTTCTATCAGCTCCATAAATGCCTTCGCTTGTACTCTCATCGTTTTTGGGAAATCATAATTCATGATCACCTTGTTAACTATTATCTTAGTCTCATTGCGAACTTTAAGCAATCGTTCACAAGTAAAAGACATTATTGTTACTATGTAGATGTTGCTGAAGCACCAAATACTCATGTTAATCAAGAGCCCCAACTCAGTGCCAGATGTCTTGTAGATGGAAAGTGACGTCCACATGGTAAAAACTATAATTGTAAAAGTTGACACTAGTGTCATAAAAATTTTAAAGTTCCAACCTTCATTAATCATTCCACAAATCTCTCCCATGAGGCAGTACATTTTAGCCAAATCTCTTATCTTGGTATTGTTTTCTGAAGCACGTCCAATAAAATTAAATTTAGCATTTGTTGCAACCTTTCTCTCCCTGACAGTAAAAATGTTAACATTTTTTCGATCTCTATTTTCAATAAACGTTATTAAATAGTCATTAATCACCATCAACCTGGTCCTTAACAGGAGTATTACTCTACAAAATACTAATATCTCAAGGTTTTGAAAAAAGTCAAGTGGTATAAGTACAAGTGAAGGCATATCAATATCATCGTCAGTAATAAAATATAGAGACACATTTATAGCATGAGTAACAAAGAGTCCAATGACGTACTTAACTGTTTCGGAGCGTGATTGCTTGTAAAAATCGTTAATTGTTTCAACACGCAACAAAGTGTCCAAATCCGCAAAAGCAGTAAGTAAATTAATAATAAGAATATCGGGCAAAAACGTTATGATTGCAGATGTAACGCACTGAGTAAGAGGAATGAGACCCATGACAAAACTAAATATTAATTCCAATGTCGAAATTTTAATTCCTTGCAAGATAGTAAAAGAAAGGAAAAATAGTACGCAGTAAGCAAAAATGCCCGATGAGCCCAGTATTTTCATTTTCCAGTCAGTCGGCCGTATTTCACCATTCTCCATGTGGAACAGTGATATTCCGAAGCATTTATGAATAAAATAAAGAGGTTTTATTGCGTTCACGATTTTGACAATAATTATATTTGAATCAGCCTTTACTGTTTCTTCATCGTTAGCCTCTTCTTGTTCCATTCTCATTTTAATACCTTTTTTTTTAGTTTGCCTGATTACATTTATAAGTGTGCTTCCCTGCGTAATAGCAATAGTACTAAATTAAGCTATCACTGTTTTTAAATTATTTACAGTACCTAACGTAATTATATCCCATCACATTAATTCATCGATGTCCTTGTGACAAAATCAAATATTTATATTATTAACACGTACAGTAATTAATTTAATTAAATAACCAGGTTGTGTATAAAAACAATATACGGAAAACGTAGGTACGGTTAATTCATGGATATGATATAGATAGCTATCATAGTTACTCTCAGATTAGTACAGCCAATGCCGAGAAAACATAACGATTTCCAATGGATGTATAGTAGTAGTAGATGGATAGTAGAACTAAATGATCGAAATACGAACTTGCATAAATTCCCAAGAAGCTCATAATTTACATGAGCGTAAGGGACACCATTATAATAAAATTGTGAAAAGTCCCAATCGATCCCATGTGTGTAAAAATTTTATTCAAGGTCAAAAGTTCGCAAAAATGGGTTTTTAGCATTTTTCAGCCAAACGGTAAGTTTTATCGTAAAGTAAAAAAAAGTAGGTTAAACAAAAATTGTAGATCATACAGTTATTTATAAAAAATGTCCTTACACTTTTTTTCTAAGAATTGCTATTACTGTAATATAACGATTTAAATAGTTGAAAATGTCGTGTTCTCCATAATATGCACGATTACGCCGCCTATATAAGGTGACAGGAAATACATTCCTTTTAAGGGCTTGAAGTGGAGCACATTTGGAGCTAATTTAGTCCCGGGATACTATATCCTGAACTTGGTTATTTCTGAGTTATTCAAAATTAAAGAATTTGAATTAAACAAGTTTTCAAATCAAAATGTACCCTTGTGGTTAAATGTACTTGATTTTGTTTATTATTTTGCATATTTCCAGTACACAAAAGATCAGAACCTCATTCAGAAGCAAAAACAGCTAAAAAATCCCAGCAATTTTTTTAGTTAAGGTTAAAATATCAACTGTTTTTCACGAAAAATCACGTTTTAAGAAAATAAACAATCAGTTTCTAAAAAAATGTTATGGAGTGAGAGGCAAGCCCCTTATGTGTGTCATCGCTGACTATGCGTCGGGTGCGCCTCTACGTCATAGCGTAAACTGCACGATTGCAAATTTAGCAATAAATTTCCTTTATAAAATATTTGAATTGTAAATTAGTCTTATAGAACATTCTAATCAATAAACATTGTTTTAAATATTATAATATTTAAAAAAGTAATATTTTTTAATAATAATCTCTTAACTGGCGCAGTCGGTAGGACCGCGACACTCAGCATCGAATAGAACTCTTCGGCTAGAGTGAACGGTATCTATCGTTATATTCGCGATCGTATATTCGAACCTACGACGGCGAACATCTCGTGGGAGTTCCGGAGAATTGGGAGTCCTGCGGTTCTACAAGGCCCGGCTGGAGATGCAGAAGATATTGGGGTGAGTGCTAGTTGTGTTCCCAGTTTCCTATGCTATATTTCCTGTCGTAACACTTTAAATGTTATATGTGTGTTTGTGTATAGGCTACAATCGCTATAGACATATCACGATTTACAGATACGTACATATATTTTAATTTATACGCGTTTACAATTCCTTTTAGTTAGCAATAAAGTACACTAACAATTGAGTATATTAGGTATATATTATTCGTGTTTATTTGTACGCTAGAATTGCGACTCATATAACACTGTTGATAAACTTCACGCTAAATTGTTGTAGAGTAAGTAGAGTGTTATATAACTCCCTTATATTAAAAGGTATAGTTTAGTTAAATAACGATGGCCTTAGCAAGCATTGGGCTAGCCTCATTTGAGGTTGTTTCCGAGTTGCTGCCAAAGTACGATGGTAACCCTAAAACATTGAACTACTTTATTAGGGAAGTCGACAATGTTATATCATTATTAGACAGCCAATTTAGGACGCACCGCGCTGTTACTAGCTTAATTAAAAGTAAATTGAGCGGCATCGCAATTAGTGCAATAGCCTCTGAAGGGACGGTGGACACATGGCAAGAAATCAAAATTGCATTGACGCGTAGGTTAGGTGAACCGCGTAACGAAATACAATTAATGCAAGAATTAACACGCTTGCGTCGTAATAAAAACGAAGACGCTGAGACGTTTGGTATGCGTTTGCGAGATTTATTAAAAACATTAAACGTAGTAGGGAAACACACGGATAAGTCGTATTATGAAAACATGGTCATAGACCAATACGTAAACCACTTAGAGTTCCATGTGTCTATTGGCGTGCGGATTGCGAAACCGTCGACCGTCGAAGCAGGCTATAGCGGCCAGGCAAGAGGAGGCGCGACTAGCATTTAATAGGCTTAATAAGAGTTTTAGTTCACTGACTGTACAATCCAAACAGAAGGAAATACCTAAGCCTAACCAAACTGTATCACATGTTAGTAATTTTCCTCAACGCAATAGCTGGAACCCAGAGCCGAGGCAACAGAGAGCTTTAGGCTTACCCCCTTGGAAAAGCGGCCCCGCTTCAGGTAATGTAAGACCTAGTGGTTCAGGCTTATTCAGGAATTCAAGTAACTTCAGGACGCAGCCGAATGTACCCCGTCAACATATAAACACACCACAAAGGGTTTCAAGTGACGTCACTATGAGGTCCGTAAGTAAGCTTGAAAAACCGCGCTTCGCCCCCGAGGAGATGTCTTACACGCAACACAGTGAAGGGTAACATTACCCTGACAACTATGATCCCTATTATTATAGTGCTGAGTACGATAATCATAATTTACAAAATAACGACCAAAAATACAAGTATACGGCGGATATGCCCGAAGAAGCATTTAACCATCAGGATTTTCATCAGGACGCGGACCAGTCGGACCTGAGTTGATAGACACTGTAAATCTCAACCACCACGGTAAAGACCAGCTTCCTTACATAGAACTGCCAGAATTTCAAGGTAAATTCTTATTAGATACGGGAGCTTCACGTTGTATGATATCACCCGACTTAATAGCCGGTACTAGTTTGGAACATTGTGTCGAATGCGAACCCTTTCAGGTTAAAACCGCGCACGCTGTTACCTACCACGACTATGTCGCGACTTTACCCTTACCACCACTGTTTTGCACTGACATATATCATAAATTTTCATTATTCGATTTTGACCCCAAATATAAAGGCCTCATCGGTATGGACCTATTAAAAGAATTAGGCTGCAGTATAGATTTTAAAAACAAAATGTTGCAACCAAAATGATGGTATAATTATCTATGTAAATACAAATATTAATGCTAGAGTGGATGAACTAGAACTTACTGAAGCAAACTGCCTTGCAATTGAGGTGGATAACACAACCATACTTGGAATCTACAGGCCGTACTGTTTTAAGAACCCAGACCTATTTCTGGAGTCTTTGGACCAACAACTTTCTAAAATCAAAACTGGCAGCATAATAGTGACGGGAGACATAAATATAGACACCATCGGCTCTTCAAGTAAAAGCTCCAAAGATTACCTAGAAATTATTGGCTCACATGGCCTAATTGATTGTATTAATATACCTACTCATGGTCGAACATATTTGGATCACTTCATGCGCGCTCCAACGCGATTTTCAATGTTTTGTACTTAACACTGATTTGACTGATCACCTTCCCATTTTGCTGTCAATTCATGATTCGCAGGAAAAATGCTCTGTCACATTAACACCCATAACCAGAACAAAAATAAACCAAGAGGCCCTCGAGAAATCCATTAAGGAATACGATTGGAATACGAATCTTTTTCTAGAGATAACTGATTCGAACGAAGCTGCCATAGTCTTCATTAAGACACTGCAAGATCTAATGAATCTTCACTCTAGTACGGTTACATTCACATGACGGAGAAGACCAATTAAACCATGGATCACGGTGGATCTCATTAAAGGCTTCCAGAAGAGGGATAAAATGCATCTGTTGGTCAAAAAAAGGCCTAACGATATGGAGATTAAAATTGCTTACCTCAAACATCGAATTATGTGTAACGAATTAGCTAAATTCCTAAAAAAAAAACAATATTATAGAGAAAATTTTAATAAAGCATATAAAAACAATAAAGGTACGTGGGATACAGTAAAAGAGATTTGTAACATTAAAAAACATTCTACTGAAGCATTACAACTACTTAAAAATCAAGACTCACCTAGAGAGTCGGCGAACGTGGTAAACAAATTCTTCACGACAGTGGGCGAAAAACTAGCAAATAAAATATTAAATAAAACAAACACGTCAGAATCCCAAAATTCACACAATAAATACACTTCCAATAACCCTCACTCCATGATTCTAGCCCCCACAGACTTCATAGAAATTGATAAAATTATATGTAATCTTAAAAAAAATTGTTCCCCCGGTATTGATCTCATTTCCCCAATCGTTTTAAGAAACTCGCATTACATCCTGTGCACAATGATAGCCCACTTATGCAACCTGAACATAACAACTGGAATATTTCCGACAATTTTTAAACAAGCGGTAGTGATTCCTATATTTAAATGTGGTGACAAAGGCACTGCTTCAAACTACCGCCCGATATCACTGCTAAGTACGGTTAGCAAAATAATCGAGAAAGAGGTTAACCAGAGGCTCATTAATTATCTAGAGAAGTATAATCTTCTGGCTATCAATCAGTTCGGGTTTCGGAAAAACAAAAGCACAGAGGATGCGGTAGCTTTCCTATCAGAGAAGATAACAAACTACTTGGACAAAAAAGACAGATGCGTGGGGATATTTCTTGACCTGAAAAAAGCGTTTGATTGCGTGTCAATTCCGATACTTCTGAAGAGAATGGAGAGCCTAGGTATTCGAGGATCAGTCCTTAAGTGGTTTGAAAATTACCTTTCCGGTAGAAGTCAAGTAGTAAGAATCGGCGACACTTACAGTGACATCTCTTGCAACAACTACGGTATCCCGCAAGGAAGCACTCTTGGTCCCTCTCTTTTTCTCATATATGTGAATGAATTGTGTAAACTGCAAAGGGAAAACGGATGTTCCATAGCTTTTGCTGATGATACAGCTTTGATTTTTAGGGGGAAAACATGGTCAGAAGTGCAAAAGTCTGCTGAAAGTGGAATCAGAAACGCTATGAAATGGTTTGGTGATAATCTTTTGACTCTTAACGTCACAAAAACTGAATGCAAATCTGATCCAACCCCACAGTTCAAAATCCAGGCCCATGAAATGACGTGCAAGGACGAGGCTGCTGATTGTGGCTGCGCGTCTCTAGAACGAACCAATACTCATAAATATCTAGGTATTGTAATCGACAAAAGTTTAACCTGGCAGCCGCACTTAGCCTCCCTTAGCAAAAAAATAAGAAAACTCCTTCCAGTCTTCAGGAGCCTCCGCGAAGCAGCTGACAAAGACCTTATTAAAAAAGTATATTTGTCTCTGTGCCAAACTATCATCACATACTGCATCCCAATATGGCGTAGAGTAGCAGCCTCTCACCTACTAGAGGTGGAAAAAGCACAGCGAGCGGTTCTCAAGGTAATGTATCGGAAGCAACGCAGATTCCCCACGGACCTACTTTATCAAGAGTGCGATGTATTGACAGTACGACAACTTTATATATAGCACTGTTTTAAGGCAACATAAACTAGGAGACCCTTTCCTGACACCCCAAGACAAACGCTGTGCCAGGATACCAACTCCTCGTCTAGCCACCCGATTCGCCCAAAGACAACTTACCTATCGGGGTCCCGCTCTTTATAATATAATCAACAAATCTGACAAAATTTACGACAAAAATAGAAAAACAGTACAATCTATACTGACGGACAAACAACAACAACTTTAAATTATAATAACACTGAAAACCTTTTTAAAATACCTAAATAGATTCTAAATATTAAATATAAAAAAGTCACCTCTCTTTAATTAGACCGACCCCTAAATTCTGGTTACGCGCTCAATATACATGCACATGTACCTACACCTAAGACGATCAAGTACACACACTCATTTACATTTACACATACCTACAATATTACACACGATCACTACATACAAGTGAGACTACTCACCGCGTTATTGAAGAACATTTGAAATTAATAGCTTTTAAAGATACCTTAATTATTTACAATATCAATTGTAACTTTTTCAAGGTGGAGGGCTGACAACTTGAGATACAGGTTCTTACCTAGTTCAGGTGTCAGCCCACCATAATCAGATTCATATCAAACTGTTGTAATTCACAAGTTTCTTTATGTACCTATGTATAATGGTTATGGTGAGAAATAAATGATTATGATTATTATGATTATTTAACACTGAAATACCAATTTATTTCGATTATCCTGTAAAACGAGTTAAAATTGAACCAAATTGTGAGAAATTAATTACAGTAAAAACAAATTACATGGATGGTAATTATATCTGTGACGATTTTAATTGGTCTAAAGGACTTAAGTCACCCGCCGCGGTAGTAACAGTAAAAAACGGGATATTCAGGACATCCATAATTAATTACACTGAAACGCTGCAAATTGTTAGTAACGATAGCACGTTACCTTTAGAACCTTTACCGCCACAATTAGTCGAAAATAATCAGACGTATAAAATGAATAAAATTGAGACTAAGACTGTCATATACAAAGAACTCTGAAAAAATTTGGAAAAAATACGTACTAGCCATATGAACGAAGAAGAAGAACGGGAAATTAATAAAATTTGCTATCAATACCGTGATATATTTTATTTCGAGAATATACCCTTATCTTTTACTCATACAGTAAAACACGAACTAAGATTAAACGACGATACACCGATATTTGTAAGAAGTTATAGACAAGCTCCGCAACAGCGTATAGAGATACAAAAACAAGTGGATAATTTATTAAAACAGGGAATCATTAGAGAAAGCATTTCACCCTGGTCTTGTCCTGTTCATATTGTTTCGAAAAAGCCAGATGCGTCGGGCAAAGTAAAATGGAGACTTGTTATCGACTATAGAAGACTTAATGATAGAATTATAGAAGACAAATACCCCTTACCAAATATTAACGACATTCTTGATAGATTAGGGCCCGCATAGTATTTTACGACCCTAGATTTAGCAAGTGGTTACCACCAACTAGAAATGCACCCCAGAGACATACAGAAAACTGCGTTTACCACTGAAAGAGGTCATTATGAGTTCTTGAGAATGCCTTTTGGGTTAAAGAATGCCCCAAGTACCTTTCAACGTCTTATGGACCATATTCTTAGAGACATAGATAACGTATTTACGTATTTAGATGACGTCATAATTGCAGCAACTTCCCTTCAAAACCATAACGAAAAGCTTAAATTAGTATTTCAGAGATTCAAAATGCATAATCTTAAAGTTCAGTTAGACAAGTCCGAATTCTTACAAAAACACGTAAACTTTCTAGGGCACGAATTAACTGACAAAGGACTGAAACCTAACAAAGACAAGATCAAAGCAGTTCTAAACTTTCCTATACCACAAACTCAAAAAGCCATAAAAGCTTTCCTAGGACTTGTTGTGATTGTGACTATCGAAAGTTTATTAAAGATTTTGCCAAATTAACTAAACCATTAACATCATGCTTTAAAAAGAACGCAAAGGTCGTGCATTCAGATGAATTTTTAGACGCAGTAAATAAATGTAAACAAATCTTAACAAATCTTAACAAATGCCCCAATCCTTCAATATCCTGACTTTGACAAACCATTTATTTTGACGACAGATGCATCCGAGTTCGCGTTAGGTGCAGTTTTATCCCAATTAAATGTTGCTTCAGATAAACCAATAGCTTATGCATCAAGAACATTATCAGACACTGAGACGCGCTACTCGACTATAGAGAAAGAGCTGTTAGGTATAGTTTGGGCGATCAAATATTTGAAACCCTATCTGTATGGTCGTAAATTTACAATCTATACGGATCACAGACCACTAACATGGTTGATGAGCCTAAAAGACCCTAATTCAAAATTGACCCGTTGGAAGTTAAAGTTAGCCGAATACGACTATAAAGTAATTGACAAAAAGGGTAAACAGAATACTAACGCAGATGCATTATCTAGAGCAAAGATTTTTCATAATAGCATAGATTCCTTAGCAGTTAGTTAGTTCCTTAGACGAAAACGACGACGATGGTATAATAAATAGAATTTTCGATAATGCCCGTAGACAAGCCGAAACAAACAATAATAACTCCAATGATCAAGATAACCGACGTGATGAAAATACTGACACAATTCATGACAACAACGATATAGAAATACGAAGTACTAACCGATCTCAAACCGACAAAGGAACAGACTCGATGAGTGTCACAACAGTTGATCCCGACCAATTAGTCTCTACAAACCATACCCAACCTGATAATGAAAATAACGGTATCCCTATCTTATCCGATGCAATAGATAAACAGTTAAAACAATTCTATATAAGGTACACCCCAGATTCTTCATATAGAGTCGAAGACAGATCAACTAATTCTAGGATAGTTATTAAGGACGTTTTCATCCCAGTAAATAACACTGAATCGGAAATCGTAAAATTTCTCAAGGAACACACAATAGCTGAAAACTTGTATTTAGCCTTTTCAAGAGTTTATACCACTATTTTTAATGATAGAGGACCTAAATTAATAAGATGTACATCTCGGGTAACACTAGTTGAGAACAAAACCGAACAACAAGAACTTATTAAGCGTTACCATGAAGGTAAATCCTCACACCGTGGTACCCAAGAGACATACAAGCAACTACATAGAAATTATCATTGGCCTAATATGTTGTTGTCGATTCAAAAATACATTAACCAATGTGACTTATGTTTAAGAGCTAAATACGAAAGGAACCCTTTAAGACCCCCATTAACTATAACAGAGACACCCACTAAACCATTCTAACATTTGTTCATGGACCTTTACTCCAGTGGAGGTGCAACATTCCTAACTATTATAGACAACTTTTCCAAATTTGTCCAGGCAGTTCCCTTTAACGCTTCTAGTAGTGTTCATATCGCAGAAGCTTTATTACAAGTATTTTCCGTATTTGGATTACCCCTTAAAATTACCACCGACTCCGATATAAAATTTGACAATGATATGATAAAAGAAATATGCTCTTTGCACGATATTAACATTCACTTTACAACACTTTATAACCCAAATTCGAATTCGCCTATAGAGCGATTCCATTCAACAATTGCCGAAATAATAAGAATCCAAAAAATGACAAATAAAGACGATCCTATAGAATTACTTATGAAATACGCTATTATCGCTTATAACAACGCTATTCATTCCACTACAGGATATACACCACGTGAGCTTTTGTTTGGTCATACAGCATCTAGGAATCGCTTAGAGTTATATTATCCTAAGGAATTTTACCAAGACTATGTCCTTAATCACCGCAAAAACGTAGAAGCAGTACAGGAATGCATAACAGCTCACGTGTCTGAGAATAAAGAGCAGGTAATTCAAAGGCGAAACCAGGCCGCTGAAGCGATAACATTTTAGGTAGGTGAAACAGTCTATAAAAAGGTTGCTAAAACTACGAGGAGCGATAAGATAAAGCCGGTATTCAAAGGTCCGTATAAAATCATTCATCTTCATCCCAATAATATTGCAGAAATTATAGGAAGTCACCCAAATTCTAAATCAATCCGAGTTCATTTTAAGCTCTTACGAAGGCCACACCTTGTTCCAGGATCCTCGCCGCAGGAGCCTTCATGCGGTTGAGTGGAGCAACCGCTAACTTGATCCTTAATCCCGTAGATAACGCTAATGGTATCCTACTAAATGGTACTGTTAAAACAGGGCCAGATTCTAAAGCAAGTCGATACTTTTAGTTTGGCTTGCGTATATAATGTAACTTACCTACATGAAACGACTTTAAAGCTTATGTCTTTGTATGCTAGTACTAAAGCTACTGAAAATAATGAAGACTCAGATAGAGCCTATAAAGATCAAATAGAAAATAGTTTAAGCAATAGCAAAAATAAGCAAAAAAATAATATTTATTGTCCCTCGCATTAGATTTAGACGTGGTTTAATTAATGGTTTAGGTTCCATTGTTAAAACTATAAGAGGCAATTTAGATTATGAAGACGCCATTAAGTTTGAAAATGAAATATCTAATTTACGTAATTCAGTAAAAAGCATCAATACATCTCAAAAACAAACGCTCTTTATAGCAAAGCATGCCGTTGAAGATTTCGGTAAACAAATTAAACTTTTAGATGAAAATCAAAAAAAACTAGGTTCAATATTAAGAAATGCCATTTTTAGTAATAACTTAATAGTAAGCAGATTGCACTTTTTAGATTTATATATCCAAATAGATTTTAGTTTGCAACTACTCTTAGATAAACTACTTATTTTAGAAGACGCCATGACTTTCGCGCAGTTAGAAGTCAATAATATGTAATAAGTATAATATCCCCTCCCCCTCATAGTCTCATGAGTGAAATGTTAGCTATTCAAAAATTAAATCAATTTACACGTGTCGATGATATTAGCATCAAAAAAATTCATAGTATAGAGAAGTCTATTAGTGTAGAAGCTTATAGCACAGACCACACTTTAACATTTATACTAGATATACCTTCCACTGATACAAACCTGTACGACCTTATCCATCTCTACTCTATACCCGACAAGCATAACCTCACCATTATCCCTAAATCCAAATACCTAGCACTGGGGACCAACGAATACTCATACCTGGATGAGGGCTGTAAGAAGATCACACAAGACATCCAGCTTTGTACATCATTGAACACCAAGCTTGTGGAGAAATCCGAGGACTGTATAATATCCCTTATAAAGCATGACAGCACAAACTGCACACGAGCCAGGATGGACCTGTAGAAAGGGAAGATCCAGAAACTACAGGACAATAAGTGGCTAATCATTTTGAAGGAAGAGCAAATCTTGAAAACGCTGTTTGGAAGGAAAACGGATTATAAAAGGATAACAGGAATACATATCGCCAGTATTACAAGCGATTGCCAATTGGAAATATTCAACCAAACACTGAAAACAAACATAAATACCGTCGCAGTTGATGAAATCATACCACTTCCCATCAAAACTACTGTCCCAGAGGAGAACATTCACTACAATTTGAAACTAGAGGATATATCACTGGACAGCATCCACGAACTGATGGAACGAGCTGAAAACATACAACAGCCTATCTTTGGCTGGAAGACTACAATGGCTACTCCGAGTTGGTCAACACTGGAACTCTATCTTATCCTGATAGCAGCAATCACCGTGAAGCTGTGGCAGTGGAGACAGCAACGCCTGAAACAACAGCAATTTAACGTCAAGGACGCTGCTGGAAGCTGCAGGACGCGCTTCTATCTTGAGGAGGGAGGAGTTAGGCAAGCGCCTAATGTGTGTCATCGCTGACTATGCGTCAGGTGCGCCTCTGCCTCATAGCGTAAACTGCAAAATTGCAAATTTAGCAATAAGTTTCCTTTATAAAATATTTAAATTGTAAATTAGTCTTATAGAACATTATAATCAATAAACATTGTTTTAATTAAATAAATATTTTTTTAATAATAATCTCGTTCGTCGTAACTTAACTAGTGTTGCGTACAAATTACTTAACTAACTTTCTTAGTTTATTAGCTATTCAAAAAGGTACAGATGTTAATAAATTAACTTTTATAAAAAAGTCTCACGGACTTCAATCCACCAAAATCATGATAAATTGTAATAACCTGTAATCTTCAGCCCTTATTTTTTCACCCTTAGAGGTACACTATTTCCTTCAAATTTAAATTAAACCAACCTTGAGTACAATCGATTCAAGTAAAAAAGAAATTTAAATAAATCGGTTCACAAATGGCGAAGATATCGCGTAACATACACACAAAACAGCGACGCTACTAAACGTGTGCATATTATGGAGAATACAACTTTAGTAAATTTTAGAATCGCTTTTGCTCAGAACTGGTGAATCTTAGGGAAAAAGTGTAAGTTTTGTAGATAATTGCATGACCAACAACTTTGTTTCAGCTTGCTCAGTTTGGCTGAAAAACTCAAAAAAGCCATATTTGCCAACTTTGACCTTGAATAAAAATTTTAGCACATGTGGGATCGATGGAGACTTTTCACAATTTCATAATAATGATATCATTACGATATGATTGTCTGTGCGTTGCAAATTGTTGGCTCGCATATATGGACGCTGCACGAGAGAGGTGAAGATTACGCTTTTCAAACCCTACTGCAGCAAAACTCAAAATCAGCCTAGGGGCCGATATAAGGTAGAAACATAGGTACTAACTATTCGTAACTTCGGCCACCGCATTTTATCTTTAACTAGTTTTAATTTATAAATAGGTGGCTGTGTTTATTTAAAATCAATACAGAATATGTGTGAACAGTTTAGACTCTTCGATTTCTATTTTAGAGGTATCTGTTTCTACCTTCTACCAAGGACAGCTAATGACGTAAATTTGAAAATCAAAACTTGTATGGCCAGACTGAACACTTTTATTACTTATATCCCAAATTTTGAGTTAATAGTTGGGTGATTTACAAAATGTTTGTACATTTCGTTATATTAAACCGCCTACCTGAATATTGGGCAAAAATAATTAGTTAAAGTGATGAAATTGATATTGTTATGCTTGAACATCATTTATTCAGTCAATTTTGTAGTAAATTGTAATTTACTTTTGAATGTTCTAATGTTTTCATATGACAATTCATTCCATGTCTATAATTACGAGTGCGTTACAAAAAATATGATAAAAAAGAAACTTATAATATATTTACATATTTGAATTGTACAATATTTGTATGCCTATATCTACTATGTTAATGATATTAACTTTATACAAAAACCTAGTTGTTGTTGAACAATAATAATATTATTTCTACATACGTTTAGGACGTTTTTCTCATTTTTGTAATTCCCGTTTGTAACATCAGTATCTGTAGTTATTTGTGGTTTTGAACTTACGACGTGTGTTGTTGTATGTGCAGTGTTTTTTCAACAGTACCTATACGTGTTTATTTTGGTTATTACGTAATAAACGTAAGTGTGTACGTGTTTGTACTTTCTGAAACAAATCAGTGAGCTTATTTCTAGCTTTCAAGTGTTTAAGGCTGTAACACACTTATGGTTGATTTAATTTTTGTGCCGATTAATAATATTTACGAATAAATCCCACTAATATTATAAATGTGAAAGTTTGGATGGATGGATGGATGGATGTTTGTTACTCTTTCACGCAAAAACCACTGAACCGATTGCGATAAAACTTGGTATGTAATATAGTATACAACTAGGTATGGCCTAGATAGCTGGAGACCTGGATTAACGCATAGGCTACTTTTTATCCCGATATTCCCACGGGATCGGGACTTACGCGGGTGAAACTGCGTGGCGCTGTTAGTTTTTTATACTTCATTCAACATAGCATTGGTATTTTATGTAATTTAGACTGACTTTTTGAATTATTAAATATTACTATTTTGTTATTGTGTGGTATGTCGGAATCAAACCGACTAAAACCAAATGGTGTTCCGTCATAAATGAGTCTATTGCAAGGGACTCGGGTATACCCTAGGAAAGAAGTCCCCGAGAACCCCGGCAGACCTTGGCCGCCTCTTAAACAAAAGGCAGCCACGCCCTCGAGTGCGGAGGGCCTTGCCCTTCCAGTGTAGAGAGGCGCGCGCGGAACACGGTGCACCACCGTTTCAGGCCTGCTTCTGCTAGAGTAACGGGCAGCCTCACCCGTTACCCCCAGGCCACCGCTCATGGAGGCCGCAGATCATTCTGTGCTCTCTGGCGCCTAGTCCTTCGGGACGGGAAAATACTAGCCCTCTACCGTTCCCTTTCCGCCACCTTTTAAAAGAGATAAACCGGTATTTTATCTATTGGCATTACCTCAACACATGGAGGGGGGAATTAAAACAAGTGCAATAACAATAAGATTTCACTAATCACTGCATTATACATACAAATAAAATTTTACGTTAAAATAAGTTTTTTTAATTAAAACTAACTTGTTTTTTTAGTTCACACTGGTTATGCCTATTGTCTGAACTCAAGCGATGATGAACTAATATTTTAAAAAGCACAGATGAATCAAGTAAACAGTAAAAGTTTTTTCAGACAGTTAGTGTATGGCGCAGTTGGGGGTTACAGGAAAATATTTGTTTGCACCGCTCACTTTTAAACTCCCCGTATAAATCTCCGAAGTATTTCTGAAGTATTTATTTTATTATCTTTATTTGTACTTAGCACCCTTAAATCATACATATGTCCTATATAAAAAAACACTACAGAGTTTACTCCCTACTTTAGGCCCCCATTACACGGTAGGTTTTGCTGTCAGTTTTGCCACGATCAAAACGGTGATTGACGAATAACCTATCGTCTTTTAGGGAACAATGTTAGGGGTACTAGTACTTGTGATGGTACTATATGTCGTGTTCAATGTTCAGGAGGTTAAACGAAACATCAGATGCCATACACGGGTTTATTGCGACTAAAATAAATTGTACCGCGCGGTCGCAGCCGCGCTACGAATATGCTTACTCCGCTCCTCTAGCGATGACACATAACATAAGTTGCTACTGTATGTACCCCTACAGTCTAATACAGTGATTGACGGTTGCATGATGAGATTTTAATGTCGATATTATTCCCACAATCATGACTTTTGGTAATGATTGACGTTTGCATGAACGTCTAATGGACACCTTTCAGTTATCTATCACTCTTAAATTGAGATAAATTTAACCAGTGTGTGAGTTTTTGAATGAAAGCTTAAACTACATAATAATAAAGTTATAAACTCGTGTTATACTTAAGCCCTAACAAAAATCATAGCATACTGCGATCACATTTTGGGCCAAGACAAAAACAATCTCAAACAATGAAATATACTACACTAATAAAACAACTTTTTTGACCATGGCAGCTAATAACGATGTGAATGGCACTTACTGGAAAATAACCGTGCCTCCATCATTCAGAGTATGCTTTGGATTTAGCAGTCTATAGAAAAAAAGTTGATTTATCTACTATGTACTTAATAAACAAAAAGATTTAAACTCTTGTGATTCTCTTAATGGAGAAATAAGTGAAGTGCACAGCCGTAAATACACATTTTTGATTAGTTTTGATAAAATTTAATTTTAAGCTGAAATAACTACAAACTAGTTCCAAAGTTTATTAGAAGGAATGTTAAAAGAAGTGAGATATCTGAATAACCACTATTAAATATGTCGTTGCAACACTTATAAATTTCAGCATAAGTGTGATGTCAACTGAAAACATATCGTAGACGTAAATACGAAGAGGCCAGGCTTCTATCAGCTCCATAAAGGCCTTCGCTTGTACTCTCATCGTTTTTGGGAGATCATAGTTCATGATCACCTTGTTAACTAATATCTTAGTCTCATTGCGAACTTGAAGCAATCGTTCACAAGTAAAAGACATTATTGCTATTGTGTAGATGCTGCTGAAGCAATAAATAATGACGTTAATCAAGAGACCCAACTCCTTTATAGATGTCTTGTAGAAGCTAAGCGACGTCCACATACTTAAGACCACAATTGTAAAAGCTGACACTAATAACATGAAAATTGTAAAGTTCCAACCTTCATTAATGATCCCACAAACCTTTCCCACGAGATTGTATATTGTAGCTAAGTCTCGTATCTTGGTATTGTTTTCTGAAGCACGGCCAATAAAATTAAATTTGGCTTTAGTTGCAACCTTTCTCTCCCTGATGGTAAAAATGTTTCCATGTTTTCTATCTCTATTTTCAATAAATGTTGTTACATAGTCATTAATTAACTTTAACCTGGTTCTCAACATAAGTACTGCTCTGCAGAATACTAATATATGAAATTGTTGATAAAAATACACTGGTAAAATTATAACTGAAGGCATATCAATATTATCGTTAAAAATAAAATAGATACAGGTATTTACAGCATAAGTAACAAAAAGCCCAATGAGGTATTTAACTGTCTCGGAACGGGATTTCTTATAAAAATCACTGATTGTTTCAACACGCAACAAAGTGTCCAATTCCGCTAAATCAGTAAGAAAATGAATATTGACTTCATCGGCCAAAAACGCTGTGATTGCAGAAGTAACGAACTGAGTAAGAGAAATTATTCCAATGGCAAAACCAAATATTAATCCCAAGGTCGAAATCTCAATTCCTCGCAGGATAGTAAAAGAGAGGATAAATAGAACGCAGTAAACCAATACACCCGATGAGCCAAGTATTTTCATTTTCCAGTCAGTCGGCCGTATTTCACCATTCTCCATGTGGAACGTTGGTATTCCGAAGCATTTATGTATAAAATAAAGAGGTTTTATTGTGTACACAATGTTGACAATATTTTTCTTTATTTCTTAAGCCTTTATTGTTTCTTCATCGTTAGCCTTTTCTTGTTCCCTTCTCATGTTTATCCCTTTTTTATTAAATTTTTGTTTAAATTTATGAGTATGCTTCCCTGCATAATAGAAATAATACTAAATTTAGCCGCCACTGTTTTATAAAATTATTTAAAGTGTATAATTTTAACCCATTACATTAATTAATCAATACTTCGTGAGAAATTTAAATATTTATAGTGTAACACATACTGTAATCAATTTGATAAAGTAACTACGTTATGTTTATAACCAACATACGGAGAACGTAAGTGCTTTAGGTAGCTGAGTTAGTTCATGGAAATTATGTAGCTGTTATTATTACTAACTGATCAGTTCGTCCAATGCCGACAAAAATAAATTTTCGAATGGCAGTACTAGTAGAACTAATTGATCGAAATACGAACAAACATATACATTTATATTCATTTGCATAAAAGTCGGACAACAATATGTTGACAATGCGTGGTGCACTCACTCAACCAATAATAACATATTAGAAACATACACAAAATCTTTGAAGATGTCAGAGTATTTCTCGGAAAGACCCGTCTAGTTTATGAAACATATAAATCAGAACCGCGGTGTTAGAATAATGAAATAATAGTCTTAATTCATAAATAGATAGGGAATGTTTGGCCTATCCTAATTCTCAAAACTCTTTAAGAGTCACTAAGCATCCGCGTTTTTTAGTCATGTAATTAATAGTACCTGGGAGACAGAGCTTTGCTCGGTAGCTTTTTGTAAAATCGTATTTTTTTTTTGTAAATTTGTATTTCTACAGGAAATACACTATGCAGTTGAACTTAAAATGCAAAACTGTATCTGTATTCCAAATTTCATCAACATCGTTGGAGCCGGTTTCTATATTTAGATTATATATATACATATATGCAAGAATTGCTAGTTTAAAGGTATTAGATATCGTGAGTTTGCTTGTAATGTAAGTCTACTGAAAGAAGTGGCCTCACACGCTGTATCCGTTTTTTTTTTAGAAAAGATTACTAGTAACGTGGGACACACATTACTAGTAATCTCGTTAACCCCTCCAGCTAAGCTTAACGCTTGTGTTAAGAGTGGGTCCACGACGGTAGTGCACAGGGTGGGGTTCGAACCCGCAACCACTTGATCGCAAGTCCGACGCCTTAGCCATTACGCTACCGCCGCTCAATCACCAGGGTGTTTCTCTAATACTCGACCCATCAACCAACGAGTCGGCGGTAAATCATCTTCTTTTATCAACGCAAAACGTCACCAATTTTTGGTTCGGGAACTTAACAAGGCCACGTGACCAAATTACAAAAATATTCTTGGGACCAACATTTCCAAAATGACTGTAACATCTTTTCAACTAATTGCCAACGTGTCAAATGACTTATGTTTGAACTATCATATTAATTATCTGGTACATTTACTAACGGTTCTCCGATCAGGAAATGTCCAGGTGTTAAGGGTCACGGTTCGCCAGGGTTTGTAACACCCACAACACTCATCGGCCTAGAATTTAGACAAGCTTCGGCTTGGTTGAGGAGCGTGGAGATCTCCTCATACGTGATCACCGATGACGCTCCTCAAATGGAAATTCGTTGACTTCACACCTGCCTCCCATAGCCCGCCGAAGTTGGGACTATGAGGAGGTGTGAAGTACCAATCTATTCCATTAGCCACCAGATGTTCGGCTATTGATGGCTGAACTGCCGCACCAGCTCTCTACTGGCACCCACAAACGTGGTACTGTTATCACTATATAAATCACCTAGATACAAATCTTCTAAAGGCTGCCAAAAATGCTTGAGAGCTCATATCACCAACCACTTCAAGATGCAAAGCGCGAGTGGCCATCGATACAAAGAGACATATGTAGCTTTTATATGAACGGTGTCTACGACCTTTACTTGTCCTTATATTTATGGGACCGGCATAATCTACTCCGCTGTTCAAAAACGGTCTTGCATGAGTACAACGAACAGCTGGAAGTGAACCCATTATTTAATTTTTAATACTGGCTCTATGCTTGATACATGTCATGCACTTGTGAACATGCTGTTTGACCAGACTTCGTACACCTATGATCCAGTAGTCTGTCCTTAAATATTTCTATCTGTGTTAATCGTATACAACATTCAAGTGCTGCGTCTAACTCTGTCTTTTGTAAATAATTTTTTTGAAATTGTTTGTTTTCCTTTAAGAATCTTCGACAGTATGCCAGAACCCTTACTAGTTTAGTTAGTGTAGAATACTTTTACAAGTACTTAAATATCTTCACTCACTTTCTTTTTTACTTAACTACATGTACATCAACATCTATAACTTAGAATACCTAGGTATCCTCATTTATGTTTAAGAATGACATGGTATAAACTAGCTGATAACTTGGATTGTTGGAATCGGTTATCATTGAAAAGTTTAGAACACAATATGCTAAGTAAGGTACAGAAATCGTTGAACTCATCTTGAAGCAACTGCTACCCAGAGCAAGTTGTCAGCTATTATGCCTGTGAGTGTGTGTGCCTAGCTCAGAGAAATAAATTTTCATTTTCAGAACCGCGACTGGTGCAGGGCACGCACACCGTCTCTCAGCAGAATGGCCGTGTCGACGCAAGGCTAACATAAACTTAAATAATATTAAGTTTAAATCTAGTAGGCAAATATGACTGGATAGTTGACAATTAGTTTAGATCCGGTTATTGTTGTTAGTTTGCTATTTTTCAATGTAAAAAGCAGTGTTATGATTGACTGTTACTATAACGGCAAACAGTAACTAAGTTTTATTAAAATTCAAGTTTAAAAACAAGTTAACTTTGTTAAATTGATATCTTAATTTATAAGCGATATGCGAGTTTAAAATGATTTTTGGTTTACTTTTATTTTTATGGAAACAGTTGAGTGAACCAATTTTGGTTAGTGTTTAAAATGTTAAAATGTTTTAATCAATAGATTATTAATTCAATATTAAAATAAAGTGTTTATAACTGTAAAACAAATTACCAAATCATATTGTGTTACTTTAATCAGCGTTATCTGAAATTTGCCAATAATTAGTGGAATTACTTCGTAGAGAAGATTTTGTATTCGAAATGGAGGGCCGCTGCCAATAAAAACACACATTTGCCCTGAGAATTTGGTGGTGTCTAACTAGTATATCCTGTGAGTACGATTTACTTTATTAATATTAGATTTCAAGGGTTTTTTAATTGTGGTTTACTAGTAATAAGTATAAAAGTGTAATTTGATAAATTGTGTATATTCATTTTGCGATGAGTGAGCCTGGTGAAAGACGGTGACGTCAGTTCTGCCGACGTCACGGTTTCTAAAAATTCAAATGGTCACTATGTACATTATGTTATATTACTCATGCTTTATCAAAACATGCTATTTATATTTGGTATATTACCTATCGGCATTTCCTCTACACATGGAGAGGGAATTAAAACAAGTGTAAAAACAATAAGATCTTTATTTCACTAATCAGTGCATTATACATACAAATAAAATTTTACGTTAAAATAAGTTTTTTCATTGAAACTAACTGCTTTTTATTTCATACTGCTAATGCCTATTGTCCAAACTCGAGCGATTATGAACTAATATTTTAAAAGGCACAGATGAGCAATCAAGTAAACAGTAAAAGTCTTTTCAGACAGTTAGCGAATAGCGCAGTTGGGGAAAACAGGAAAATGTTTGTTTGCACCGCTCACTTTTGAACTCCCCGTATAAATCTCCAAATTATTTATTTTATTATCTCAGCAAACATTTATATTAATATACTTAACACTATTATTAACACCCTTCTATAAAAACAAGACAATTATCAATTATACATATATCCTATATAAAAAAACACTACAGAGTTTACTGCCTACTTTACAGTTATCAATCCCTCTTAAATTAAGATAAATTGGACCAGTGTATGAGTTTTTGCATGAAAGCTTAAACTACATAATTATAAAGTTATAAACTCGTGTTATACTTGAGCCCTAACAAAAATCATAGCATACTGCGATCACATTTTTGGCCAAGACAAAAACAATCTCAAACAATGAAATATACTATACTAATAAAACAACTTTTTTGACCATGGCAGCTAATAACGATGCGAATGGCACTTACTGGAAAATAACCGTGCCTCCATCATTCAGAGTATGCTTTGGATTTAGCAGTCTATAGAAAAAAAGTTGATTTATCTACTATGTACTTAATAAACAAAAAGATTTAAACTCTTGTGATTCTCTTAATAGAGAAATAAGTGCAGTGCACAGCCGTAAATATACATTTTTGATTAGTTTTGATAAAATTTAATTTTAAGCTGAAATAACTACACACTAGTTTGAAAGTGTATTAGAAGGAAAGTTAAAAGAAGTGAGATATCTGAATAACCACTATTAAATATGTCGTTGCAACACTTATAAATTTCAGCATAAGTGTGATGTCAACTGAAAACATATCGTAGACGTAAATACGAAGAGGCCAGGCTTCTATCAGCTCCATAAAGGCCTTCGCTTGTACTCTCATCGTTTTTGGGAGATCATAGTTCATGATCACCTTGTTAACTATTACCTTAGTCTCATTGCGAACTTGAAGCAATCGTTCACAAGTAAAAGACATTATTGCGACTGTGTAGATGCTGCTGAAGCAATAAATAATGACGTTAATCAAGAGACCCAACTCCTTTATAGATGTCTTGTAGAAGCTAAGCGACGTCCACATACTCAAGACCACAATTGTAAAAGCTGACACTAGTAACATGAAAATTGTAAAGTTCCAACATTCATTAATCAACCCACAAACCTTTCCCACGAGATCGTATATTGAAGCTAAGTCTCGAATTTTGGTATTGTTTTCTGAAGCACGTCCAATAAAATTAAATTTGGCTTTAGTTGCAACCTTTCTCTCCCTGATGGTAAAAATATTTACATGTTTTCTATCTCTATTTTCAATAAATGTTGTTACATAGTCATTAATTAACTTTAACCTGGTTCTCAACATAAGTACTGCTCTGCAAAATACTAATATATGAAATTGTTGATAAAAATACACTGGTAAAATTATAACTGTAGGCATATCAATATTATCGTTAAAAATAAAATAGATACAGGTATTTATAGTTAAAGTAACAAAAAGCCCAATGAGGTACTTAACTGTCTCGGAACGGGATTTCTTATAAAAATCACTGATTGTTTCAACACGCAACAAAGTGTCCAATTCCGCAAAAGCAGTAAAAAAATGAATATTAACTTCATCGGCCAAAAACGCTGTGATTGCAGAAGTAACGTAATGAGTAAGAGAAATTATTCCAATGGCAAAACCAAATATTAATCCCAAAGTCGAAATCTCAATTCCTCGCAGGATAGTAAAAGAGACGATAAATAGAACGCAGTAAGCTAATACACCCGATGAGCCAATTATTTTCATTTTCCAGTCAATCGGCCGCATTTCACCATTCTCCATGTGGAACAGTGATATTCCGAAGCATTTATGTATAAAATAAAAAGGTTTTATTGTGTATACAATGTTGACAATATTTTTCTTTATTTCTTTAGCCTTTACTGTTTCTTCATCGTTAGCCTTTTCTTGTTCCCTTCTCATGTTTATGCCTTTTTTTATTAAATTTTTGTTTAAATTTGTGAGTATGCTTCCCTGTGTAATAGAACTAATACTAAATTAAACCGCCACTGTTTTATAAAATAATTCAAAGTATATAATCTTAACCCATTACATTAATTAATGAATGACTTCGTGAGAAAATTAAATATTTATAGTATAACACATACCGTAATCAATTTGATTAAGTAACTACGTTATGTTTAGAACCAACATACGGAGAACGTAAGTGCTTTAGGTAGTTGAGTTAATTCATGGAAATTATGTAGCTGTTATTATTACTAACCGATCAGTACGTCCAATGCCGACAAAAATAACTTTTCCAATGGCAGTACTAGTAGAACTAATTGATCGAAATGTGAGCAAATATATAATGTAATATTGATACCCGCAACTTCATTTGCATAAATATCGGACAATAATATATTGACAATGCGTGGTGCACTCACTCAACCGATAACAAAATATTAGAAGCATACACAAAAACTTTAAAGATTTCAGAGCATTTCTCGGAAGGACTGGTCTAGTTTATGAAACATATAAATCAGAACCACGGTGTTAGAATAATGAAATAATAGTCTTAAATGTTTATATTCTCAAATAGATAGGGAATGTTTACCCTATCCCAATTCTCAAACCTCTTTAAAAGTCACTAAGCATCCGCGTTTTTTAGTCATGTAATTAATAGTACCTGGGAGACCGTGCTTTGCTCGGTAACTTTTTGTAAAATCTTATTTTTTTTCATGGACGTATAAAAACTTTATTTATACTACCATGTTTTTTTTTGTAAATTTGCATTTCTACAGGAAATGCAACTATGCAGTTGAACTTAAAATGCAAAACTGTATCTGTATACCAAATTTCATCAACATCGTTGGAGCCGGTTCCTATATTTAGATTATATATATACATATATGCAAGAATTGCTCGTTTAAAGGTATTAGATATCGTGAGTTTGCTTGTAATGTAAGTCTACTGAAAGAAGTGGCTTCACACGCTATATGCGTTTTGTATGTATGTGTTTGTGTTTTACGTATCTCATCTTCATCTTGCTCTCTTCCCAAATTTATTTGGGATCGGCACAATATTTTTTTTTCTCTTCCTTCCATTCTACTTTATCATTCGTTATTTCACTGCTTACTCTTTTTCTAGCTATATCTTCTTTCACAAAATCCATCTATCTTTTCTGTGTTGTTGTCTACTCTTTCATCCTTCAACTTCCATAAATTAAACTCTCATCAACACATTTGCTCACCATCTGCATATTTTTTTGGAATATTTATAAGCAGGGACCGGACAACCCCGCTTAAGAGTTAAGCCGTTTGATAGGGTAACCCGTACATGGGGTCACTCATATCACAGTGTTACCTTTTGTTAGAGTTACATCCTCAAAGCCCAGCGAAACGGTTAACACCTTTATTATGGTAACCACTTGAAGAGGCTAACCCCTTCAATGACTTAAGCCTTTGAAGAGGTTACCTTCATGAAAAGCTTTTATTCGTGTTACCCTGAATTACCTAATAAACTTGAGCTGTATGTAGGCGGGGGGATACTTGCACCCTTGCGGCGCCTCTTTGCCTTACTATTTAGTTATTACGAATTTCACAAGTGACGACAGATAGCGAGCCAATAATTGGGATGAGTAACACAGGTAAGATTATTATTCAAAGTACTGAGTTACCTTAATTTTAATATTGTGACATGTAATTTTATTTATTGAATTGTTAGTATGTTAAGTTACAACTGATTTACATAGTCTTGTACTTATTTAGTGACATATCCTTTTATTATTACTTAATTACAAATATGATTGTGTTTCAGGTGACGCTAGCGATACTGATGATGATGTACTATTCCAAGAATATAATCAGCCTCGTTTTCAGAGAATCAGTGTACGTTAATCTGCTATAAATGTGCGCCGCAAATAAAAAAAATGTGCATGTTGTCGTTTTAGAAAAAAACGGAAATAACGATTCCTGCTGGAGCAACTTTGTTCCAGCAGGAAAATTCTAAACGAATTATCGCATTTTATCTCGTGATTATCTTAGGTAATTTGATCTGTGGTTTGATGCCATAATTAGTATAAGAATCAAAATTAAGAGAATAAAAATAATAATTTTTAAATAAAAAAAAAAAATTTTTTTACGCTACTGTACGGACAACAGCTTAGGTATAATAGTAGTATAATACGTTCAATAAAGGAGGTCATCCATATGTATTAGTGATGTAACGAATCTCGATTTTTCACATTGCGCGAATGCGAATGCGTATGCGAATATTTATTTCTAGTATTCGCGAATGCGAATATTGACTTTTCAACTAAAGAGCAATCAAAATGTACAAATGGCTTGACATTTCGCATAGCCTTTTATTGATCCGAGGAACAAATATTTTTTTCTTAAAAGATGTGATGTAGTATTTTTTTTGTAAATGATGAACACTTCTGTTATGGATGGTTAGAGAGAAAATGACCTGAGAATATTTAGTTACGGGTTTTTAGTAACGCTAGACTGCTTTACACACCTCAGTTGGTTTTTGAGTTTATATTTCATTATTATTAATTGTAGATCGTCGATCATTCACACAGCACGTCTTTGAAACGAGTCCAAAGCACCGAGGTGGTATCCAGGTGCTCCCGCCCAGAGATGACAGCTGTACTCCATATGGGGACGAAGTACCTCTTCACTCTATTAAGCACACTGAGCTTTTTGGATGCCAGCTGGGTCTTGCCTTCTACGTGACATTGACACTAGAAATGTCCACACCGAGGATCCCAATACTCTCTAAGATGATATGGATATGGATGTCTTCGAACTATGTGGGGCAGCCTTTTGTTTTGGTGTGGTTTAATAATCAAATTCACCTGGAAACGTTTGACGACGACTGGAAACGACGAAACAGAAGCTGAAAACTAATATAAGCATTATTTTGGCTTTCTAAATGTTATCTCAAGTCTTAGAAAATTTCATGTGCGTGTCTTCAGATGTTCAAGGTGAACGGTCATAAAATGCGATTTTTTGCAAATTATTGTTTTCCACGGCTTAAAAGATGTTGAAATCTATTTTAAAACTGTAGACTATAAAACTCTCTACAAATTTTGTTTTAAATTTTTATTCATGCCTTTAACAATTTTTGCAATAGAGCGCGGAAAACAATAATGCAAGGCCAATACCTCGTATAAAGTTACAAACTCACTATAATATATTTTAGCAAATCCTTTATTTAAATTTATTTTGCGTATCTCGAAAACGGCTCTTACCATTTGGATAAAATTTTATATCTTTCTTGATTAAACACAATGAATATCTGACGACGTGGACACGAGTTCTATGAGACTTTTGAGACAACATTTAGTATGCCAAAATAACAGTTTATATGAGTTTCCAGCTTATTTTCTCTCATTCGGAGGTTGATTTTTTTTTTACTTAATTGACTGGATTATTTTTTATTACTTCATTTAAAATGAAGTTTTTTACAGTACAGTAAGAACAAACTAACTAATATATTATAATAATACACTCAGAGGCATATTTGACTATCCACTCCTCTAAAGCTGCATACCGATGGTTTACGATAACGTATGTTAAGGTTAATAGGTGTATTTGTTTAACTGGGTAGTTCTGCAATAAATAAAATAATTATACCCTCATTTTAATTAATTTTTGACGTTTTGTCGCACATTAGTCTGTTTAGTTGAAGTTTAAGGTCCTCGCTGTCCGTTATGCGTAACAGTAAATTTGTTTTATAGCGTTGCGATTTTTTTTTATTTACGAAGGTTTTTATTGACACCCCAAGGTGTCGTAGCTTTATAATATATAATAAACACATAATGGACGGACTTCCAAATCGATTATAAGTAGTTATTGATGCCAGGATACAAAATATCCATTATTAATGTGACAATTAAAATGCAGATTTTCATTAAAATCAATATTTTAGGCATTGTTGTTTTTAGTAAGGAAAGTCGAATTTCACATTTTTTTCATATTTTAAAATAAACTATTTTATATCTGAATCCTGTTCGATTATTTATGTAAAGGGTTTACTTAATTTAGCATTGACTCAAAAACAATTAAATTGTAAAGGAGTATTGAATTAACATGTAATAAGACTTATTACCAATACCCGACGGACGGCTGCCAAAAGGCTTTGATAGCCTAAGTGACCTAAATTGTGTATCCTAAATATTACAGACTGTGCATCATCAATAAATCTTTTTTTTTAAAACCCCCTCACACAAGGCCCGCATAACATTGGTGGCAGCGTGATAGAATTGCTAAAAGGCAGTCCCGGTACGTCTCCGTATTCTATCAAACCCCAGCTCGTAAAACACGTAATAACCAGTGAAACCAGTGACCGAGTGAAGAGAATCATAATACTTACCTTGAGTGCTTTATAAACTACGGAGAGAAGAAGATCCTTACCGACCTTTTACCTTGAACAGTACAAAGTACACCTTTCTTCTGGAGAACCGTCCAGCACCGAGCAACTCCCTGTGTAGTAAGAGGTACACTGTACTCTTGTAGAACCAGCCCAGCACCGAGTAACTCCTTGTGCAGTAAGAAACGCAGCATTCTCCTGTGAAATTCGCCCATTGTCGAGTTCCTACCTAAAAGTACATTCTATCATCGCGCCGTAATAAGATACATCGCCGTCGCTTCGTGTTCAAGCTTAGTTTATACAGAATTCTCGGTGACGTCTTATCATATCCAAGTCGAACCGAGATGTTGTTTCGTGTATTCGCCGCCCACACTATCCTGTAAGGCTTTGGTCATACTTTGTTATCTTAATTAAACATTCTGTCAAGTGTGAGTCGTTTTATAGTTATATTTTATTATCATAGTTTTAATTTGTAAGATTTTTTTTTTATTATTATTATTAGCTTATAAAATGACGTCGCAAATAAAAGAAGATCCTACCAAGTCATCATCATCGTCATCATCATCTTCATCCGTAGACCTTAACGTCCTTATTAAATTTATCGGCACCTTCGATGGTGACCGTGAAAGACTAAACCCTTTTTTGACCAACTGCCGAAATGCAATTAGCCTAGCTACATCTGCTCAACTATTTTTAAATATATCCTAAGTCGTCTGGAAGGCAGGGCAGAAGCGGCTTGTGCAATTAAAGAATTTGATGACTGGCCCGTATTAGAAAAAATTCTTAAAACACAGTTTGGCGAGAAAAAACATTCCACACATTTACTTTCAGATTTACAAGACTGCAAGCAAGGTCCTACTGAAACAGTTAACCAGTTTTCATTACGAGTAGAAACTTGTTTAGCTAAACTTCTGACGGAAATTAATATATCAATACCCACAAAAAAAGGACCTTGCATTGCACACATTCATGATAGGATTAAATAGCAAATTATCCGCAGTAATTCGTTGTCGATACCCAGAGTCACTTAACGAAGCTATTAACTTTGCTGTGGCAGACGAGAAATTTTTTAATAACTTTCATAAAACTCAGCAAGGTCAACGTTTTAACTACGGCGAAAACCACCGTCCGTCACTGCCAAATTCGAGTTCACGTTTTGTTCATGATCAAAATGTACGTCCGCCGACCAGTCGGGACGTACAGAAGCCTAATTTCCCTAGTAATACTATGTGGCCTAAGAAGAATACTGTATATAATTCTAATTCGAATTCTAGAAACATTAACAAACAAGAACCATTTTGCCGTTATTGTAAATCTACCGGTCATGTCTTAGAACAATGTAAAAAGCGTGATTACAACAACCGACGATTCCAAGTTCATTTTACGCAATCGAAATACAACCCCGAAGAAGAATCCGAAGTTACCGAAACTGACCAAGAGAATCGTGATAATGCAGTTGAACCGGACAACGATTTAAACGCTTAAGGGGCTCATAACGGTGTCACGTGAGACCCGTACCTATAGTGTATCCAATATCCGACACCCATAATCCTTCTATATCCTACGAGGCCACACAACAGGGTAACCAGCCCCAAATCGGAGGTCTTTTTAGTTGTACCAAATCCCATAAGGCCACACAACAGGGTAACCAGCCCCAAATCGGAGGTCTTTTTAGTTGTACCAAATCCCATAAGGCCACACAACAGGGTAACCAGCCCCAAATCGGAGGTCTTTTTAGTTGTACCAAATCCCATAAGGCCACACAACAGGGTAACCAGCTACAAATCGGAGGTCTTTTTAGTTGTACCAAATCCCATAAGGCCACACAGCAGGGTAACCAGCCCCAAACCGGAGGCCTTGTTAATTGTACCAAATCCCATAAGGCCACACAACAGGGTAACCAGCCCCAAATCGGAGGTCTTTTTAGTTGTACCAAATCCATATCGTAATCGTAGACTCAGGGTCATCAGTTAGCCTTTTAAAACAAACGTGTTTACAACAACATCCTAAACTTAATAAGGAAACAATTCAATTAAAAGGAATAGACCCTGTTGAAGAGGCAACTTCAAGTATGGGCTACTTCATGCTTAAATTAATTATAACGGAATCAAAACCCCTTAAATCTTTACTTCATAAATTTCATGTAATAAAGAATATAGATCTACCCTATGATGGAACAATAGGAAACGATTTCCTTAGCACCTTTAATTGTAGCATTGATTACACTCATGATATATTAAAGATGGGAAAAAACTCAGTTAAAGTTACATTTAGACGATCCTATTTACATTATTCCCCCAAGAATTGAAAGTATAATTTAATGTTCAGTGATGAATCCTGAAATAAAAGGTGTTATTGTAGACCAACATGTTTCTGAAAACTTACTAATAGCTAACTGCATAGTCTCAGTGAAAGCAAATAATAGGGTCAACCTGTCTGTAATAAACGTATCAGAGCAACCGATATCACTAAAATCTAATCTCAATCTTAAAATAGTCCCAGTTGATTCTTTTAAACCCCGATCGTTTAAAACGTTTTCCGATTTAAGACCATGCACACTATAAACAAAATAAACGCAGTAATACCAAAAAACACGTACAAACGTACAAGAGAAGTTCTTAATCAGTTACGGGTTTCTCATTTAAACACAGAAGAAAAAGATTCACTTTACCAGCTGTGTTCAGACTTTCTGACATTTTTCACTTACCTGGAGAATACCTTAGTCACACAAATGCCTTGAGTCATGAAATAAAAACGACCACTGACGTCCCTATTCATACAAAATCATATCGTTTCCCAGAAATCCATAAGGAAGAAGTTAGAAAACAAATAGACCAAATGCTAAAACAGAATATCATTGAACCATCTGACTCACCTTGGGCCTCCCAAATATGGGTGGTTCCGAAATAACTCGACGCCTCAAATATCCAAAAATGGCGAGTGGTTATCGACTACTGAAAACTGAATGATGATACTGTTGGAGATACTTATCCTCTTCCTCAGATTGCAGAAATTTTAGACCAACTGGGAAATAGTAAATATTTTTCTACATTAGATTTGGCATCCGGTTTCCACCAAATAATTTTAAATAAAGACGACAAACCCAAAACAGCTTTCAACGTTCCAGAAGGGCACTTTCAGTTTAACCGAATGACGTTTGGATTAAAGAATGCTTCAAGGCATCCACTGCTTTGTGTACCTAGATGACATTATTTGCTACGCCCATGACTTAAATTCCGCTACAAAAAATCTAGCATCCATCTTCCAAAGTCTTAGAGATTTTCACTTAAAACTTCAACCCGATAAGTGTGAATTTCTTAGACGTGAAGTCGCCTACCTAGGACATGTTATTACAGAAGAAGGGGTAAAACCCAATCCCGACAAAATAAAGTCCGTGACCGACTTCCTTACACCGAAAACCCAAATAGACATCAAATCCTTCCTAGTGTTAGTTTCTTATTACCGAAGATTTATATCCGACTTTTCTAAAATTGCAAAAACCCCTTACCAGTTTGTTGAAAAAAGATATACCATTTAACTGGGAGAACCAACAACAATTAGCGTTTGATAATCTTAAAGAAAAACTAACTACTGCTCCACTTCTAATCTATCCAAATTTTTCTGAACCGTTTGTGCTTACCTGCGATGCATCTAATCATGCTATAGGATCAGTGCTTTCGCAAGGTCAAATAGGAAAAGATAAACCTGTGGCCTATGCATCGAGAACTCTTAATAAAAGTGAAGTTAACTACAGTACAACTGAAAAAGAATTACTGGCCATCTTGTTCGGCTGTAAAACGTTTAGACCATATCTTTATGGCCATAAATTTCAGATAGTTACTGATCATCGGCCACTCAAATGGCTTTTTAACCACAAAGATCCTAGTAGCAAACTTCAGCGCTGGAAGAATACGAATATGAAATCGTTTACCGTAAGGGTAAACTAAATTCTGTGGCTGACGCTCTTTTTCGTTATCCAATCAATCCCATACTCTCCGATCCTGAGACTAATAACCCAAATAACGAACTAGTAGACCTTGGGCCACTAAACTTCAGTCCTCATTCTAGCGAATTGAATTTGGATTTTGAGGATCTCGCAATCTCCTCTCCTCGAGATATTGAAGAAATCCCCATTCAGGATATAATAACTAAACCACCCACTACAAATATCCCTTCAATGATCAGTCCCATTAACAACCCCGTGGAAGGCACAGGGAATTCCCCCAATACTCCTTTGGTCATTCATGAAACTCCTGATACTCGAATTGAAGAGCCTATGCTATCTACTAGTGCATACCGACCTGAAACATCAGACTCAATTTATGACCCTACAGGAAACTATGCCGCTTTCCTGAAATACAACCAAGATAAAAATAAGATAGTACTCACCTGCAAGAATATAACGAAGACCTGATGATAAGCCATTATAGATGTATCTTGATACCTACCTCCATAGACCTCGATGATTCCGTTCCATACATCCCTGAAATACTTGGTAAACTGGATAATGCAGATAACATATTAAACGCGGAAAAAGAATTACATACATTTCAAAAATTAACACTCAGAAATAAAGTTATTTACCTTGCATTTGTCAAAGTCCACCACTTTGACCAAACCTCTTACCCTGACATCTTTCTTACCCTGAAAAACATAAAAGTTGATTTATTGCAATCTGGTAATTTAAACGAAATAGCAATATCAGATTTTAAAAACCCTTATGAGAAACTATCATTTATGAAAATGTATAATATGCTGTCATTAATATTTGAATGCAGTGGAATTGAGATTAATAAATATCACAATAGTATAATGTATCCTTCATTGAGTGAAATAAAAAAATATTAATAGAAAATCATGATTTACCTGTAGCAGGACACCTAGGGTCAGTTAGAATGTACAATAGAATCAAAGAGAAATACTATTGGAAATCCATGAGAAGCGAAATAGAAGATTATGTCAAACGTTGTTCTGCCTGCCATAAGAACAAAGTATTAAGGCGAACTAACCAAGCGCCAATGCAGATTACCAGTACATCCACCTTACCATTTCAACGGGTAGCACTTGACATCGTTGGACCTCTGCCAGAAGCCAGTACTGCTAAGTTAAAATATATTATGACGTTACAAGATGATTTAACAAAATATTCAGCTGCATATCCAATGCGCAGTGTCTCCTCAGAAGAAACCACGGACTACGTCATACACTTTATTTCAATGTTTGGGATCCCAAAATCGATTCTCATAGATCAGGGTACCAACTTCACTGCGGACCTCTTCAAGAAAACTTGCGAGTTTCTGAAGATTAAGCAACTTTGGTCAACACCATACCATCCGCAAACTCAAGGTGCCATAGAACGGAGCCATTCCACGCTTAAAGAGTATCTAAAATCGTTTGTTAGTGAAAATTAAGACAATTGGTCGCGATATATTTACACCGCTATGCTAACATATAATACGACCGTACATTGTACCACAAAATTCACTCCTTATGAGCTAGTATTTTAAGAAAACCATTTCTCCCGGATTCAATATACCACGAAGATCCCGAAACCACCTATCCCGAGTATCTCAAAATGTTACAACACAAATTAATCCACTCTAGAAACAAAGCTATCGAAAATATTGACCACTCCAAAGAAAAGTCGAAAACCTATTACGATAAACACACTTATAAAGTCGGTGATTTCGTGTATCTGAAAAACCATTTGCGACTTAGGAAGGCCTCGTCTCCTTTGTGGAAAGGACCTTATAAGGTCGTTAAGGTTCATAATAATAATAACGTCACATTACTCATCAACCGTAGACATGTCAAACATCATTTCGATGAGATTAAGTTAGCCGATGCACGTGACCGATAATTTTAGTTTTAGTTTTGTACTACTATTGTGTTGTGTACACATACTTAATTTTTTTTTGACACCGTACTTTAGTTATATTTCTTCTTTCAGTATAATGGCTGAAGCCAATACGGACTTTGTCCAACCCATGACGTCGAGTCCTGGTATATATTTTGATTATATAGGTAAATTAAGAATACGTAGAGGTTCTTTAAATATACTATTACCTTTAGATGTTTCTCACATTGGCCCGCAAATAGATAATATCAATTCCGTTATAGGTACAGTTAGATACATATGTCAACAGAGTGACGTCATTGAAGATTTTACTTGCCATAATGCATTAACCTCTCTGACGGTTAGATTTAACGACGTTAGCAAAGAATTTGATAGTCTGTCGCACTTAATCTCTCATCGTTTTAAGCGCGGAGCTTGGATCGGTGGTGTAGGTAACATTTTTAAAACACTTTTTGGTTCATTAAATGAAGATGACGGTTTAAAATTCGAAAATGCCATTGTAACAATTCAGTCTAACGAAAAACAAATAGCATCACTTATGAAACAAAATATTTTGGTTATGACGTCATCTCTGTCTAGTTACAATAAGACTATACAAACACTAAAAATTAACGAGGAACATCTCAATGTAATGATCGACAATCTCTCGGCGATACTGAAAAACAATATGATTGCTTTGGACAAATTAACATTTTTGTCCCACCTTAACAGTATTCTTACCACTCTTGAAAGCATATTGTTAACACTATCTTTCCAATTAGAAGATATTACGAATGCAATCATGTTCAGCAGTCAAAATATCATGCATCCTTCTATAATTACACCATTACAACTTTACCGAGAGCTTGGCGATAACTATAAACACTTACCTAATGAAGTAGAATTACCAGTTAGGTTACAATTAGATTTAATTTACGTTATTATGAACATATCTAGTGTAATTAGTTACTACTATAATAATAAGATAGTTTTTGTAATGCAGATCTCGCTTACCCTACCGAAAGATTTTAATCTTTTCCACAACATTCCGCTACCCATACCACAACATTCCGCTACCCATACCACATAGTTTAGATAACACAGATAGCTTTGCTACTATACTACCTAGTAGCACGTACATATGTATGACCAAAGACAAACAACATTATTGTAACCTTGACAACCTAGGCCAGTGTAAAACAGTTGAACGCAAGACTTACATATGTGAAATACAAAGTGTATTTAGTTCAAACGCAAACCCCAGCTGTGAAAGTGAACTTCTAACAGAAATAGTTAAAGAAATACCAGTGCAGTGTGATACCAAATTACTACGTGGCAATTTAGATATTTGGAAGCCTATAACAAATAATAGATGGATATACATCCAATCTCAACCTAGTAAAATATCAATAGATTGCGCTCAACAAAATTTGTTTGAAACCACATTATTGGGTACCGGTATACTACAAATTCCCAACTATTGTACTGCGTACTGTAAAACAGTTAGATTGATTCCTTTACACTATAATGTAATGAACACAACATATACCATAAACTCTTTTGGTTTTAATCTTGTAAACGACTCGTGTTGTAAATTATTAAGATTGAAAACAACTGTACCCGATGTTTCCTGTCCTGTTTTATTACGTAATATAGACTTGGACGATTTGAGAAAAAAATCGAAATTGACAAACTTCCTTTTGAAGGACCTGGATCATATAATAGAACAGCCACATATAATAAAATATGGGACTCATTATTCAATCTCTTTTATTGTAGTAGTGTGTTTATTAGTGTGTTATGTAGTATAAAAGTTAATTAGACTTAACCTGCCTGGCCGCAGCCTCGTCGGAATTATAAAAAGACCCACAGTCACTCCTGAGGTTCAACAACCTGTGGAATTAGAAACTATAGAGACAACTACCTTACCTAGGCTCAGAACTACAATTTAAGTAAGTAATATATATATATATATATATATATATATATATATATATATATATATATATATATATATATATCAGGGACCGGCCGGATACTCGTTCAAAGGGTTTTTGAAGGGGTTTTTATAAGCGCTTCAAAAAGAAACCCTATGATACATGTTACACCCTCGAACGGGTGACGACCGAGCCGAGCGACTTGCAAACATGAAATAATAATTATTATTATCTATATGATCTTAATTCAATTTTGTTTGTCGCACGAAAGTTTCAACACTGTACATACGTGCGTTATTGAATATTGTTACTAAAAGTCAAAACCAAAAATTAGTGCATTTAGTCAATAATATATAGTGAAAATATCCAGCTTGTATGTTCACATATAAGTAAATATAAACAAAAATCAAAACATTTAAACAACGGCTGGTTATCCGACCAAATTCGAATGGCTACAAAAAAGCGACGGATTCATACATATTAGTGATGTAACGAATATTCGCATTCGCGAAAAATATGCGAATGATTTGCGAATGTCTCTGACAAACGAAAAAGAAATTATTTATATGTGGTAATTCATCTTCTAATGCTTTTATTTTTTCGTTTTATTAGAATACATAATAATAGAACGGTCTTGAGTAGGTTCACTAAATTGACAACAGTTTCTCTTTTGTTCTCGTTTTATTTTAATTAAAATATTAACGAAACTAAATAAATAATTATAATACATAATAATATCTTTATAGAAAAGGACTTGAAAGGCCTAATCAAAATAATAATATCTAATAAGCCTAATTATATAATACATTCAGAGGCCCTTTACATAAATAATCGAACAGGAGTCAGATATAAAATAGTTTATTTTAAAATATGCAAAAAATGTGAAATTAGACTTTCCTTACTAAAAACAACAATGCTTAAAATATTGATTTTAATGAAAATCTGCATTTTAATTGTCACATTAATAATGGATATTTTGTATCCTGGCATCAATAACTACTTATAATCGATTTGGAAGTCCGTCCATTATGTGTTTATTATATATTATAAAGCTACGACACCTTGGGGTGTCAATAAAAACCTTCGTAAATAAAAAAAAATCGCAACGCTATAAAACAAATTTACTGTTACGCATAACGGACAGCGAGGACCTTAAACTTCAACTAAACAGACTAATGTGCGACAAAACGTCAAAAATTAATTAAAATGAGGGTATAATTATTTTATTTATTGCAGAACTACCCAGTTAAACAAATACACCTATTAACCTTAACATACGTTATCGTAAACCATCGGTATGCAGCTTTAGAGGAGTGGATAGTCAAATATGCCTCTGAGTGTATTATTATAATATATTAGTTAGTTTGTTCTTACTGTACTGTAAAAAACTTCATTTTAAATGAAGTAATAAAAAATAATCCAGTCAATTAAGTAAAAAAAAAATCAACCTCCGAATGAGAGAAAATAAGCTGGAAACTCATATAAACTGTTATTTTGGCATACTAAATGTTGTCTCAAAAGTCTCATAGAACTCGTGTCCACGTCGTCAGATATTCATTGTGTTTAATCAAGAAAGATATAAAATTTTATCCAAATGGTAAGAGCCGTTTTCGAGATACGCAAAATAAATTTAAATAAAGGATTTGCTAAAATATATTATAGTGAGTTTGTAACTTTATACGAGGTATTGGCCTTGCATTATTGTTTTCCGCGCTCTATTGCAAAAATTGTTAAAGGCATGAATAAAAATTTAAAACAAAATTTGTAGAGAGTTTTATAGTCTACAGTTTTAAAATAGATTTCAACATCTTTTAAGCCGTGGAAAACAATAATTTGCAAAAAATCGCATTTTATGACCGTTCACCTTGAACATCTGAAGACACGCACATGAAATTTTCTAAGACTTGAGATAACATTTAGAAAGCCAAAATAATGCTTATATTAGTTTTCAGCTTCTGTTTCGTCGTTTCCAGTCGTCGTCAAACGTTTCCAGGTGAATTTGATTATTAAACCACACCAAAACAAAAGGCTGCCCCACACAGTTCGAAGACATCCATATCCATATCATCTTAGAGAGTATTGGGATCCTCGGTGTGGACATTTCTAGTGTCAATGTCACCTAGAAGGCAAGACCCAGCTGGCATCCAAAAAGCTCAGTGTGCTTAATAGAGTGAAGAGGTACTTCGTCCCCATATGGAGTACAGCTGTCGTCTCTGGGCGGGAGCACCTGGATACCACCTCGGTGCTTTGGACTCGTTTCAAAGACGTGCTGTGTGAATGATCGACGATCCTAAACTCACAAGCGATATTGAGCCCGCTACTTATACACATTTTTTCTACCAATTAATAATAATGAAATATAAACTCAAAAACCAACTGAGGTGTGTAAAGCAGTCTAGCGTTACTAAAAACCCGTAACTAAATATTCTCAGGTCATTTTCTCTCTAACCATCCATAACAGAAGTGTTCATCATTTACAAAAAAAAATACTACATCACATCTCTTAAAAAAAAAATATTTGTTCCTCGGATCAATAAAAGGCTATGCGAAATATCAAGCCATTCGTACATTTTGATTGCTCTTTAGTTGAAAAGTCAATATTCGCATTCGCATTCGCGAATACCAGAAATAAATATTCGCATACGCATTCGCATTCGCGCAATGTGAAAAATCGAGATTCGTTACATCACTAATACATATAGATGACCTCGTTTATTGATATACCTAAGCTGTTGTCCATACAGTCGTGTAAAAAAAAAATTTTTTTTATTTAAAAATTATTATTTTTATTCTCTTAATTTTGATTCTTACTCTAATTATGGCATCAAATCACAGATCAAATTACCTAAGATAATCACAAGATAAAATGCGATATTTCGTTTAGAATTTTCCTGCTGGAACAACGTTGCTCCAGCAGGAATCGTTTTTTCCGTTTTTTTTCTAAAACGACAACATACACATTTTTTTTATTTGCGGCGCACATTTATAGCAGATTAACGTACACTGATTCTCTGAAAACGAGACCGATGATATTCTTGGAATAGTACATCATCATCAGTATCGCTAGCGTCACCTGAAACACAATCATATTTGTAATTAAGTAATAATAAAAGGATATGTCACTAAATAAGTACAAGACTATGTAAATCAGTTGTAACTTAACATACTAACAATAATTATTCAATAAATAAAATTACATGTCACAAAATTAAAATTAAGGTAACTCAGTACTTTAAATAATAATCTTACCTGTGTTACTCATCCTAATTATTAGCTCGCCATCTGTCGTCACTTGTGAAATTCGTAATAACTAAATAGTAAGGCAAAGAGGCGCCGCAAGGGTGCAAGTATCCCCCCGCCTATTATACAGCTCAAGTTTATTAAATAATTCAGGGTAACACGAATAAAAGCTTTTCATGAAGGTAACCTCTTCAAAGGCTTAAGTCATTGAAGGGGTTAGCCTCTTCAAGTGGTTACCATAATAAACGTGTTAACCATTTCACTGGGCTTTGAGGATGTAACTCTAACAAAAGGTAACACTGTGATATGAGTGACCCCATGTACGGGTTACCCTATCAAACGGCTTAACTCTTAAGCGGGGTTGTCCGGTCCCTGATATATATATATATCTACATTCATAAACTTCGTTATATAACCCCGAAGTTTAGAGTAAATCGGGGGGTTGTTACGCCTTGAGCATGTAAGTGAATCTGCATACGGAGTGCTGCATCAGCTCCCTCGATTCTCGGGCTAGGGATGAGTAAGTCATAGGATTTAGTCTTGTTCGATTACCAATACCCGACGGACGGCTGCCAAAAGGCTCCGATAGCCTAAGTGACCTAAATTGTGTATCCTAAATATTACAGACTGTGCATCATCAATAAATCTTTTTTTTAAAACCTCCTGACACAAGGCCCGCATAACAGTTCCATTATTATGTATTCTAATAAAACGAAAAAATAAAAGCATTAGAAGGTGAATTACCACATATAATTAATTTCTTTTTCGTTTGTCAGAGTCATTCGCAAAACATTCGCATATTTTTTTGCGAATGCAAATGCGAATATTCGTTACATCACTAATATGTATGAATCCGTCGCTTTTTTGTAGCCATTCGAATTTGGTCGGATAGCCAGCCGTTGTTTAAATGTTTTGATTTTTGTTTATATTTACTTATATGCGAAAATACAAGCTGGATATTTTCACTATATATTATTGACTAAATGCACTAATTTTTGGTTTTGACTTTTAGCAACAATATTCAATAACGCATGTATGTACACTGTTGAAACTTTTGTGCGACAAACAAAATTGAACCATGACCATATAGACAATAATAATTATTATTCCATGTTTACAAGTCGGTCGATACATGCAACAATAGCGGCGCTGGACGGTAAGATGTCACATGCGGTGGTGGTTATGCAATATTTAAACTAAATTCGATTACAAAGAGTGCATATTACAATGTCTTGCGTTGGAATGGCTTACCCTGTTGCAGTGTTACAGGGTATTGTAAGGGTAACCTGTTCGGAAGAAGTTACATTACACCCGTTCGAGGGTGTAACATGTATCATAGGGTTTCTTTTTGAAGCGTTTAAAAAAAACCCCTTCAAAAACCCTTTTAACGAGTATCCGGCCGGTCCCTGTAATTATAAGATACAATGGCTCATAAATATTGCAACGATTTGCATTAGCCAAGTCGTGAAAGCTTATGAAAAAGTTAATTTGGAGTTAAAGTAAGATGAGAAGGAGAAAAGGTAAAGGTATTAAACAGAAAACTAACTTTTCAACCATGAGTGACACCGGGTATAGGCATAGCAAATACAGGAAATTCCCTAGTGATCAGTAAACCACTGATAAAGACATTAACAAAACATAAAATATTTTTAAAAAAGTTTGTAATTTAAATTCGTCACAAGAAACTCAAAACTCACTTGAATTACTGAAAATAAAATCTAATCCTCAAGAATCAGTAAATTTCATCAATAATTACTTTGTTAGCATAGGTGCAAAACTATATAATAACATATTACAAAAGCTTCATGTTACAGAAAATAACTTCGTACAAAGCTATAACATATTACATATTCTTTTGCAATTAGAATCTGACGAACAAGAGGTGTTCCGAACTGTACTGACTGACTCTAAAAATACTAACTCTACTGGCTGGGATGGCATATCGTCACTATTTATTAAAAAATGCAATTTGTTTCTAGCCATGCTACTAACCCTCATTAATTTATATCTATCCCAGGGTAAATTTCCCAAGGATTTTGTTGTAATTCCTATTTTTAAATAGGGGGAAAGAGAAAGTATCGGTAATTATCGTCCGTATCTCGTCCGACACATTAACAACCTCAAAACACGTATACGTAAATTAATACCTATCTTCAAGAGTAAGGAACCTGAAAGACAGGAAATCAAACAAAACAGTATGTACAGCTTTATGTCAATCAATAGCTGCGTATGGCATCTCTGCCTGGGGTAGAGCAGGGAAAAGTATTCTTATTAAAGCTGAGAGAGCCCAGAGGTGTATTTTAAAAGTAATTAACTTTAAACATTTCAGATATCCTACGATTAAAATATTTAAAGAATTTCAAGTCTTAAACATCAGGCAGCTATGTGTTAAAACAATTGTGCTTCGATAACACTCCTGTTTAAAAGGCGATAACTTATCAGATAGCACGAAGTGTATGAAATTCCTTCATGTAAAACAGCCTTCGCAAAAAAATTCTCTTTATTCTTGTTTCCATTTCCGTATAATAGAATTAATAAAACAAACCCAATGTGAGGTATGACTAGTTATGCTGTGGAAGGGAACTGGGACAATTTCTGAGTAACTTGGACTATGATAGGACTGAAGAGTTTTTAAGAATTCTTAAATAAATATTTTTGTAGTGATGGTATGAACACATGCATGTATGATGTGTGTGTGTGTATAGGTGTGTACATGCATGTATGTCTATATATGTATGTACATGTGTATATAAAAATATATATGTCAGATCCTCAGCACAAAGGCTAGGGACAATGTGGGCACGAAGTGGGTACGGGCGATGAGAAAACTCCCTTTTGATATTTAATCACTGATGGATTGTAAACACGCAAAGTAACACTGTACAGTTCCTAGGTTAGTGTTGACTCGGCGGTGACCAAACGAAAAGTGAACTCCTCCGTCCGCAGGCCAACGCCCGCCGCCTAGACTTTGCGTAACGCCGATAGATGGCGCTTGTGTTGCTTTCCGGTGAATTTATTAATACAGGGCGCTCTAAACATCCGTACTAATGACCGAAGATGCGACACACACATATTGAAAGTATTTAGGTACTAGGAGTACTTTACATTATATGATTAAAAACTAACATTAATTATATGATGTGTGCTCATATATACGTATATGCTGAAACTTCTATATGATTTAAATAGAACATTTTACATTATGTTACTATGTACGTACGTACGTACGTACTATGTAGGTATGTACTTTATCATAATACATACTGTTTGTATTTGGTATCCCCTCTCCATGTGTTGAGGACAATGCATTTCCTCAACACATGGATGGGTGAATTAAAACAAGTTTAATAACAATAAGATATATTTATTTTACTAATCTCTGCATTATAATAATAATGAGAGCCTCGACCAACACCTTCAGAGGCTCACGTTAGGCACAGGATTAAGGGCCTGATGTAGAAAGCGGTCCTTCTTGATAAGGCACGTATTGTGAGGAGGTTCCTGTCTCTGGAACCTTAACCACCGGTAGCTTGGTCCCTGTACCCGATACCCGTGGGACACTATTTTTTATATTTTTAAATATATTTTTTCTATTTTTATATAATAATGTCTTTAAAAACGTAATTTATATGTTTTATATAAGAAAAAAGAGAAATATTTTAAATAAAAAAGAATATACCGTAGGTATTCTACTCGACATGAGAAAGGCATACGACAAGGTCCAGTATAATATATTACTACAAAAACTATACAACATAGGCATTCGCGGTTCGGCCTATGACTGGTTCTCATCCTATCTAAACGGGCGAAAGCAAATAGTAGAATTAGAATATTTTAACTATCATACCAAAGAAATAAGAAAGATACGCTCTGATACAAAAACTATTTATGCCTCATTTCGTCAAGGTAGCGTGATCAGTTGCCTTTTATTTCTTATATACGTAAATGATCTCCCCATAGCCATAGACGGGCCGTGCATTTTATTTGCAGACGATATCTCCCTACTCACTTCTTGCCAAACTGAAGATAGCGTAAACAAAACATTACATTCAACCCTCACTAATACAATAACCTGGATGAACCAACATAACCTCGAAATCAATTTTACTAAAACAAAGATAATAACATTCCACCCCTATCAAAAAGCACCCTTAAATATAAACTTTAATTTTAACGGAACACAACTCGAAACAGTACACGAATTCAACTTATTAAGCTTAATATTAGATACAAATATAAACTTTAAATCTCATGTCCAAAAAATAAACGATAAAATTCAAAATTCACATACGCACTTTTTACGCACGTTCGCAAATATCCTGAATTTTACTAATACTTCCTACGCCACAAACACAGACTTAATCTACCCACTTCCCGGTTAAAAATGCACTCACCAAGTCCCCTAGACATATCTGTAAAAATTTATAACTAGTTGCGTGAGGCCCTAAAACAAGAAAATAAATAAAACACTTTTCCTAATAAACTAAAACTGTTTTTTACAAACAAAGCCTATTACACATTAAATGAATATTTTAATGACAAAATACAATAAAACAAACCAAAGAAATAATTCTAGCTTAAACATTTTATAGACATACAAATTTGTTAAATAATTATAATAATATAGCAGACATGTTTTAATAAATCCGTGAACAGAATAATAAAATATAAAAATAAATATAGCAGAAATATAAAAACTACTTTATAAGCACAGATAAATAGTAAAATTACTAAAAATATCATTGATAACTGAGAAGACAGTATGAGTACATATACAATACATAAGGCACTATACTTCTTATTTTTATTTTAAAGTACACAAGACATTACACATTTTACCATTATAATTTATATTATTATTTCATAAGAAATACGTAATACATACATTTTATTATGGTTTTTAATGTGCCATCTAAAGCAATGCATTACATAAATTTAAATACAAATAAAACAAAAAATACATGATTTAGTTATTTATTAACTCTGAGTATTATTCTTATAAATAGCTCTTTTCCTCCTCTCTCCTAATGAAAACTTTGCTGTGCCCAACAGGGTCCATAATTGATTCTATCCTTATACTTAACACCTTACCAATGTAATTATGGAATGCAATAAAGTAATGAATAAAAATAATTGTTTATTTCAGACTGAGTCCCTAAAATTTGTTAGTAACAATATTCTTAGCCTAGTATTCGTAACATCAGTCAGGTGCTTGGTCTCACGTGTAGGCCTATCCAGTGCACCATCAGTACCGAGTCCATTTGACCGGCGCAAGCCGCCAGGATGGTGTTGGAGCTGCTGCGCACTCGCGCCATCATTGATGCACAGCGCTTCCGCATGATTGCGTAGAAGCCGTCTACGTGCGCCTCCGCAAACATACCACTCGCGCTACAGCTCCGCGGCAGCCCCATCCTCACCCTGAAGGCATTATTGTACTGTACGTGCAGGGCGTCGTAAGACCTCTGCGTGCAATTGACCCACAAACTGCATGTGTAGAAACTTTGGCAGAATGCCCTAAATAGAGTCACCTTCACTTTTTTAGTGCAGCGTGCAAATCTGCGAGCCAACATGTTACAGTGAACAGACAACGCCCTACGTTCCCTTTCCACATCCATATTATCTTTAAGATCTTTGGAACCCAGTGGCCCAGATACTTGAAGTGAGTGACTCTATTTAGAAGTGTACCATAGAGTGAGACGGGTGGTATATCTAAATAAACTTTTTTGAGTGCTCTTAAAACAATAACCTCACTTTTTTTCACGTTATATCTGAGCCCATGAGCCCCCGCATATTTTTCGCAAATACCTATCAACTTACGCAGCGATCCGATTGAAGGGCCAAGCAGCAGCATGTCATCCGCGTAGCTAAGATTATTAACGCAAATACCGTCTATATGACAACCAATTCCGGTGCTGCTCAGCTTTCCAATCAGGCTGTTCATATACAAAGTAAACAGTTTCGGTGATGTCAGTCCCCCCTATCGCACACCACTCTCCAGCCCATACTCATCAGATTTCCAATCCACCCAGCTAACAGTATTTTTCTGATTATTATACCAATACATAAATATAGACACAATCTCAGGGGGGAGACTAGTGTCTTGATGCATTTTTGTCCACAGTAGCTCGTATGAAATCATATCGAATGCCCGGGATACGCGTTTTACGCGCGGTGTAGTACTGCACAGTCTGCTTGAGGCACATGATCGCACTTTCCGTCAATAGAACAGTCCGAAAGCCGAACTGACCGTCATGCAGTTTTATATGTTTAGTAAAGTGATCGTCAAGCAGACTATCCACCACCTTCGCTATAACCGTAGCCATGGATATAGATATATAGTTTGACCTGTCCGAGACATCGCCGGTCTTGTTTTTTAAAATGGGGACCACAATAGTATAAATGAGGTCGTCAGGTAGGTAGGAGTGGCTAACACACAGATTAAATAGCAAAGCTAGGATTCTAGGCAAGTGTACCCCAGCATACCGCAGGTGTTCGGTGCTGAGACCATCATGACCTGGAGACTTTCCTCTTTTCATAGATTGGATAGTTAAAGCTATCTTTTTCACAGAATCTCACATTGATATCTCCAGGTGTAGACTTGACACCGAACACCGACAATAGTTCTGACTGTGTAGGCCTCATAAGCAGTTCAATTCTGAAATGATGTTGAAATAATCTCGCGATATCATTCAGCTCATGTACACCCTCGACGCTCACAGGCCGGCTCGGCTTTAGAGTTAACTTGTTCGTTGATTTCCAGTCACGCGTTAAACAATATAAAGCTAAAGAAGTTAACATGTGTGAATAAATTGTAAATAAGTTTTTTGTTTAAAATAAAGCTTTAACATAAGATGCATATCTTAGATGTTGGCCTTTTAAAAGTTGAGGACTGACTGCGCACAGTGACTACACGGGTAATACATACATACACACAATCACCAGGGTGATTCTCTAATACTCGACCCATCAACCAACGAGTCGGCGTTAAATCATCTTCTTTTATCAACACAAAATGTCACCAATTTTTGGTTCGGGAACTTAACAAGGCCACGTGACCAAATTACAAAAATATTCTTGGGACCAACGTTTCCAAAATGACTGTAACATCTTTTCAACTAATTGCCAACGTGTCAAATGACTTATGTTAGAACTATCATATTAATTATCTGGTACATTTACTAACGGCTCTCCGATCAGGAAATGTCCAGGTGTTAAGGGTCACGGTTCGCCAGGGTTTGTAACACTCATAACACTCATCGGCCCAGAATTGAGATAAGCTTCAGCTTGGTTGGGGAGCGTGGAGATCTCCTCATACGTGATCACCGATGACGCTCCTCCAATGGGAATTCGTTGACTTTACACCTACCTCCCATAGCCCGCCGAAGTTGGGACTATGAGGAGGTGTGAAGTACCAATCTATTCCATTAGCTACCAGATGTTCGGCTATTGATGGCTGAACTGCCGCACCAGCTTTCTACTGGCACCCACAAACGTGGTACTGTTATCACTACATAAATCACCTAGATACAAATCTTCTAAAGGCTGCCAAAAATGCTTGAGAGCTCATATCACCAACCACTTCAAGATGCAAAGCGCGAGTGGCCATCGATACAAAGAGACATATGTAGTTTTTAAATGAACGGTGTCCACGACCCTTACTTGTCCTTATATTTATGGGACCGGCATAATCTACTCCGCTGTTCAAAAACGGCCTAGCAGGAGTACAACGAACAGCTGGCAGTGAACCCATTATTTAAATTTAATACTGGCTCTATGCTTGATACATGTCATGCACTTGTGAACATGCTGTTTGACCAGACTTCGTACACCTATGATCCAGTAGTCTGTCCTTAAATATTTCTATCTGTGTTAATCGTATACAACATTCAAGTGCTGCGTCTAACTCTGTCTTTTGTAAATAATTTTTATGAAATTGTTTGTTTTCCTCTAAGAATCTTCGACAGTATGCCAGAACCCTTACTAGTTTAGTTAGTGTAGAATACTTTTACAAGCACTTAAATATCTTCACTCACTTTCTTATGTACAGCAATTCTTTTTTACTTAACTACATGTACATCAACATCTATAACTTAGAATACCTAGGTATCCTCATTTATGTTTAAGAATGACAATTGGTATAAACTAGCTGATAACTTGGATTGTTGGAATCGGTTATCATTGAAAAGTTTAGAACACAATATGCTAAGTAAGGTACAGAAATCGTTGAACTCATCTTGAAACAACTGCTGCAACAGAGCAAGTTGTCAGCTATTATGCCTGTGAGTAGATACCTAGCTCAGAGAAATAAATTTTCATTTTCAGAACCGCGACTGGTGCAGGGCACGCACACCGTCTCTCAGCAGAATGGCCGTGTCGACGCAAGGCTAACATAAACTTAAATAATATTAAGTTTAAATCTAGTAGGCAAATATGACTGGATAGTTAAAAATTATTTTAGATCCGGTTACTGTTGTTAGTTTGCTATTTTTCAATGTAAAAAGCAGTGTTATGATTGACTGTTACTATAACGGCAAACAGTAACTAAGTTTTATTAAAATTCAAGTTTAAAAACAAGTTAACTTTGTTAAATTGATATCTTAATTTATAAGCGATATGCGAGTTTAAAATGATTTTTGGTTTACTTTTATTTTTATGGAAACAGTGAGTGAACCAATGTTGGTTAGGCGGAAAACGCACCACGTGTTTAAAATGTTAAAATGTTTTAATCGATAGATTATTAATTCAATATTAAAATAAAGTGTTTATAACTGTAAAACAAATTACCAAATCATATTGTGTTACTTTAATCAGCGTTATTTGAAATTTGCCAATAATTAGTGGAATTACTTCGTAGAGAACATTTTGTATTCGAAATGGCGGGCCGCTGCGAATAAAAACACACATTTGCCCTGAGAATTTGGTGAAGGCAAGTGGTGTCTAACTAGGATATCCTGTGAGTACGATTTACTTTATTAATATTAGATTTCAAGGGTTTTTTAATTGTGGTTTACTAGTAATAAGTATAAAAGTGTAATTCGATAAATTGTGTGTATTCATTTTGCGATGAGTGAGCCTGGTGAAAGACGGTGAAAATTCAAATGGTCACTATGTACATTATGTTATATTACTCATGCTTTATCAAAAACATACTATTTATATTTGGTATTTTACCTATCGGCATTTCCTCTACACATGGAGAGGGAATTAAAACAAGTGTAAAAACAATAAGATCTTTATTTCACTAATCACTGCATTATACATACAAACAAAATTTTACGTTAAAATAAGTTTTTTCATTGAAACTAACTGCTTTTTATTTCATACTGCTAATGCCTATTTTCCAAACTCGAGCGATGATGAACTAATATTTTAAAAGGCACAGATGAGCAATCAAGTAAACAGTAAAAGTCTTTTCAGACAGTTAGCGAATAGCGCAGTTGGGGAAAACAGGAAAATGTTTGTTTGCACCGCTCACTTTTTAACTCCCGTATAAATCTCCAATGTATTTATTTTATTATCCCAGCAAACATTTATATTAATATACTTAACACTATTATTAACACCCTTCTATAAAAACAAGACAATGATCAATTCTACATATATCCTATATAAAAAAACACTACAGAGTTTACTGCCCACTTCACAGTTATCAATCCCTGTTAAATTGAGATAAACTGGACCAGTGTATGAGTTTTTGCATGAAAGCTTAAACTACATAATTATAAAGTTATAAACTCGTGTTATACTTGAGCCCTAACAAAAATCATAGCATACTGCGATCACATTTTGGGCCAAGACAAAAACAATCTCAAACAATGAAATATACTATACTAATAAAACAACTTTTTTGACCATGGCAGCTAATAACGATGTGAATGGCACTTACTGGAAAATAACCGTGCCTCCATCATTCAGAGTGTGCTTTGGATTTAGCAGTCTATAGAAAAAAAGTTGATTTATCTACTATGTATTTAATAAACAAAAAGACTTAAAACTCTTGTGATTCTCTAAATGGAAAAATAAGTGCAGTACACAGCCGTAAATACACATTTTTGATTAGCTTTGAAATAGTTTAATTTTAAGCTGATATAACTACAAACTAGTTCCAAAGTGGACAAAGAAAGTTAAAAGAAGTGAGATATCTGAATAACCACTATTAAATATGTCGTTGCAACACTTATAAATTTCAGCATAAGTGTGATGTCAACTGAAAACATATCGTAGACGTAAATACGAAGAGGCCAGGCTTCTATCAGCTCCATAAAGGCCTTCGCTTGTACTCTCATCGTTTTTGGGAGATCATAGTTCATGATCACCTTGTTAACTATTATCCTAGTCTCATTGCGAACTTGAAGCAATCGTTCACAAGTAAAAGACATTATTGCAACTGTATAGATGCTGCTGAAGCAATAAATAATGACGTTAATCAAGAGACCCAACTCCTTTCTAGATGTCTTGTAGAAGCTAAGCGACGTCCACATACTCAAGACCACAATTGTAAAAGCTGACACTAGTAACATGAAAATTGTAAAGTTCCAACATTCATTAATCAACCCACAAACCTTTCCCACGAGATCGTATATTGTAGCTAAGTCTCGAATTTTGGTATTGTTTTCTGAAGCACGTCCAATAAAATTAAATTTGTCTTTAGTTGCAACCTTTCTCTCCCTGATGGTAAAAATATTTACATGTTTTCTATCTCTATTTTCAATAAATGTTGTTACATAGTCATTAATTAACTTTAACCTGGTTCTCAACATAAGTACTGCTCTGCAAAATACTAATATATGAAATTGTTGATAAAAATAAACTGGGAAAATTATGACTGAAGGCATATCAATATTATTGTTAAAAATAAAATAGATACAGGTAATTATAGCATAAGTAACAAAAAGCAAAATGAGGTACTTAACTGTCTCGGAACGGGATTTCTTATAAAAATCACTGATTGTTTCAACACGCAACAAAGTGTCCAATTCCGCAAAAGCAGTAAGAAAATGAATATTGACTTCATCGGCCAAAAACGCTGTGATTGCAGAAGTAACGTAATGAGTAAGAGAAATTATTCCAATGGCAAAACCAAATATTAATCCCAAAGTCGAATTCTCAATTCCTCGCAGGATAGTAAAAGAGACGATAAATAGAACGCAGTAAACCATTACACCCGATGAGCCAAGTATTTTCATTTTCCAGTCAGTCGGCCGTATTTCACCATTCTCCATGTGGAGCATCGGTATTCCGAAGCATTTATGTATAAAAAAAAGAGGTTTTATTGTATTTACAATGTTGACAATATTTTTCTGTATTTCTTTAGCCTTTACTGTTTCTTCATCGTTAGCCTTTTCTTGTTCCCTTCTCATGTTTATGCCTTTTTTTATTAAATTTTTGTTTAAATTTGTGAGTATGCTTCCCTGTGTAATAGAACTAATACTAAATTAAACCGCCACTGTTTTATGAAATTATTCAAAGTATATAATCTTAAACCATTACATTAATTAATCAATGACTTCGTGACAAAATTAAATATTTATAGTAGAACACATACTGTAATCAATTTGATTAAGTAACTACGTTATGTTTAGAACCAACATACGGAGAACGTAAGTGCTTTCGATAGTTGAGTTAATTCATGGAAATGATGTAGCTGTTATTATTACTAACCGATCAGTACGTCCAATGCCGACAAAAATAACTTTTCCAATGGCAGTACTAGTAGAACTAATTGATCGAAATACGAACAAACATATAATGTAATAGGGATACCCGCAACTTCATTTGGATAAAAGTCGGACAACAGTATGTTGACAATGCGTGGTGCACTCACTCAACCGATAATAACATATTAGAAACATACACAAAAACTTTGAAGATGTCAGAGTATTTCTCGGAAAGACCCGTCTAGTTTATGAAACATATAAATCAGAACCACGGTGTTAGAATAATGAAATAATAGTCTTAATTCATAAATAGATAGGGAATGTTTTTCCTATCCTAATTCTCAAAACTCTTTAAGAGTCACTAAGCATCCGCGTTTTTTAGTCATGTAATTAATAGTACCTGGGAGACAGAGCTTTGCTCGGTAGCTTTTTGTAAAATCGTATATTTTTTTTGTAAATTTGCATTTCTACAGGAAATACAACTATGTAGTTGAACTTAAAATGCAAAACTGTATCTGTATTCCAAATTTCATCAACATCGTTGGAGCCGGTTCCTATATTTAGATTACATATATACATATATGCAAGAATTGCTCTTTTAAAGGTATTAGATATCGGGAGTTTGCTTGTAATGTAAGTCTACTGAAAGAAGTGGCCTCACACGCTGTATGCGTTTTTTTTTTAGAAAAGATTACTAGTAACGTGGGTCACACATTACTAGTGTTAGGTTTACAAAAATAGATATATTAATTTGATATAAATTCGAAATATTGTATTCGTTTGTTCATGTTTGGGGAGTCGAAACGAATGTTACGGGCTACACCGAATGTTTACCCCGGGAGAACAGTAAATTTAGACGGGTTATTTGCTCGTGGCCAGCATCGAGTTCGGACGTGTGATTAAAAGTGTATTGAAATAGAAGAATATATATCTACCCTACAGTATTCACGTGAGTTTTATTGTACTGTCATTTTTACCTTTATTTAAGATATTCTACTTTTTCAGAAGTGGGATAGGCCCACTTTCCTCATTTTATTTAGATTATAGTGGCTAATTGATTTAAATACAGATGATTTCATTTAAGAACTTCGTATCTCCAAATAGTAAAAAAAAAAAAAAATTACAGAATAAAAAAAAAAAAAAAAATTATTAAGTACCTTACTAATTATAAAATATAGACAAATAGCATTATTTACATATCTATTATTAATTGGGCTTATATTTGTTGTAATCATTATTTTTATATCTGATAAAATTATTAAATAAATGGACTTACGTATAATTCTTAAACATGTGTAATGGATTTACTAAGTAGGTAGTTTTATTTTAGTAAATACAAAAAAAAAAATTGAGAATTGAGCCATCGCTTTAACATTTTTGTTAGTGTTATACCTTTGTACGAAATGGTATAAGTTTTTAAATATTACATTACACATCTCAACATCTAGTTGCTAAACGTAGCGGTGTTTATTTCGGTGTTCAAAAAAAAATAAATTAAACGTTAATTTGAGCTAGGAAGCGTTGCTTCCGAGATAGCCTATAATTTTGAAATAACATCACAAAGCGTAATTTAATTTTATATATGTAACCGTTGGTGTATATCATCTGTTTGTTAAATTATATTGCAATATTCTTCGTGGTATCTCAATAGTTCAGTGTAAGCAATGAACCATGCAACTGCAAACAAAATTGGTTTTAAAAGGATCATTACCGAAATATCACGAATAATGTTCAAGTACCTTGCAGTAATTTTAGTCCGAAAAAAGGAGTTTTTAATTATTTTACATAGCTCCTTGTACACAGCTCCCATGTATAAGTTTCAGAGTAACGATGCTGTAAGAAGAGTAGTTACTTCAAAAGCGGTTAAGCACGCCGCCATCTATCGAAATATTGAGCTCCTGTTCGAATAGAAAAAGTCGCAGACAAACACGGGTTCTGCATTCAAGATAACAAGATGAAGATTTTCGAGACAGAAGCTTGCAACGTACACATAACCCGTTATACCCTTTATGCACCAGGTCGCTGCTCGTGGCTGCTGCGACGTCGATGTACAGTGGCTCCGGGGAGCATCAGATGTCGAAATCGGCGCATTGACTTCAAAGCTGAGTAAACGGTCAGAGAGTCCAATTTTTACTTTGAAATATATTTTAAATCTAATAGTCATTAAGTAGTCGCAATGTAAATTGTGACATTTAACAGTAATGGTAAGATGAACCACAAACATTCGATCTGACTTTGACCCCTCGATTAAAAGCCAACGCATAGATATTTCAATTAGAAAGTTAACCAATGTGCCATTGTATACAGTTGGGATAAAAAAAAACTATCATTCTTCTTGTAATGCAGAAACTATGAGGATTAGCTAGGATGTGGCATGAGAGTCTAAACTCCATACTATTCGGTCGAGATGAATATATTTGATGAAATGTTGTTAAATGTTTCCATTTGAGCAAAATTATGAATAAACCTTGAAGGATATGCTTAAGCGAAAAAGTTAGTTTGGTAAACCTCTGACTGAGATACTTGCTCAACTGAACGGATGTGATATTGATGGTAAACGTACAATTAAGTGTTTCATCCAGGTGTTGAGTGATAAACCCTGGATTAAACCCTTAGGTCTAACGCTAACGCAATGTGTTGTTCTCATCGCGAACAACTACTGAAAGTTTTAATTACTACAAAGATACCCTACAAGCCACCGCCGTAAAATTTCAGAAACAATATTTCGTACCGGTATAATGCGACAGGAATTGGCATATCTAACCGCCTGTTTTAATTGTTAAGTAAAGGACTACCTTTGCCTTACATGTCCTATGCCGTTGATTGTATGGGAAGTGTCGAAAGGTTTTTTTTCATAAAGCTGAAAACTGTGCCGGTGATAATGTAAACACTAATAAACCTGAAGATGTGCAAAAAACAACTCGTTTATCTACGTTGGCATTCAATTCCAAATTTAATAAATAATGTATCGTTAATAGTATAACACTAAAGGGTTTATAGATTTAGGTAGCCGGGTAATAGTAATAATAAGGATCATTTATTTGTGTAGCGAAACTACTGTGGTGGCGTGTTTAGTATCTCTTTAATACTCTTTTAATACTCTGTGTTAGTACATTATGTAAGTATTTATACTTTAATATTAAACGTGTGAGCTAACATCGATACACACAACGAACAGACATTTCGATGATAAAGTAAACATGTAAATAATGTATACGGAAACTATATTCGAGTATACGCTGCTATTCAGGTGACATGCATATTATTGAGACTAATAATAATACGTTACAATACTCTTGCATTTGCATGAATATGAGTACAGACTTAGACAATATATTCATCATATCTGCTTGTTGGGCTTGCTGAAGTGTTAAGAGTTCACAGTATGTTTATTAGAACCGAGTCACGACAGCTCTACTATACCTATGAAGGGTTTTGGGAAGTGCGTTTCACTCTAGAAAGGTAGTATTTCTGAAGACTTAAATATTTATAATGTAAAACTACTGTAACGTCACAAGTAATTGAGAACAGGTTTCGACAGATGCTGATAGGTCCTTCTTTTACGGAGCAACCGCATATCGTGGTATACAAAAATGCAGAAGAACTTTAATGCTTTTGATGTTGTGAATCAGCTCTGCCCCAACTGAATGAGGACGAGGTTATGGCGGTCACCGTATTAGTTATCGCTGATAATGACGTTTACGGTATGCACAGCTATTATGAGATGTATGCCGCTTGTGGGAAAGAAGTACCACTAGTGACGTCCGCTGGTTGGTGAGAAGGAAGGTTCACAGCCATTATTAGATATATGTATGTCGCTTGTGGGAAGGAAGTACCGCAAGTGACGCCCTCTGGGTTGTGAGAAGGAAGTATCACAGCCTTTATGATTATAATTGTTATATATTTATGTATGTACCTGTTGCTTGTGGGAAGGAAGTACCACTTGTGACGTCCCCTGGTTTGTGAGAAGGAAGGTTCACAGCCGTTATGAGATATGTCACTTGTGGGAAGGAAGTACCGCAAGTGACGTCCCCTGGTTTGTGAGAAAGAAGTATCACAGCCGTCATGACATATGTCACTTGTGGGAAGGAAGTACCGCAAGTGACGTCCCCTGGTTTGTGAGGAAGAAGTATCACAGCCTTTATGATTATAATTGTTATATATTTATATATGTACCTGTTGCTTGTGGGAAGGAAGTACCATTTGTGACGTCCCCTGGTTTGTGAGAAAAAATTCACAGCCTTTATGATTATAATTATTATATATTTATCTATGTACCTGTTGCTTGTGGGAAGGAAGTACCACTTGTGACGTCCTCTTGTGTGTAAGGAAGTATAATAATCATGGTTCTGACGCAAGGCACATACGTCCGTAAACTTGTAAGTCTGAATTCGATGCTATGGAAGATTACTATTAGCCGGGTGTTAGGTTAATACGGCTGTTTTGCGTGCGTGCATGAGGACATGCACGACGTCAGGATGGTCGAGTGTTAGGTTTACAAAAATAGATGTATTAATTTGATATAAATTCGAAATATTGTATTCATTTGTTCATGTTTGGGGAGTGGAAACGAATGTTACGGGCAACACCGAATGTTTACCCCGGGAGAACAGTAAATTTAGACGGGCTATTTGCTCGTGGCCAGCATCGAGTTCGGACGTGTGATTATAAGTGTATTGAAATAGAAGAATATATATCTACCCTACAGTATTCACGTGAGCTTTATTGTACTGTCATTTTTACCTTTATTTGAGATATTCTACACTAGTAATCTCGTTATCCCCTCCATCTAAACTTAACTCTTGTGTTAGGAGTGGGTCCACGACGGTAGTGCACTGGGTGGGGTTCGAACCCGCAACCACTGGATCGCAAATCCGACGCCTTAGCCATTACGCTACCGCCGTTTTGTATGTATGTGTTTGTGTTTTACGTATCTCATCGTCATCTTGCTCTCTTCCCAAATTTATTTGGGGTTGGCGCGATATTTTTTTCTCTCTTCTTCTCATTCTACTCTATCATTCGTTATTTCACTGCTTACTCCTTTTCTAGCTATATCTTCTTTCACAAAATCCATGTATCCTTTCTGTGGTTGTTGTCTACTTTTGCATCATTCAACTTCCATACATTCAACTCTCATCAACACATTTGCTCACCATCTGCATATATTTTTTTGAAATATTTATAATATTGCAACGATTTGCACTAGCCAAGTCGTGAAAGCTCATGAAGAAGTTAATTTGGAGTTAAAGTCAGATGAGAAGGAGAAAATAATATAGTCTTCAGGGCTTTCTACAATGCTCTCTGCATACACATGTGAACAAATAACTAGACTTATCGTTATGGTTACCTATGATATTTTAAGTGTTACAAAATTTATCAGCTTTATATATATCCATATAGAAAAGCACCATTTTAAATTGACATTTAATTAGACAAGAAATAATAACTGGACACATCTCACACACGGCCGTCTGATCCCAAACTCGGCAGAGCCTGTACTATGGTAACCAGACTGCTGATAAACATACTTATATATTTCTAAATACATACATATTATAGAAAATTACACCCAGATACAGAACAAATAATCGTGCTCATCACACAAATATTTGTCCTGTGTGGGAATCGAACCCACGATCTCCGGCTCAGCAGTTAGGGTTACTAACCACTAGAACAACAGGCCAGTCCAATGTATTTTGTCTGACGTAAATGATACTAAAACTATTTTATAAAAATTAAAAATATGGCCGTTTTACAATATAATTTGCGTAAATTAAATAATAAATTCTACTACGATACCGACGGTATAGATTATAATTTTGTATAAAAATATCAAGGGGTCTTATAATGAAGCACCTCGTTTTGCAAGCGAACTTATGTGAAAATTAATATTCATACGAAACAACATATTAATATATGTTTATAAAAAACTGGAAAATATATGAACTTCATTTTGCAGACGCGGACTACTTGTTAATAAAAGTTGGTACGAGTCATGCTCTTGTATGTATTTACAGATCACCATCATTTAATTACTTCCTAAATTTCTTAAATTCCTTAGATAAACTGCTCAGTGGCCTGAGATACATACCCAATGTAATTTTAACAGAAGACATCAATTAATCATTAATATCTGTTTCACTACTGATGACTCAAATTCTGATGAATATTTGGATCTCCTTGCCAATATGAATGCCTTTTGCCCAGCCATATGTGTGGCTCTAGACTCTAAGAAAAAAAGTATAAGTGTCTTTTTAGACTAAGCTAAAAAGCTTTTGATACTGTCTCTATCCCCCTACTAATCAGTAAGCTGGAGGCCATTGGCATACGAGGTAGGATACCTCGTATGCCAATGGCCTCCAGCTTGGAAACTTGGAATTGAAACTTGGAACTTGAAACTTTATAAGGACTACCTAAGTGATAGATCGCAGGTTGTTAAGCTAGAAAACTTACTTAGTTCCCAGCAAAAAGTCAATTTCCGAGTTCCTCAGGGCTCAGTGCTTAGGCCTACCCTCTTTTTAATTTATGTAAACAATTTATGTAATTCTCAACTACCTAATGCATAAGTGATAACATTCGCTGATGACACGGCTATATTATTTCTAGATGATACTTGGGCGAAAGTTAAACAGGCTGCTGAAGGGAGGCTAAAAACAGTAACTAATTGGCTGGACTACAATTTACTGACTTTAAATCTATCAAAGAGATTTAACTTTTAGTATTAAAAATAATCTATAACCAAATTCCGACTTTGTCTTAAAAGCGCATAACAATCATTGCACCAACGCCCAGAATTGTAACTGCTATATTCTTTTGCCGGCCCGTAGCGTTAAATGTCTTGGTATTGAAATTGATAAAAACCTAAATTGGAAACAACACATTAATAGCCTCAAAACACGTGTACGTAAATTAATACCTATCTTCAAGAGAGAAAGAAACCTGAAGGACCTTATGTTAATTAATAGCTGCGTATGGTATCTCTGCCTGGGGTGGAGCAGGGAAAAGTATTCTTATTAAAGTTGAGAGAGCCCAGAGATGTTTTTAAAAGTAACTAACTTATATATTTAATTATAAAAAGAATTTCAAGTCTTAAACATCAGGCAGCCATGTATTAAAACAATTGTGCTTCGGCAACATTCCTGTTTAAAAGGCGATAACTGTTCAGCTGGAAGAAAGCACGAAGTGTATGAAATTCCTTCACGTAAAACTGCCTTCGTAAAAAAATAACTCTTTTTCTTGTCTCCATTTCCGTAAAATAGAATTAGTAAAACAAACCCAATGCGAGATATGACTGGTTTTGCTTGTGGAAGGGAACTGGGACGATTTCTGAGTAACTTGGACTATGAAAGAACTGAAGAGTTGTTAAGAATTCTTAAATAAATATTTTTGTAGTGATGGTATGAACACATGCATGTATGATGCGTGTGTGTGTGTGTATAGGTGTGTACATGCATGTATGTCTATATATATATGTATGTACATGTGCATATAAAAATATATACATATTGAAAGTATTTAGGTACAAGGAGTACTTTACATTATATGATTAAAAACTAACATTAATAATACGATGTGTGCTCATATATACGTATATGCTGAAACTTCTATATGATTTAAATAGAACTTTTTACATTATGTTACTATGTACGTACGTACGTGCGTACTATGTAGGTATGTACTTTATCATAATACATACTGTTTGTATTTGGTATCCCCTCTCTATGTGTTGAGGACAATGCATTTCCTCAACACATGGATGGGTGAATTAAAACAAGTGTAAAAACAATAAGATATTTATTTTACTAATCTCTGCATTATAATAACAATAATAATGAGAGCCTCGACCAACACCTTCAGAGGCTTATGTTAGGCACAGGATTAAGGGCCTGATGTAGAAGGCGGTCCTTCTTGATACGGCACGTATTGTGAGGAGGTTCCTGTCTCTGGAACCTTAACCACCGGTAGCTTGGTCCCTGTACCCGATACCCGTGGGACACTATTTTTTATATTTTTAAATATATTTTTTCTATTTTATATAATAATGTCTTTAAAAATGTAATTTATATGTTTTATATAAGAAAAAAGAGAATGAAAAAGAATATATCGTAGGTATTCTACTCGACATGACAAAGGCATACGACAAGGTCCAGTATAATATATTACTACAAAAACTTTACAATATAGGCATTCGCGGTTCGGCCTATGACTGGTTCTCATCCTATCTAAACGGGCGAAAGCAAATAGTAGAATTAGAATATTTTAACTACCATACCAAAGAAATAAGAAAGATACGCTCTGATACAAAAACTATTTATGCCTCAATTCCTCAAGGTAGCGTGATCAGTTGCCTTTTATTTCTTATATACGTAAATGATCTCCCCATAGCCATAGACGGGTCGTGCATTTTATTTGCAGACGATATCTTCCTACTCACTTCTTGCCAAACTGAAGATAGCGTAAACAAAACATTACATTCAACCCTCACTAATACAATAACCTGGATGAACCAACATAACCTCGAAATCAATTTTACTAAAACAAAGATAATAACATTCCACCCCTATCAAAAAGCACCCTTAAATATAAACTTTAATTTTAACGGAACACAACTCGAAACAGTACACGAATTCAACTTATTAAGCTTAATATTAGATACAAATATAAACTTTAAATCTCATGTCCAAAAAATAAAAGATAAATTTCAAAATTCACATACGCACTTCGTGAAGTTAAGTAGGCTACAAACTTGCATACCGCACTGATGACCTTACTACGCCTATGCTTGCGTATGGCTTAGCTATGGAATCATCCTGTGGGGAAATAGCACAGAGGCACCTTCTCTCTTCGTTCATCAAAATAAATAAATTAGAATATTAGGAAACATAGAAGACACTGAAAATTGCAAACCCCTTCTCCATAAATACAAATTCTTACCCTAACAGGCATCTATATATTAGAAATCTGCAAATTTGTTAGCAAATATCCTGAATTTTACTAATACTTCCTACGCCACAAACACAGACTTAATCTAGCCACTTCCCGGTAAAAAATGCACTCACCAAGTCCCCTAGACATATCTGTAAAAATTTATAACTAGTTGCGTGAGGCCCTAAAACAAGAAAATAAATATAACACTTTTCCTAATAAACTAAAACTGTTTTTTACAAACAAAGCCTATTACACATTAAATGAATATTTTAATGACAAAATACAATAAAACAAACCAAAGAAATAATTCTAGCTTAAACATTTTATAGACATACAAATTTGTTAAATAATTATAATAATATAGCAGACATGTTTTAATAAATCCGTGAACAGAATAATGAAATATAAAAATAAATATAGCAGAAATATAAAAACTACTTTATAAGCACAGATAAATAGTAAAATTACTAAAAATATTATTGATAAATATAGATAAGACAGTATAAGTACATATACAATACATAAGGCACTATACTTCTTATTTTTATTTTAAAGTACACAAGACATTACACATTTTACTATTATAATTTATATTATTATTTCATAAGAAATACGTAATACATACATTTTATTCTGGTTTTTAATGTGCCATCTAAAGCAATGAATTACATAAATTTAAATACAAATAAAACAAAAAATACATGATTTAGTTATTTATTAACTCTGAGTATTATTCTTATAAATAGCTCTTTTCCTCCTCTCTCCTAATGAAAACTTTGCTGTGCCCAACAGGGTCCATAATTGATTCTATCCTTATATTTAACACCTTACCAATGTAATTATGGAATGCAATAAAGTAATGAATAAAAATAATTGTTTATTGAAATAAACAATTATTTTTATACTGACTGACTCCTACTGACTGAAGCACCTGACTGAGTCCCTAAAATTTGTTAGTAACAATATTCTTAGCCTAGTATTAGTAAAATCAGTCAGGTGCTTGGTCTCACGCGTAGGCCTATCCAGTGCACTATCAGTACCGAGTCCATTCGACCGGTGCAAGCCGCCAGGATGGTGTTGGAGCTGCTGTGCACTCGCGCCATCATTGATGCACAGCGCTTACGCATGATTGCGTAGAAGCCGTCTACGTGCGCCTCCGCAAACATACCACTCGCGCTACAGTACCGCGGTAGCCCCATCATCACCCTGAAGGCATTATTGTACTGTACGTGCAGGGCGTCGTAAGATCTCTGCGTGCAATTGACCCACAAACTGCATGTGTAGAAACTTTGGCAAAATGCCCTAAATAGAGTCATCCTTACTTTTTCAGTGCAGCGTGCAAATCTGCGAGCCAACATGTTACAGCGAACAGACAACGCCCTACGTTCCCTTTCCACATCCATATTATCTTTAAGATCTTTGGGACCCAGTGGCCCAGATACTTGAAGTGAGTGACTCTATTTAGAAGTGTACCATAGAGTGAGACGGGTGGTATATCTAAATAAACTTTTTTGAGTGCTCTAAAAACAATAACCTTAATTTTTTTATACGTTATATCTGAGCCCATGAGCCCCCGCATATTTTTCGCAAATACCTATCAACTTGCGCAGCGCCCCCATTTGAAGGGCTAAGCAGCAGCATGTCATCCGCGTAGCTAATAATATTTACGCAAATACCGTCTATATGACAACCAGTTCCGGTGCTGCTCAGCTTTCCAATCAGGCTGTTCATATACAAATTAAACAGTTTCGGTGATGTCAGTCCCCCCTATCGCACACCACTCTCCAGCCCATACTCATCAGATTTCCAATCCGCCCACCTAACAGTATTTTTCTGATTATTTTACCAATACATAAATAAAGACACAATCTCAGGGGGGAGACTAGTGTCTTTATGCATTTTTGTCCACAGTAGCTCGTATGAAATCATATCGAATGCCCGGGATAGATCAAAAAAAACACGCGTCGTACTGCACAGTCTGCTTGAGGTACATGATCGCACTTTCCGTCGATAGAACAGTTTTATATGTTTAGTAAAGTGATCGTCAAGCAGACTATCCATCACCTTCGCTACAACCTTAGCCAAGGATATAGATCTATAGTTTGACCTGTCCGAGACATCGCCGGTCTTGGTTTTTACAATGGGGACCACAATAGTATAAATGAGGTCGTCAGGTAGGTAGGAGTGGCTAACACACAGATTAAATAGCAAAGCTAGGATTCTAGGCAAGTGTACCCCAGCTTACCGCAGGTGTTCGGTGCCGAGACCATCATGACCTGGAGACTTTCCTCTTTTCATAGATTGGATAGTTAAAGCTATCTTTTTCACAGAATCTCACATTGATATCTCCAGGTGTAGACTTGACACCGAACACCGACAATAGTTCTGACTGTGTAGGCCTCATAAGCAGTTCAATTCTGAAATGATGTTGAAATAATCTCGCGATATCATTCAGCTCATGTACACCCTCGACGCTCACAGGCCGGCTCGGCTTTAGAGTTAACTTGTTCGTTGATTTCCAGTTACGCGTTATACAATATAAAGCTAAAGAAGTTAACATGTGTGAATAAATTGTAAATAAGTTTTATGTTTAAAATAAAGCTTTAACATAAGATGCATATCTTAGATGTTGGCCTTTTAAAAGTTGAGGACTGACTGCGCACAGTGACTACACGGGTAATACATACATACACACAATCACCAGGGTGATTCTCTAATACTCGGCCCATCAACCAACGAGTCGGCGTTAAATCATCTTCTTTTATCAACACAAAATGTCACCAATTTTTAGTTCGGGAACTTAACAAGGCCACGTGACCAAATTACAAAAATATTCTTAGGATCAACGTTTCCAAAATGACTGTAACATCTTTTCAACTAATTGCCAACGTGTCAAATGACTTATGTTTGAACTATCATATTAATTATCTGGTACATTTACTAACGGCTCTCCGATCAGGAAATGTCCAGGTGTTAAGGGTCACGGTTCGCCAGTGTTTGTAACACCCATAACACTCATCGGCCTAGAATGTAGATAAGCTTCGGCTTGGTTGGGGAGCGTGGAGATCTCCTCATACGTGATCACCGATGACGCTCCTCAAATGGGAATTCGTTGACTTTACACCTGCCTCCCATAGCCCGCCAAAGTTGGGACTATGAGGAGGTGTGAAGTACCAATCTATTCCATTAGCTACCAGATGTTCGGCTATTGATGGCTGAACTGCCGCACCAGCTTTCTACTGGCACCCACAAACGTGGTACTGTTATCACTACATAAATCACCTAGATACAAATCTTCTAAAGGCTGCCAAAAATGCTTGAGAGCTCATATCACCAACCACTTCAAGATGCAAAGCGCGAGTGGCCATCGATACAAAGAGACATATGTAGCTTTTATATGAACGGTGTCCACGACCTTTACTTGTCCTTATATTTATGGGACCGGCATAATCTACTCCGCTGTTCAAAAACGGCCTTGCAGGAGTACAACGAACAGCTGGAAGTGAACCCATTATTTAATTTTTAATACTGGCTCTATGCTTGATACATGTCATGCACTTGTGAACATGCTGTTTGACCAGACTTCGTACACCTATGATCCAGTAGTCTGTCCTTAAATATTTCTATCTGTGTTAATCGTATACAACATTCAAGTGCTGCGTCTAACTCTGTCTTTTGTAAATAATTTTTATGAAATTGTTTGTTTTCCTTTAAGAATCTTCGACAGTATGCCAGAACCCTTACTAGTTTAGTTAGTGTAGAATACTTTTACAAGCACTTAAATATCTTCACTCACTTTCTTATGTACAGCAATTCTTTTTTACTTAACTACATGTACATCAACATCTATAACTTAGAATACCTAGGTATCCTCATTTATGTTTAAGAATGACATGGTATAAACTAGCTGATAAATTGGATTGTTGGAATCGGTTATCATTGAAAAGTTTAGAACACAATATGCTAAGTAAGGTACAGAAATCGTTGAACTCATCTTGAAACAACTGCTACCCAGAGCAAGTTGTCAGCTATTATGCCTGTGAGTAGATACCTAGCTCAGAGAAATAAATTTTCATTTTCAGAACCGCGACTGGTGCAGGGCACGCACACCGTCTCTCAGCAGAATGGCCGTGTCGACGCAAGGCTAATATAAACTTAAATAATATTAAGTTTAAATCTAGTAGGCAAATATGACTGGATAGTTTAAAATTAGTTTAGATCCGGTTATTGTTGTTAGTTTGCTATTTTTCAATGTAAAAAGCAGTGTTATGATTGACTGTTACTATAACGGCAAACAGTAACTAAGTTTTATTAAAATTCAAGTTTAAAAACAAGTTAACTTTGTTAAATTGATATCTTAATCTATAAGCGATATGCGAGTTTAAAATGATTTTTGGTTTACTTTTATTTTTATGGAAACAGTTGAGTGAACCAATGTTGGTTAGGCGGAAAACGCACCACGTGTTTAAAATGTTAAAATGTTTTAATCAATAGATTATTAATTCAATATTAAAATAAAGTGTTTATAACTGTAAAACAAATTACCAAATCATATTGTGTTACTTTAATCAGCGTTATCTGAAATTTGCCAATAATTAGTGGAATTACTTCGTAGAGAACATTTTGTATTCGAAATGGCGGGCCGCTGCGAATAAAAACACACATTTGCCCTGAGAATTTGGTGAAGGCAAGTGGTGTCTAACTAAGATATCCTGTGAGTACGATTTACTTTATTAATATTAGATTTTAAGGGCTTTTTAATTGTGGTTTACTAGTAATAAGTATAAAAGTGTAATTCGATAAATTGTGTGTATTCATTTTGCGATGAGTGAGCCTGGTAAAAGACGGTGACGTCAGCTCTGCCGACGTCACGGTTTCTAAAAATTCAAATGGTCACTATGTACATTATGTTATATTACTCATGCTTTATCAAAAACATACTATTTGTATTTGGTATTTTACCTATCGGCATTTCCTCAACACATGGAGAGGGAATTAAAACAAGTGTGAAAACAATAAGATCTTTATTTCACTAAACACTGCATTATACATACAAATAAAATTTTACGTTAAAATAAGTTTTTTCATTGAAACTAACTGCTTTTTATTTCATACTGCTAATGCCTATTGTCCAAACTCGAGCGATGATGAACTAATATTTTAAAAGGCACAGATGAGCAATCAAGTAAACAGTAAAAGTCTTTTCAGACAGTTAGCGAATAGCGCAGTTGGGGAAAACAGGAAAATGTTTGTTTGCACCGCTCACTTTTGAACTCCCCGTATAAATCTCCAAAGTATTTATTTTATTATCCCAGCAAACATTTATATTAATATACTTAACACTATTATTAACACCCTTCTATAAAAACAAGACAATGATCAATTATACATATATCCTATATAAAAAAACACTAAATGGAAAAATAAGTGCAGTACACAGCCGTAAATACACATTTTTGATTAGCTTTGAAATAGTTTAATTTTAAGCTGATATAACTACAAACTAGTTCCAAAGTGGACAAAGAAAGTTAAAAGAAGTGAGATATCTGAATAACCACTATTAAATATGTCGTTGCAACACTTATAAATTTCAGCATAAGTGTGATGTCAACTGAAAACATATCGTAGACGTAAATACGAAGAGGCCAGGCTTCTATCAGCTCCATAAAGGCCTTCGCTTGTACTCTCATCGTTTTTGGGAGATCATAGTTCATGATCACCTTGTTAACTATTATCTTAGTCTCATTGCGAACTTGAAGCAATCGTTCACAAGTAAAAGACATTATTGCGACTGTGTAGATGCTGCTGAAGCAATAAATAATGACGTTAATCAAGAGACCCAACTCCTTTATAGATGTCTTGTAGAAGCTAAGTGACGTCCACATACTCAAGACCACAATTGTAAAAGCTGACACTAGTAACATGAAAATTGTAAAGTTCCAACCTTCATTAATCAACCCACAAACCTTTCCTACGAGATCGTATATTGTAGCTAAGTCTCGAATTTTGGTATTGTTTTCTGAAGCACGTCCAATAAAATTAAATTTTGCTTTAGTTGCAACCTTTCTCTCCCTGATGGTAAAAATATTTACATGTTTTCTATCTCTATTTTCAATAAATGTTGTTACATAGTCATTAATTAACTTTAACCTGGTTCTCAACATAAGTACTGCTCTGCAAAATACTAATATATGAAATTGTTGATAAAAATAAACTGGTAAAATTATAACTGAAGGCATATCAATATTATCGTTAAAAATAAAATAGATACAGGTATTTATAGCACAAGTAACAAAAAGCCCAATGAGGTACTTAACTGTCTCGGAACGGGATTTCTTATAAAAATCACTGATTGTTTCAACTCGCAACAAAGTGTCCAATTCCGCAAAAGCAGTAAGAAAATGAATATTGATTTCATCGGCCAAAAACGCTGTGATTGCAGAAGTAACGTAATGAGTAAGAGAAATTATTCCAATGGCAAAACCAAATATTAATCCCAAAGTTGAAATCTCAATTCCTCGCAGGATAGTAAAAGAGACGATAAATAGAACGCAGTAAGCTAATACACCCGATGAGCCAAGTATTTTCATTTTCCAGTCAGTCGGCCGTATTTCACCATTCTCCATGTGGAACAGTGATATTCCGAAGCATTTATGTATAAAATAAAAAGGTTTTATTGTGTATACAATGTTGACAATATTTTTCTGTATTTCTTTAGCCTTTACTGTTTCTTCATCGTTAGCCTTTTCTTGTTCCCTTCTCATGTTTATGCCTTTTTTTATTAAATTTTTGTTTAAATTTGTGAGTATGCTTCCCTGTGTAATAGAACTAATACTAAATTAAACCGCCACTGTTTTATGAAATTATTCAAAGTATATAATCTTAACCCATTACATTAATTAATCAATGACTTCGTGAGAAAATTAAATATTTATAGTAAAACACATACCGTAATCAATTTGATTAAGTAACTATGTTATGTTTAGAACCAACATACGGAGAACGTAAGTGCTTTAGGTAGTTGAGTTAATTCATGGAAATGATGTAGCTGTTATTATTACTAACCGATCAGTTCGTCCAATGCTGACAAAAATAACTTTTCCAATGGCAGTACTAGTAGAACTAATTGATCGAAATACGAACAAACATGATAGAAATGATAGAAGCATACACAAAAACTTTAAAGATTTCTGAGCATTTCTCGGAAGGACCGGTCTAGTTTATGAAACATATAAATCAGAACGGCGGTGTTAGAATAATGAAATAATAGTCTTAAATGTTTATATTCTTAAATAGATAGGGAATGTTTAGCCTATCCCAATTCTCAAACCTCTTTAAAAGTCACACAACATTAAAAAGTAACACATAGTAAGTAATAAAGTAAACAAGTAAAACAAATTACCAAATCATATTGTGTTACTTTAATCAGCGTTATCTGAAATTTGCCAATAATTAGTGGAATTACTTCGTAGAGAACATTTTGTATTCGAAATGGCGGGCCGCTGCGAATAAAAACACACATTTGCCCTGAGAATTTGGTGAAGGCAAGTGGTGTCTAACTAAGATATCCTGTGAGTACGATTTACTTTATTAATATTAGATTTTAAGGGCTTTTTAATTGTGGTTTACTAGTAATAAGTATAAAAGTGTAATTCGATAAATTGTGTGTATTCATTTTGCGATGAGTGAGCCTGGTAAAAGACGGTGACGTCAGCTCTGCCGACGTCACGGTTTCTAAAAATTCAAATGGTCACTATGTACATTATGTTATATTACTCATGCTTTATCAAAAACATACTATTTGTATTTGGTATTTTACCTATCGGCATTTCCTCAACACATGGAGAGGGAATTAAAACAAGTGTGAAAACAATAAGATCTTTATTTCACTAAACACTGCATTATACATACAAATAAAATTTTACGTTAAAATAAGTTTTTTCATTGAAACTAACTGCTTTTTATTTCATACTGCTAATGCCTATTGTCCAAACTCGAGCGATGATGAACTAATATTTTAAAAGGCACAGATGAGCAATCAAGTAAACAGTAAAAGTCTTTTCAGACAGTTAGCGAATAGCGCAGTTGGGGAAAACAGGAAAATGTTTGTTTGCACCGCTCACTTTTGAACTCCCCGTATAAATCTCCAAAGTATTTATTTTATTATCCCAGCAAACATTTATATTAATATACTTAACACTATTATTAACACCCTTCTATAAAAACAAGACAATGATCAATTATACATATATCCTATATAAAAAAACACTAAATGGAAAAATAAGTGCAGTACACAGCCGTAAATACACATTTTTGATTAGCTTTGAAATAGTTTAATTTTAAGCTGATATAACTACAAACTAGTTCCAAAGTGGACAAAGAAAGTTAAAAGAAGTGAGATATCTGAATAACCACTATTAAATATGTCGTTGCAACACTTATAAATTTCAGCATAAGTGTGATGTCAACTGAAAACATATCGTAGACGTAAATACGAAGAGGCCAGGCTTCTATCAGCTCCATAAAGGCCTTCGCTTGTACTCTCATCGTTTTTGGGAGATCATAGTTCATGATCACCTTGTTAACTATTATCTTAGTCTCATTGCGAACTTGAAGCAATCGTTCACAAGTAAAAGACATTATTGCGACTGTGTAGATGCTGCTGAAGCAATAAATAATGACGTTAATCAAGAGACCCAACTCCTTTATAGATGTCTTGTAGAAGCTAAGTGACGTCCACATACTCAAGACCACAATTGTAAAAGCTGACACTAGTAACATGAAAATTGTAAAGTTCCAACCTTCATTAATCAACCCACAAACCTTTCCTACGAGATCGTATATTGTAGCTAAGTCTCGAATTTTGGTATTGTTTTCTGAAGCACGTCCAATAAAATTAAATTTTGCTTTAGTTGCAACCTTTCTCTCCCTGATGGTAAAAATATTTACATGTTTTCTATCTCTATTTTCAATAAATGTTGTTACATAGTCATTAATTAACTTTAACCTGGTTCTCAACATAAGTACTGCTCTGCAAAATACTAATATATGAAATTGTTGATAAAAATAAACTGGTAAAATTATAACTGAAGGCATATCAATATTATCGTTAAAAATAAAATAGATACAGGTATTTATAGCACAAGTAACAAAAAGCCCAATGAGGTACTTAACTGTCTCGGAACGGGATTTCTTATAAAAATCACTGATTGTTTCAACTCGCAACAAAGTGTCCAATTCCGCAAAAGCAGTAAGAAAATGAATATTGATTTCATCGGCCAAAAACGCTGTGATTGCAGAAGTAACGTAATGAGTAAGAGAAATTATTCCAATGGCAAAACCAAATATTAATCCCAAAGTTGAAATCTCAATTCCTCGCAGGATAGTAAAAGAGACGATAAATAGAACGCAGTAAGCTAATACACCCGATGAGCCAAGTATTTTCATTTTCCAGTCAGTCGGCCGTATTTCACCATTCTCCATGTGGAACAGTGATATTCCGAAGCATTTATGTATAAAATAAAAAGGTTTTATTGTGTATACAATGTTGACAATATTTTTCTGTATTTCTTTAGCCTTTACTGTTTCTTCATCGTTAGCCTTTTCTTGTTCCCTTCTCATGTTTATGCCTTTTTTTATTAAATTTTTGTTTAAATTTGTGAGTATGCTTCCCTGTGTAATAGAACTAATACTAAATTAAACCGCCACTGTTTTATGAAATTATTCAAAGTATATAATCTTAACCCATTACATTAATTAATCAATGACTTCGTGAGAAAATTAAATATTTATAGTAAAACACATACCGTAATCAATTTGATTAAGTAACTATGTTATGTTTAGAACCAACATACGGAGAACGTAAGTGCTTTAGGTAGTTGAGTTAATTCATGGAAATGATGTAGCTGTTATTATTACTAACCGATCAGTTCGTCCAATGCTGACAAAAATAACTTTTCCAATGGCAGTACTAGTAGAACTAATTGATCGAAATACGAACAAACATGATAGAAATGATAGAAGCATACACAAAAACTTTAAAGATTTCTGAGCATTTCTCGGAAGGACCGGTCTAGTTTATGAAACATATAAATCAGAACGGCGGTGTTAGAATAATGAAATAATAGTCTTAAATGTTTATATTCTTAAATAGATAGGGAATGTTTAGCCTATCCCAATTCTCAAACCTCTTTAAAAGTCACTAAGCATCCGTGTTTTTTAGTCATGTAATTAATAGTACCTGGGAGACCGAGCTTTGCTCGGTAGCTTTTTGTAAAATCTTATTTTTTTTCATGGACGTATAAAAACTTTATTTATACTACCATGTTTTTTTTGTAAATTTGCATTTCTACAGGAAATGCAACTATGCAGTTGAACTTAAAATGCAAAACTGTATCTGTATACAATGTTTCATCAAAATCGTTAGAGCCGTTTCCTAGATTCTGATTATATATATATATCCATATATATATATATACATATGTGCAAGAATTGCTCGTTTAAAGGTATTAGATATCGTGAGTTTGCTTGTAATGTAAGTCTACTGAAAGAAGTGACTTCACACGCTATATGCGTTTTGTATGTATGTGTTTGTGTTTTACGTATCTCATCTTCATCTTGCTCTCTTCCCAAATTTATTTGGGATCGGCACAATATTTTTTTTTCTCTTCCTTCCATTCTACTTCATCATTCGTTATTTCACTGCTTACTCTTTTTCTAGCTGTATCTTCTTTCACAAAATCCATCTATCTTTTCTGTGTTGTTGTCTACTCTTTCATCCTTCAACTTCCATAAATTAAACTCTCATCAACACATTTGCTCACCATCTGCATATTTTTTTTGGAATATTTATAAATTATAAGATACAATGGCTCATAAATATTGCAACGATTTGCATTAGCCAAGTCGTGAAAGCTTATGAAAAAGTTAATTTGGAGTTAAAGTAAGATGAGAAGGAGAAAAGGTAAAGGTACCAAACAGAAAACTAACTTTTCAACCAAGAGTGACACCGGGTATAGGCATATCAAATACAGGAAATTCCCTAGTGATCAGCAAACCACTGATAAAGACATTAACAAAACTTGAAATATTATTAAAAAAGTTTGTAATTTAAATTCGTCACAAGAAACTCAAAACTCACTTGAATTACTGAACATAAAATCTAATCCTCAAGAATCAGTAAATTTCATCAATAATTACTTTGTTAGCATAGGTGCAAAACTATATAATAACATATTACAAAAACTTCATGTTACAGAAAATAACTTCGTACAAAGCTATAACATATTACATATTCTTTTGCATTTAGAATCTGACGAACAAGAGGTGTTCCGAACTGTACTGACTGACTCTAAAAATACTAACTCTACTGGCTGGGATGGCATATCGTCACTATTTATTAAAAATTGCATTATATTTCTAGCCATGCTACTAACCCTCATTAATTTATATCTATCCCAGGGTAAATTTCCCAAGGATTTTGTTGTAATTCCTATTTTTAAATAGGGGGAAAGAGACAGTATCGGTAATTATCGTCCGATATATCCTGTCTACAATCGCTAAAATTCTAGAAAAAATAATAAATGTTCGACCAGTTAACTATCTAGAAAAGTATAACATCGTTTCCAATAACCAATATGGGTTTAGAAAGAAAAGATCAACTATGGATGCCATCGAACACCTTGTCCCTAGTGTGTGGCTCTAGATTCTAAGAAAAAAGGTATAGGTATATTTCTAGACATAGCTAAAGCTTTTGATACTGTCTCTATCCCCCTACTAATCAGTAAGCTGGAGGCCATTGGCATACGAGGTAGCCCATTAGAACTTTTTTAAGGACTACCTAAGTGATAGACCGCAGCTTGTTAAGCTGGGAACTTACTTAGTTCCAAACAAAAGCCAATTTCGGAGTTCCTCAGGGCTCAGTGCTTGGATCTTCCCTCTTTTTAATCTATGTAAACAAGTTTTGTAACTCCCAACTACCTAATGCAAAAGTGATAAATAACATGATGACACGGCTATATTGTTTGAAGATGATACTTGGGCGAAGGTTAAACAGGCTGCTAAAGGTGGACTAAAAACAGTAACTTATTGGCTGGATTACAATTTACTGACTTTAAATCTATCAAAGGCTAAATATTTAAATTTTAGTATTAAAAATAATAACTATAACCAAATTCTAGCTTTCTCTTAAACGCGCATAACAATCATTGCACCAGTGTCCAGAATCGTAACTACTATATTCTTTCACCGGCCAGTAGCGTTAAATATCTTGGGATTGAAATTGATAAAACCCTAAATTGTAAACAATACATTAACAACCTCAAAACACGTATACGTAAATTAATATCTATCTTCAAGAGAGTAAGGAACCTGAAAGACAGGAAATCAAACAAAACAGTATATACAGCTTTATGTCAATCAATAGCTGCGTATGGCATCTCTGCCTGGGGTAGAGCAGGGAAAAGTATTCTTATTAAAGCTGAGAGAGCCCAGAGATGTATTTTAAAAGTAATTAACTTTAAACATTTCAGATATCCTACGATTAAAATATATAAAGAATTTCAAGTCTTAAATATCAGGCAGCTATGTGTTAAAACAATTGTGCTTCGGCAACACTCCTGTTTAAAAGGCGATAACTTATCAGATAGCACGAAGTGTATGAAATTCCTTCATGTAAAACAGCCTTCGCAAAAAAAATCTCTTTTTTCTTGTCTCCATTTCCGTATAATAGAATTAGTAAAACAAACTCAATGTGAGGTATGACAAGTTATGCTGTGGAAGGGAACTGGAACAATTTCTGAGTAACTTGGACTATGAAAGGACTGAAGAGTTGTTAAGAATTCTTAAATAAATATTTTTGTAGTGATGGTATGAACACATGCATGTATGATGTGTGTGTGTGTGTGTGTGTATAGCTGTGTACATGCATGTATTTCTATATATGTATGTACATGTGTATATAAAAATATATATGTCAGATCCTCAGCACAAAGGCACAATGTGGGCACTAAGTGGGTACGGGCGATGAGAAAACTCCCTTTTGATATTTAATCTCTGATGGATTGTAAACACGCAAAGTAACACTGTACAGTTCCTAGGTTAGTGTTGACTCGGCGGTGACCAAACTAAAAGTGAACTCCTCCGTCCGCAGGCCAACGCCCGCCGCCTAGACTCTGCGTAACGCCGATAGATGGCGCTTGTGTTCCTTTCCGGTGAATTCATTAATACAGGGCGCTCTAAGCATCCGTACTAATGACCGAAGATGCGACACACACATATTGAAAGTATTTAGGTACTAGGAGTACTTTACATTATATGATTAAAAACTAACATTAATTATATGATGTGTGCTCATATATACGTATATGCTGAAACTTCTATATGATTTAAATAGAACATTTTACATTATGTTACTATGTACGTACGTACGTACGTACTATGTAGGTATGTACTTTATCATAAATTCATAATACATACTGTTTGTATTTGGTATCCCCTCTCCACGTGTTGAGGACAATGCATTTCCTCAACACATGGATGGGTGAATTAAAACAAGTTTAATAACAATAACATATTTATTTTACTAATCACTGCATTATAATAATAATAATGAGAGCCTCGACCAACACCTTCAGAAGCTCACGTTAGGCACCTGGATTTCATACTGCTTATGCCTATTGTCCGAACTCAAGCGACGATAAACTAATATTTTAAAAGGCACAGATAAGCAATCAAGTAAGTAAAAGTCTTTTCCGACAGGTAGCGTATAGCGCTGTTGGGGGTAACAGGAAAATGTTTGTTTGCACCGCTCACTTTTTAACTCCCCGTATAAATCTCCGAAGTATTCATTTTATGATCCGAGTAAACGTTAATATTAATATACTTAGCACCCTTAACACTATTATTAACACCCTTCTATAAAATCAAGACAGTCATCCTATATAGAAAACCCTTCAGAGTTTACTGCCTACTTTACAGTTATCGATCACTCTTAAATTGAGATAAACTGGAGCAGTGTTTGAGTTTTTGAATGAAAGCTTAAACTACATAATTATAAAGTTATAAACTCGTGTTATACTTGAGCCCTAACAAAAATCGTAGCATACTGCGATCACATTTTGGGCCAAGACAAAAACAATCTCAAACAATGAAATATACTATACTAATAAAACAACTTTTTTGACCATGGCAGCTAATAACGATGCGAATGGTACTTACTGGAAAATAACCGTGCCTCCATCATTCAGAGTGTGCTTTGGATTTAGCAGTCTATAGAAAAAAAGTTGATTTATCTACTATGTATTTAATAAACAAAAAGACTTAAAACTCTTGTGATTCTCTAAATGGAAAAATAAGTGCAGTACACAGCCGTAAATACACATTTTTGATTAGCTTTGAAATAGTTTAATTTTAAGCTGCTATAACTACAAACTAGTTCCAAAGTGTATTACAAGGAAAGTTAAAAGAAGTGAGATATCTGAATAACCACTATTAAATATGTCGTTGCAACACTTATAAATTTCAGCATAAGTGTGATGTCAACTGAAAACATATCGTAGACGTAAATACGAAGAGGCCAGGCTTCTATCAGCTCCATAAAGGCCTTCGCTTGTACTCTCATCGTTTTTGGGAGATCATAGTTCATGATCACCTTGTTAACTATTATCTTAGTCTCATTGCGAACTTGAAGCAATCGTTCACAAGTAAAAGACATTATTGCGACTGTGTTGATGCTGCTAAAGCAATAAATAATGACGTTAATCAAGAGACCCAACTCCTTTCTAGATGTCTTGTAGAAGCTAAGCGACGTCCACATACTCAAGACCGCAATTGTAAAAGCTGACACTAGTAACATGAAAACTTTAAAGTTCCAGCCTTCATTAATCATCCCACAAACCTTTCCCACGAGGTTGTATATTGTAGCTAAGTCTCGAATCTTGGTATTGTTTTCTGAAGCACATCCAATAAAATTAAATTTTGCTTTAGTTGCAACCTTTCTCTCCCTGATGGTAAAAATATTTACATGTTTTCTATCTCTATTTTCAATAAATGTTGTTACATAGTCATTAATCAACATCAACCTGGTCCTCAACATAAGTACCATTTTACAAAATACTAATATATGAAATTGTTGATAAAAATAAAGTGGTAAAATTATAATTGTAGGCATATCAATATTATCGTTAAAAATAAAATAGATACAGATATTTATAGCATACGTAATAAAGAGCCCAATGAGGTACTTAACTGTCTCGGAACGGGATTTCATATAAAAGTCACTGATTGTTTCAACACGCAACAAAGTGTCCAATTCCGCAAAAGCAGTAAATAAATGAATAATAACTTCGTTGACAAAAAAAGTTGTGATTGCAGAACTAACGTACTGAGTAAAAGAAATTATTCCAATGGCAAAACCAAATATTAATCCCAAAGTCGAGATCTCAATTCCTCGCAGGATAGTAAAAGAGAGGATAAATAGAACGCAGTAAACCAATACACCCGATGAGCCAAGTATTTTCATTTTCCAGTCACTCGGCCGTATTTCACCATTCTCCATTTGGAACGTTGATATTCCGAAGCATTTATGTATAAAATAAAGAGGTTTTATTGTGTACACAATGTTGCCAATATTTTTCTTTATTTCTTTAGCCTTTACTGTTTCTTCATCGTTAGCCTTTTCTTGTTCCCTTTTCATGTTTATACCTTTTTTATTAAATTTTTGTTTAAATTTATGAGTATGCTTCCCTGCGTAATAGAAATAATACTAAAGTAAGCAGCCACTGTTTTATGAAATTATTTAAAGTGTATAATTTTAACCCATTACATTAATTAATCAATGATTCGTGAGAAAGTTAAATATTTATAGTATTAACACATACCGTAATCAATTTGATTAAGTAACTGCGTTACCAACATACGGACAACGTAGGTGCTTTAGGTAGCTAAGTTAATTCATGGAATAGATTATTGTTACAAATCGATCAGTACGTCCAATGCAGACAAATAAGTTTTCTAATAGCAGTACTAGTAGTAATAATTGATCGAAATACGAGCAATCATGTAATGTAATAGAGATACTCGCAACTTCGTTCGCATGAATGTCGGACAACAATATGTTGACAATGCGTGGTGCATTCACTCAACCGATAACCATGTTTCAAGTTTCTCAATTCATTCTACCAAACTAAGGAAATTAAGGCGTAACATCATTTCCTTAAATGTCTAGAATTTGCGTGGCACTCTTGGGCAGCTGATACCCGTGTCTCACGTTCCTCAATGTTTCCTTAAGAGCGTAACTTTTAATCTCCAAGATTTTACAGAGACGAGAACAACAACAAAAAATATGCCTGAAACATTCATCGGGACCTGAATATTTTTATTATTAAAAATCTTTTTAACAAAAAGTTAACCAACTCTACGTAGGTATAATTAATCATTTTATTATTTGGCGCCGACTCAAAATAAGATTATAAAAATTTTATAGTTATTTGTTTTTTGCTTTTTAGTTCTTTTCGTCAGTTTATTTTTTTGTTAAAAAGATTTTTATTTGCTTTTTAGTTCTTATCGTCGGTTTAATTTTTTGTTAAAAAGATTTTTATTTGATGATTTTTTTTCATCATCAGCTCAGTTACATGATGTGATGATTTCTGAACGCAAATACCTGATAAAGTAATGAAAAGTAAACAGAAACACTATTCGTTCCTACAATTTTTGAAGGTTTCTCTCAATTTTATCAGGATCCCATCATCAGATCCTGACTTCCTTGACATTGGACCACCCTTGAGGTATACCCTACCTAACAAAAAAGAATAATCAAAATCGGTTCATAAATAACGGAGAGAGGGCTGAACATACATAAAAAAAATAAAAATATATATATACAGTCGAATTGAGAACCTCCTTTTTTTCATTGGCTAAAAACATACATACATACATTCACACCTGTATCCTCGAAGTGGTAGGCAGAAGCTTATTAAACACCCTCATTTTGCCAACCAAAATTTGGTTCCACTCAGGAAATAGGGGCCATTTTCATGGTGCAATAGGATGCGATTTTTTGGTCTTTTTCCCTAACTTTTCCAAAGACACTGGGCAAACAAATGGTGGTATACCACTCAGCATTAACTGTCTTTTGTTCTTCAAGTGGGATCGTGCCAACGCAATAATTTTTTTGCCTACGTTTCTCGCCTGCCTCAATTTTGTTGGTTTGCCTTCGAACACCCATAGAAAAGTTGTTTCTTTCTTTCCGGCATGTAACAATATATCCATGTTTCATCTCCTGTCACAATATCATACATAGCATTTGAACGCCCGTGATCGTACTTTAACAACATTTTTTTACACCAATCAACACGAGTCCGTTTTTGTTCTGGGGTGAGTTCATGAGGAATCTAGCGGCAACAAAGTTTTCTAACTTTGAAATGTTGATGTAAGATTTTTTCAATTTGGCTCATACCAATCCCCAAATGTCCTCCAATCTCCTTATAGGTGATACGCCAGTTTTCTTCAATTAGTTGCCTGACGGTAGCCACATTTTCCTTAGAGATCGCAGTTGAGGGCCAACATTCACGCCGACTTTCATCATGGAGAGAAACACGGCCACGATCAAATTCTACGTACCAACGCCTTACGGTGCTCAAATGAGGTGCCTTCCTCCCAATAGTATTTTGAAGACGAGCAGTGCAGGCGGTGAACTTATAAAGTCAGACAAAATCTTTTCGCATTAATTCCATTTTTGCTACGGACGACGAACTTCAACTTATGATAAAAAGCAATTGACACGCCATTTCCCTCCAATTTTTTTAATCAATGATCCAGTTCCTTATTTTTTTTTTTGTTATTGTTTCACTGCAATCTGTCTCCTTTCCGTTGGGACATTCAATAGTATATAAGGCTAATTTAAATTTATAGCATGCTCGGTATGAGTTCCTTATGTTTAAAATAATATAACTTTCGAAATTCAAACATTTATGAGCGACCAGGAGCGCAGAACTTTCAGTGTGCCCTATGTACATACTATACATATTCGTATGTTTACAAAAATACCCAAACGCTTATCAACTACTTTCACGATTTTGTTGTAATATGAAAAAGACAAACGGGCATTTTACTTATTGCCATTTCCAAATAAAGCGGTTGCGAAACACGTGGAGGTACGAACTAAAACATCTGTAATAACAATAAGATATTTATTTAACATATATCACTACATTATGCAATTTTAATTTTAGAATCATAAAAAGTTTTTTATTTAAAACACATAGTTTTAAATAAAAAACTTCTTATTCATGTTATATACTATGTCTACAATCCAATTTCAAGCATCTATAAACAAAGACTGACCAATTAAATGTATGTACGTGCCATTTAAAAAAAACACTGTATATAGAGTGTAGTGGAATAGTATAGGCTATATAGCATTATGCAACACCTTTCAACTAACCTTAAATGTAAATTTTTGGTAAGTAAGTCGGAAGAAAAAGTTTTCCTCAACTGCTTTATACGCGTTCACCGGCCTAATGGTAAGTGATACGTTAGTATATGTTATGGACCATGTTATTAATATAGCACTATTAATAATGCCCTGGTCGTTAAAAAAAGGAATCAATATAAGTAGTCAATATAATAAAAACGATTGAAATTAGTAAATTAACCGGGCTGTGTGAAGAACGTGGGCCGCCTTTTGGGCAGAGTAATAAAAATATGTTTCATTTAAAAAGGAATATGCACGTTACTCCAAAATAGCCTTTTTTTTTTGTTTATTCCTTTACATTTATGTATTTTATCGTATATTAATGATTGTGAAATTTAAAAAATAAAATTTGTTGATTCACATCTCCCTTGCTAATTTCTAAAAACGTAAACCATTCGATGGAACGAAATGTGACGTGACTTACACCACTTGACGCTTCTTGTTTAAATCACATGAAACCTTTTTTTTTTTTTTTTTTTTTATAATGTGTGGAAACCCCCACGGGTCATCACCTCACCGGGGCCAAACGGCGAGGTGGTATGTCGGACTCGAACCGACTAAAACCACACAGTGTTCCATCACCGGGTCTTACAGCCGGGGCCTCAGGTGTACCCTAGGAAGGAAATCCCTGTGAACCCCGGCAGACTTGGCCGCCTGTTAAACCAGGCGACCCCACTATGAGGTGCAGATGGTTCTATCCCCTCTAATTTTGAGAGGCGCGCGCGGAACACGTCGCGCCACCGTCTCGGGCCTGCTTCTGCTAGGGTGACAGATAGCCCCTTCTGTCGCCCCCAGGCAAGCGCTCATGGAGGCCGGAGATCGTTTTGCACTCTCCGGCGCCTGGTGCGTCTTCTGCGGGACGGAAGAGTACTTGTTCTCTCCCGTTCCCTCTCCGCCGCTTCTTTGGCATCCATCACTACCTCACAGAAAGAGGCGGCGGAATCCCACGCACTCTCGCTCTGGACCATGGACATAATCATAGTCTCCAGCGAGAGGCTACCCACACCAATGGCCGCCGTGAGGTCAGCACGCTGCTGCGCCCACGCAGAGCACTCCACCAGAGTGTGGAGTGCGGTATCCTCGCGGCGGCCCCCGCACTGGTGGCACACAGACGTTGGCTCCCGGCCTATGCGACACAGGTACTTCCCGAAGCAGCCGTGTCCAGTGAGTACCTGCGTCATCCGGTAGGAGAGAGCGCCATGTCGCCTCTCCAGCCAATCCTCCATGACGGGCCTTACCGCCACAATTGTGGCGTGCCCCAAATCACATGAAACCTACTGTAATATATTTTTTTTTCTGTAGTAGTTGCTATTTTGTATGTGTTATATTTTTTCCGGTAACGATATAACATAAATGTAGATTTTTTTTTAATTTTTTTTTTAAAAGACAACTCCCGCATTAGGAAATACTCCTGTATCGCGGGAGACTTTACAAACTTAGAAACAACGGACACAAAGAACACCCAGACTCAGGTGGGAATCGAACCCACGACCTATAAGCATAGCGGTCAGTTTCACTAACCACTAGACCAACAGGCCAGTCCATCAATGTGAATCATTTAAATAAATATAAACTTTCTATTGTTTTAAAGATGCCGTACCTTATTATTATAAAATCAATATGGTACGTGAGAACGAATTCTAATAATGTAAAAGTCATAAAAAATAAGTATTCGTTTTTTAACCTTAGTCAGACTTCTGTTTAACAAGAATAACTTGAACCCTTGTGACGGAGCATCGTATCGTATGGTTTTAGTGGGTTCGATGCTGACATCTCACTTAACCGTTAGCTCCGAAGAGGTGATGCCACGTCGTTATCACTTTGACGGCATTTTGGGTTCAACAGTTTCACACACCACCTTCACAACCACATCAACTGCACTCTAGACTTTCATAATGCTCATTCAAATATATACCTATACAAATACAAAGTAATTATAACACATTTTACCGAAGTTTCGTATTAGGATTCGAGATAAACGATATGTTCAAAATAGAATAGAAAACAACTGCGCTCTGTAGCAGCGCGTGTTTGCTAATGATCATGGTCTATCCATGTATGTTCTTGGTCCTAACGTCCTGCCTAATGTATCTACCTTAGTTGAGTTTATTATGAACTTGCGCCACGGTTATGTAGCAATATTTATGATGGTAAATAACGAAGTTTATTTAAGTATTAATCACAGAACCCAATTTTACTTGTTATTATTCATATTGCCCGGGCATTATAAATAATGCAATGTTTAATCACTTGATCCATAACATATATACAAAGTTCTACAAAAATATTGGTCCGTACTACATGTAAAAAAAAAAAGTCTGCCACGCCATATGCCTATCTCTTATACATAAGCCATAATAAGATATTTTGTGACAAAAAAGATTAAGTCCCGAGTTACACAATACACATCTAACATGAAAAACATAATTATTTTACTACGAAACCTGCAACCATCAACTTTATGTAACGGAGCTGGACTTAAAGATCAATTTCTTAGAAACAATATCATAGTTCGTATAGTTTTGAATGGCCCAGTAACCGGGCAAACAGTAATAATATCTCGAATTCTTATGATGCCCACAAATTTACAATTAATTTATAATTTACAATTTCCCTTACAGCTACCGTTTCCAGTCAATTTAAATAAAACACAGGGACGTATCATTCAGAACGTGTTTGTAGATATAAGGGAACAGTGTTGCAAGTGTATGTTGGCTTATCTAGAACAGGGTGCGGTGAAAACCAATATATTCTAATACTAAAAAAAAATGCTACCAAAAATATTTTCTATGTTGAAGGTACATTGAATATAAATCATCGATCAGTGATTTTTTTAATTATATGCAGGAAACCGCGGGGCTGAGCTAGTATTCAATGTACCTAATAACACTGATTAAGCACATTTCAAACACATTTTTTAACAATTTATGTGCCTATTAATGAAACACTATATTTTCATACTAATTTGGAGTCACTGTACCTATACGAAAACAAAAACATTTTTTTACTAGCTCTTACTTGAAAAATATGATTACTGTAAACGCCAATTACGCTATAATTATATCATATTTTTAATTCACACATTTATAGGATAAAGTTATACTACATAAGCATTAAACATTCATTTACACATTTCCGAACGCAACACGCCCCACCTTATCCTACATCCTTCACCTTCCGCTACCCCCCTCTCACAAAAAAAACCATCGACGCGCACGCATTGGAGTTCACGCTAATCGCTCCTAAATTAATAACTAAATCGCTTTAAATCAATTTAAAACCACAGGCGAGTGTTCCCTGTCAACAATAAAAACGTGGTGATACAACTCAAGAACCGGCGAAGAAAGGAATTTGAGAAGATATTCAAGCCACGTGTGTCAGCTCGACATTCCGGCCCGATTCTTCCCCTCCTTTCAGCGAAGTGTAAGTCACCCCCAATTACAATAAGAAGTTCACTTCAAAAAAAAGGTCAAATAACGAAATCTCCGTAGTATTTATCTAGTAAACGTAAATATTAATAATATACTTATAAGCGACCCTTCTATAAAAACAAGACAGTGATCAATTATATGCCCCATAAAAAAAGTGTACATTACCCTAAGTGTGTCCCTACTCTACAATTATCAAATATCACTCTTTTATGGAAAAAATTGGACCAGTGTGTGAGTTTTTGAATGAAAGCTTAAATTATATATATAAACTCGTGTTCTACTTGAGCCACATTAACTTCACATTTTGAGCCAACGGCAAACACAATTACAAACAACAATTATAACACCTATTCTCAAAAAAACAATGACATATACTGTACTTATAAAAATACTTCAATGACGATAATTGCTATTTACGATGTGATTAGCGCCTACTGGTCAATGGGCGTAAAAATAACCGTGCTTTTTTTTAGCAGTCTATGGAGAAAAGTGTTTTATGAATTGGCTACTAAACTTATCTGCAAAAAAAATGGATCCAACTGGAGTCTGTGCGGAAAAAAACCGTCGTAGGATTTGAGGTCGCAGCAGTGCTAAATTACCTTTTTTGGTTCGTCATTATAGTTCGACAGTAAACAATACTGTACAATACAGTAAACAACAATGATGTAACAGTATAAAAAGGTAATTTAGCACTGCTGCGACCTCAAATCCTACGATTATTCTTTTTCCGCACGGACTCTACAAGCTATAATAGTTCCCAAGTGTAGAAGAAAGAAAGTTAATAGAAGTGAGAGATCTGAATAACCACTATTAAATATGTTGTTGCAACACTTATAAATTTCAGCATAAGTGTGATGTCAACTGAAAACATATCATAGACGTAAATGCGAAGAGGCCAGGCTTCTATGAGCTCCATTAAAGCCTTCGCTTGTACTCTCATCGTTTTTGGGAGATCATAATTCATGATCACCTTGTTAACTATTATTTTAGTCTCATTGCGAACTTGAAGTAATCGTTCGCAAATAAAAGACATTACTGCCACGGTATAAATCGCGCTAAAGGACCAAAAAGCGACGTTAATCAAGGGACCTGGTTTACTTCCATGTGTCTTGTAATACCTAAGTGATGTCCACATTGTAAGGACTATAAATGTAAAAGTTGACACAAAAGTGGTAAAAATTTTAAAATTCCAACCTTTATTAATTCTCTCGCAAATCTTTCCTATGAGGTCGTACATTTTAGCCAAGTCTCGTATCTTGGTATTGTTTTCTGAAGCACGTCCAATAAAATTAAATTTGGCTGCAGTTGCAACCTTTCTATCCCTGATAGTAAAAACGTTTACGTTTTTTCTATCTCGGTTTTTAATAAACGTTGAAATATAATCATTAATCAACATTAACCTGGTCCTCAACATGAGTAATACTCTACAAAATACTAACACCTGAAATTTTTGAAAAACGTCAATTGGTAATACTACAAGTGACCAAATATTAATATCTTCGACTACAATAAAGTAGAGAGCTGTATTTAGAGCAACAGTTACAAAGAGCACAATGAGGTATTTTAATGTTTCGGAACGTGATTTCTTATAAAAGTCACTGTTTGTTTCAACACGCAACAAAGTGTCCAATTCCGCAAAAGTAGTAAGAAAACTGATATTACATGTATCTGCCAAAAATGACGTAGTGATTGCAGAAGTAACATACTGAACAAGCGCTATGACACTAGGGATAAAAATAAATTCCAAAGTTAAAGTATCTATTGTCTCAGATGACGTAGAGGCAGCGAAAGAGACGAAAAATAGAACGCAATAGGCCAAAGGGCCCAATAAGCCAAATATTTTTATTTTCCAATTAGTTGGGCGTATTTCACCATTCACCATATGAAATATTGATATTCCGTAGCATTTTTGTACAAAGTAAAGAGGATTTACTGTATAAACGATGTTGTCAATATTATTTTTAGAATTGGCTTTTACTGTTTCTTCATCAAGAGGCTTTTTTTGTTCCCTTCTCATGATTATACTTTTTTCATTCATTTCTTATTTAAATTTATAAGTATGAGTACGTTTCCCTGCGTCATAGCAATAATACTAAATTAAGCGGTCACTGTTTTATGAAATTATTATAGTAACTAATGTAATTTTATTCCATTACATTAAATGTGTTTGTAAAAATTTAATATTTATTGTATAAACACACACCGTAATGAATTTGATTAAATAACAAGGTTATGTTATAGAACCAACACACAGAAAACGGAGCTGCTTTAGGTAGCTAAGTGAATTCATAGGTATCATACTCATGGTACGTACCTATTATAATAACCATCCGATTATTAGGGCCAGTGCCGAGGAAAGATAAAGATTTCAAATGGCAGTACTAGAAGAACTAATTTTAACAAGTTACGCTAGGAGCATGGTTTTGACGTTTTTACCAGTAAAGAGTCGTTGGGAAGGAAAAGCTTGAGCCTTAACTTATTCGGCAGTTAAACCATTCTTACAATTAAAAAAACGTTATTAAGTTATACAATAGAATATGTTTGTTTGAAAATGTTTTTGTTCTGTCTTTGTGTAAAGACCAGTTAGTTATGTATTATTATTACTATTGATCTTTCTTTCTACCGAGACTGTTCACACTTTTCTTTTCTTTTATTATGTAATCTAGAAGTGAAAACTTGTAGTTGGCTGTCCGGATACTAGAATGATTACTGTTATGTTATATTAGCTGTAAGTTTTCCATGAAAAAAAAAAAAAAAAAAAAATTAATACAAATAAAAATTATAGTATGAAAGTTACGGATGAAATAGCGCAACAATGTTACTCATATATGTTACCCTGTCTCAAAAAATAAAGTATTAAAGGAACCATTAATGCTATTTCAATTTCAGTAATCGTGCAATTCTCAAAAATTCACAAAAATTCAAATCGGTCATCAATAATAATATTTCATCGTCCCCAGTTTCCCTAACTTATCGTATCTAATTTCATAGACATATCATCACAACAGTCATCTAATAGGTATATCTAATACAGGTAAGATCGATAGTCCAATTTGTACGAGTAAATCCCAACATCAAAAGCCTTCATGGCGATACTTGCAGTATTTCAAAGAAGCAGGGAGCAACGGAGAAACGAAAAATAAACACCCGATATGAAAATTGTCTTTTTTTCGTTCCATCAGTAGTAGGTAGGCAACAAAAAAGAAATGTCATACTAATTACTTTTGTCTTATAGAGGGGAATAAGAAATATTTTAATCTGTAATCTAGGTTGGGTATTTATAAAATTGATTTACCTACATTACATTTCATATGCATTATTAAAAGCAACTGTTTGTGAATGTGAACAAGAAAATTATAAGAATTTTCTTGATACCCAACTTCTGACCACAGGACAGGGTTTAGTAAATAAGAATATTCTGAACACGTAAACAAACAAATACATTTATTTACTTCCTTTTCCTAATCCATTAAGTATTACGTACTTCTAATAGAATAGCTACATTTTGTACTTAAATGTTCACAACAACAATCAATTAATGAAAACAATACTTTTCACCCGACGTCTCAAACAGAATTGCCGGCTGCTAAAACACAAAATACATGTCTCAAACATCTTGATAGTTAAACTTAGGTCTCATGTTTTCTCAATTATCCAAGAGATAACAGCATGTAATAAAAATAGTATGGACATTTATACAATAAAATAGGTAGTATCATAATCAATATTATTACGCGATTCATTAATTGAATCGATCATCAATCGTTCTGTTACTCAATATATTGAGTATACTATTTTAAAATGTAATACCGAAAACAATAACAAAACAAAGGAAGGACCTTCCGGACGAAATGTTTGTTGCCTTTGTCACAGTATACGGATATACAGTATTGTGACTCGGCCCTTTCCTGTAAATAATTACCTACAGCCGGACCTACCGGCCGTAATTTTATCTACCTACTTGAGTTTCTGTCTAGTTTTGTGATTATAAATAAATTAGTTTATTTTTTATTATAAAATATGAAAATTCGTTGTGAATAAAATGAGTAGTAGGAAGGTAGGTACCTACCATTTTTTACTTTCAAAATCATTTCATAATGATATTTCGTCTAACTCAATAATATATGTAAGTAGCTAAATACATAAGTAAATAGATAGCTTAGCCTAGGAAACTACCTACTATTTTTTAACGCGGGCGTGGTAAGTCACTCGTGTGTCACTTTTGTCACCCTATCTACTTATTTATTTATTAATCCAGGTATTTTACTCGGTGGAAAAAGCGAAATACCTACCTATTAAAAAATAAACAAATTACGCACTAGTAGGTACATAAAAAATATTTTATAGTCTTACCTTTCGGAGTTTCCAGGTAATTTAAAAAATCTTATCTCTGGATGCGTTTTTGAAGAATTCAAGCAACCAAGAACAGCACAATATATTCTATGATTTCTATTTGCCATATTACTTAAGTATTTGTATTTATTTCAATGAAATACACAAATCACACGCTTACTGCTTAAAAAACGATCACACCGTTCGTTCTTCACTGCGGAGCAATCGCGAGTCGCGATTGTTTGCGAACCGAGTGTTAACCGAACGCAAGGCGTGTAGGTATGTCTCGCAATCCGACCGTTTATATGAAGATACAATACTATACTGTGCCTTTGTTTTGTATTGCACTAATTTTGTATTTTAATTATATAATAAACATCTAATGCTAGAATACTATGTATTACTTTAAAAATAAAAAATGTACTTGCACAGTGTGTTGTTTCTGCAGGTCAGCAGTTAGCTGTCTTGGTGTGAAATGGAGAAAAGGTTTAAAACAATTAAAACTAAATTTTTACCCAACATTTAAAAATACAACAATACAGTACATTAAAATACAGTAATTAAAATTTTAAAAGAGGTGAGATATCTGAATAATCACTATTAAATACGTGGTAGCAACACCTATAAATTTCAGTATTAGAGTTATATCCACTGAAAACATATCGTATACGTAAATACGAAGAGGCCCGGCTTCTATCAGCTCCATAAATGCTTTTGCTTGTACTCTCATTGTCTTTGGCAGATCATAATTCATAATCACCTTGTTAATTAATACCTTAGTCTCATTACGGACCCGAAGCAATTTCTCACAAGTATGAGACATTAACGCAACAGTGAAAATCACGTTGAGGCACCAAATGATAATATTTATCATAGAAGAAAAGCACACTTCAGGCGTCTTGTAGAAGTACAATGATATCCACATCGTAATTACTATAAATACAAAGGATGACACAAGAGTCATAAAAATTTGAAAGTTCCAAACTGCATTGATCATTGAACAAATTTCTGCCATCACATCATACATCGTAGCGAGATCTCGTATTTTCGTGTTATTTTCAGAAGGTCGTCCGATAAAATTGAACCTAGGTTCATTTCTTGTCTTTTTGTCCCAAATAGTAAAAATTGTTACCTTCTTTGTCTCATGGCTTTCGATAAACGTTGTTACGTATTTATTAATCAACAACAATCTGCACCTTAACATGAGTATTAGTTTATTGAAAACAAGTATTTGACACTTCTGAAATAAGTACAGAGGTAAATGGGTGAGATCAGATATAGTGAATTCTTCAATAATTAGGAAGTATGCAACACAAATAATAGTATGGGAAACGAATAGTATCACCAAGTGCCGAACTGTCTCAGTGTAAGATATTTTATAAAAATCATTAATTAATTCGACACGCAACATGGTGTCTAGTTTTGCATAGGTTTTTATAATGTTTATTTTAGTTGCATTCACGAAGAATGTCGATGTAATAGTTCCTGTAACGTATTGAACGAGTACAACTATAAGAGGTAATTCGCTGATAATGTTGACCCAATTCTTAGTTTTTGTACTCGGGAACTTAAGGACGTAGAGGAATACGACGCAATAGCTAAAAACTAACATTGTGACTAGAGTTTTCAGTTTCCAGGTAGGTGGAAATATCCGTCCATTATTGATACGGAATAATAAAACTCCAAACCAGTTTTGTGTCCGACAGAGAGGTTTTAGCGAATAGACAACGTTGGTTAAGTTTTTCTTGAAACCAGCTTCAATAGTTTCTTCGTCGTTTGCTATTTCACGGCCTTTTTCGTCTATCATTTTGTATAGGTACTGGAAAAAATTGCTATATATTCCTATGGTATTCGAACAACTTTTACTGCTATCTACGTTAGAAATGATAATAAATTATCCCACGACAGTTAAGTAAAGTCTAGTCAATAAAATTATGTTCCATTACGGTAATTGCTTGCATAAAAAGAATAAAATATTCATAGTAATACAGCATAATTTACTGAAGTAACATGACTATTACCATGGGCAGGCACGATCGCAGGCTTCCTTCTTAATAACAAAATCATAGAAATTAGTTATATTTTTATCACAGGCTGTGCTCAGTAGCCTATCTAGGAGTGCAGTACTCAACCCACTGACTTGGTAGTCATCATGCATTGCTACAAATTTTATAAATTGTAACTATTGTGTACTTGTAAACCATATCTTTAGACTCAATAAACTTATTTTAAAATGCTAAAAAAATTAAAATCCTTTACAGGACTTTTACGATATAAAACTGATGTCATATCTGCCAGTTTTTATTATGTTAGACTTTCAAAGCTTGTCAAAAATAAAAAAAAATATAGTCGAGTGAACGATTACTCGCCTATATATTTTTATACAAATATTACCACTGTCTTTACTACTGTCATCTGTAGTCTACAGACGGTTGCAAACGCATGGGTGTAATTCGCTCGTTGCTCTCTGTACAAACTTTTCATGTAATTTTTTAAGGATCTTGTACTGGATCTCTTTGAAAAAGTATGGCAATAATCTTGGGTATCTCGAGAAATGTTTCAAAACGTAGCAAATAGGAATAGGTTGGATACCGTCTTCAAATATTTTAATAAGTACTTTTTAATTGTGCAGCTACAATAAATGTGATATGTCAGCGGGCAAGTCACTTGCGAGTGATCGTAGACTGACGACATTCGTGTTTTCGCAGGTTTGGTAAACATAAGTCACTCCATATGGGATTTATTCCAATTAAGAACCAGCTACTATAATAACTTCATATTTGGCTATTTTCTTGTTTATATATAGTGATAGTAAAAATTGTTACGTACAAAAATGACAGCAGACTTCATCTTTCGTCACAAATGCAGCAAAACTTAGAATTCATAAAAAAGGTTTACGTTTCATCATTGTTTTTATTCGCGGTTCTGCCACTGATATTGTGGTACCACAGATCCAGGGTTAAATTAGTCCAGGACAGACGTGTGAGTCCATTTAATCAATAAAATTTTGTTCAATTACGATAATTGATTGCTTAAGTGGATAAAATATTTATGGTAATATCCAGCACTCTAAATAAGGAACAAAATTATACAATTATGCATATATCTAATGTATTACTATTACTTTAAGGGAATTGTCCTTGTCCCTTCTGGTGATCGTTGGGTTAGTGTAGGTGTAAGTTTATTTCCCCCGGGTCAGACGGGAGTCCTTCCCAAATTTTGCCCGTGGCCCTCGAACGCGTCGTCTGGATGCTTTCCTGACTGCGAGAAGAAGAAGAAGGGAAGAGCGGGAATCTGGTCCTGTTAAGGAAGCTGGGACGGCCTACTGACTCGATCGCGGCCTACAGGCCCATCGTTTTGCTGGACGAAGCGGGTTAACTGTTTGAGAGGGTCCTCTCTGCCCGCATCGTTCGGCACCTCAGCGAGGTCGGCCCCAATTTGTCAGACGCCCAAACCGGTTTTTGAACGAGGCGTTCAACGGTCGGTGCTGTGTTGCACCTGAGGGCTGTGACTCAGTGAGCTGCGGCGGTGTGCTGTTGGTGGTGTCATTAGACATCGCCAACCGTTCAATAAGAAGCAATCCACGTGGAGACGACGGAGGCCCTTTTGTTGGACCCCGTCGTGGTCCACCCCCTGGCGCCTCTATCGTGGTCAACTCGGTCCTCGTACCGGTTTAGGCCCACATAAGATATTTGAGCCTGATATTCTACAGAAGGTGGCGCTTCGACGAGCACTTCCGGCAGCTTGTTTCTAAGCTGTCCGATATACCATATCGGCGAACGGCTGAGTTCCGGGTCGGAAGCGGCAGTCAGCCCCCGCCCGAATAGGTACACGAATGGCGTGAGGCCGCTCGCCAAGCCACCATGGCTGGTTGGTCGACCTGGCTGGAGGCTTTTGCGGGCAGGCGCTAGGAGGGGTCCGGATGTCTTAATAAAAGCTGTTCCCAGCTCCCTCCTATTTTAGGCGCAATACGGCACACCGTGTGGTTTTAGTCGGTTTGATTCCGACACACAGCCCCACCGATAAACCCGGTGGGGTGACAGCAAGAGGGGTTTCCACACGCACAAAAAAAGCTGTAGGTTTATATACACAATTGCAAATTTGCTCAATTGTTCTAAAAAGATTCCACTGTCGCAGTTTCAGCCGCGGTACATTGTTGCTTACTTAGCTCTAAGTTATAATTAACCCACATAAGTATCTATACCATATGTCCTTACAACTTAACATTTATAACTATAACTTAACTATAAACTTAACTGTAATACCTACTTAAGCAATACGTTGAGCTACAAGGATCGTTAGGTCTAGGTTCTATGATCTGAGGGTTCAGGTACTAAAATTAAGGGCATGACAAAAGGTGCACGTTGCAAATCACACGAAAAATCACAATATATAAAAGTAGTCTATCACGTGAGATACCGTGATAGGGTACTTTCAACAAATCTCTAGTGTATTCTTTTAGAGGCTACTACGTATAGCTATGTTTAGGTTCGGTGGAGACTGACGTTATTCAACAGAGGCACTGCCTGGCAAAAGGCGATGAATATGGGTAAACATGCAGGTAGTCATTTGTTCTAGGAGAAGCCGGCACGTGGCGATAGCGAACCGTTTACTCTCAAAGTAGCCTGGTTTCGACCGATAAGTCATGGCTTAACGACAATATAGAAAGAAGATATTGAACCTATTTTGTCATTATTGTCACCTATCTCTCGAGTTGTCGAAAATGGTTTGGTTAATATTATTTATGTACTTCCTTTGATTATATACCTTGTACTTCTTACTGTTTACATGTAAGTATAGTGATACTGATAATATAAATACAAGTATCATATGTGGTTTTACAAATTTACACTTTGTATCATCGCAAGGGATCAAAATTTTGAGACTATGTAATGTATACCACGAAACTATTGAAAGAGTCTTCCCCAAAGAATTATGAAATTGTCGCTCCCTGCTTCCTTGCTTTCTAGCCTAACACTTAGGCCTAGATATACCTAAGGCTACTGATGATGAAGAATGAGATGGTGGCGATATGTATTGAGGTAAATGCATGAAAATTAAGATTCTCAAACAAATCTTAAAAAAGGACTATACTTGTTTCATTCATTTCTTTTCTTTTTGGGAGTTGAGAATCTAATCTCTTTGGTAAAATTAAACTTTAAAATGCGAAGTAAGAAAAATATATGGCAAACCTATTTAAATTCAATTATTATACTATTTATTACCCATCGTTGACATTATGATATCTACTAGTGGTTGGTGCACTTAATTTGAAAGTTTCCTCGATCTGTCGATATGTCTAACGTCTGTGTTCTTCTAATAATTTTCATACAGTCTAAATGTTCTCATTGGTAGTCACTTCTATCGGCTTGTCTGATTATATACTTGTGTAGATGACACATACGGCCGTACAGGACGGCGCTAATAAAATCGAATATGTTCGTAAAAAAACAATTAATCATGCCGGTTTGTAATATATTATGTATGTAGGTATGTAAAATTTTGTACTTTTTACGTAGGTAATGCGTGCAGTACAAAACAGAATGATCAATTCCACGTCTTTACATTTATTATAAATATATATGTATATAAATTTCGTTATTTACCCTTTTTTGCCAGAGGCACTGTCGCATGTCGGCATATTCACGTAAGCTAATAATAAATACACAAGTAGGTAGGTACGACTACTTATAAATTCTATATACGAATATAGAGAATTTCGTTTACTTTTAACTACTCAATTACAAAATTCTGTAAGTTAGTCAAGAAATTCTAAATATTTTTAATTAAAGCGATTTGCAAACAACACGCGGTTGTTCGTTGTATTTGATTAGAATATTTTACTTGGACTAGTATTGTAGCGACCTCTTTTAATTATGTTTGGAACCAATAACAAAAGTTGTAGTTTCTTATCCATAGATGGCAGAATTAAACGTGACTATGTCGCTGTTCAACACAAGGTGGCTTTATAATTTGTAAGTCAGGACTTTTTATTGCAATGTAAATAGGTATGTAATTGTAATGATGAAAATAACCAATCGCCAGAGATGTGCAAAATAGTTTATTAAAGTATTTAAATTCAAAATGCAAATACCTTGTAATTTTTTTTTTTTAATTTATATAATCTTAATTAAAAGTATGTAAATGGAAAATTTAAAAAAATACGTGTGTTCAAAATAGCTTATTCAAATAAAATACCATATTTGTATTAATTTCATTCACACACCTACACTTACCTATACCTCGCAATCATTCTGTTAAACAAATATTTCTAGGTTTGTCTGCGTATTGTTTTTAAATTTTTATTACATGTTCTTCTGCACATCTGTTTTTGTGGAACAGTTAATATTGTCGTATATCTTCATCATCTACAATTGAAACAATAAGAAAACGAAAAAAGCTCCTCACATCCTAATAAAAATCCTAATGAAAATTTGATTAGGTAAATGTACCTTATATCGAGGACTCAGTGGCGTAACAATAGGGTGGCAGAGCGGGCAAAATGCCACGGGCCCTCGGCCGGAAGGAGCCTCCGGGCCCCAAAGGCCCTGAACACAGAAGGCACTAATTACAAAATGTATAAAAAATATTTATTTTGTATTTAATCAATAAAAGTTATCTAATTTAATAAAATATACGAGTTATTTACATGAATTATCAAGATTTTGACACATCTGTGAGAAAATAACTGCCAAGTGCGAGTTAGACTTACACACATCCGATGAATTAGCCACGGTCCTCAGATGGTATTGTTACGCCACTGCGAGGACTCTAATTATTCAATAGCCAATGATGATGTCAATACTATGAAACACCTGTGGAAACAATGAAATATTTAAAAGATAAAACTTAAAAGACTTAAAAAGGAGGTTGTGTATTCGACAGTTTTTTTGGTGTATATGATACGCGATATCTTCGCCACTAGTAAACCGATTTCAAGAATTCTTTTAATTGAATTGCTTTTATTTATAACCAATGTTGGACCCATTTAATTTTGAAGAAAATATCCCACTACCTACTAAGAATGGCAAATTAATTCAAATATTTTAATTTTTCATGACTTAGCCACATTCAAGTCGGTCAAACTTTTGTTAAAGAATAATAATTATATAGGTAGTCGTTGAAAATATATTAATATGTGAGTTGTCTTTGGTATACCCGGTTGGAACAAAGTTCCTTTCGCTATATATATCAAAACTGAACTAATATATGGATAATTCGCGAAGAATCCACAGATGGCGTAAATAAAAAAACAACTCACGGTCAGAATTTTTCGTTGCGCTAACACTTTTACTCCCCTAACCCGCCTATCGTCTGTAATGTAACGTACGATAAGGAACTTCGTTCCAAAAAACACATGGTGTCTACTAAAAAATCCCAAGTCACTTGACGAAATTTACTACACACTTAATAACACTTACATACAATTTACTACACACTTAATAAAACTTACATACAATTTACTACACACTTAATAACACTTACATACAATTTACTACAAACTGACTTCGGTAAGACACCTGGGAGTAATTGAGCACAATAGGAAATATGAATCAGAAAAGTATGAAAACCATTTTGCATTTTACAAATCATTATATAAGTGAAGAGAATTCTTTGTACCCCTTTTTAAGAAAATTTCGCGAACTTAGTAACGTAAATTTTGGAATTACAGTTTATATATAGAAGAAGTGCAGAAAGCTAAAAATTTTAAATAATGTCTTTCAACTTTAAAAATTACGTGGAAACGGCTTAAAGAAATTACACCCGTCCAGTATATGTGATTACCAGTCCAGTACCAGTAAGTAAGTCTATACAATAACAGCTCAAGTTATACTGACCATTGAAAAAACCATGGTCGTAATTCGACCACCTCGCGATCTCTAGTACTTACGAGTACTAAATATTTATATAAAGTCTCAATACAAATAAATAAAAATGAAGTGTCTGTTTGTAATGTCAAAATAATGTTTTTTTTTTAAGTTCATGTGGTTATTTTCACGATACCTATGCCAAAAATCAGTTTTCAAAATTTTTGTCTGTCTGTCCGTTTGTTCCGGCTAATCTCCGGAACGGGTGGATCGATTTCCACGGGACTTTCACTGGCAGATAGCTGGTGTTATAATGAGTAACTTGGGCTACTTTTATTTTGGAAAAAAGAAAAAAGAATTAGGGTTCCGCTCAAAATATTCAAATATGTACACACGAGTGAAGTGTAGTTTCAAATAAAATAGAAAGTATTTCAAATGCAATATAAAAATAGGAATTTTGTTTTGCATTTTAAATACATATTTATGTATTTCAAACAAATTACATCTCTACCAATAGCAAAGTATTTTTTACGTATAATTATAAATATGGGTATAGCATAGCCGTCAACAATGAAAAACAGAATAGTCACACAAAAAGACTTTAGTATATTTGTAAGATTTGTATTTATAATAACATAAGTTACGCCCAAAATACCCATGTATGATTTTTTACAGATTATCATTTAACGGAGAGCGACTCGAATCATCGATTGCCAGATTATTTCAAATCGGCTTGACCCCTTGGCGTTGCGTAGAGGTGTAGCTTTACTCTGCATTCTCTATCGCATGCTCCGAGGAATTGTTCGGACTTATACCGGCGCAACGTTTCGCCATCGTTCAACGCGACAACACTTTCATCCTCATCACCTGGATAATTGGCAATCCACCACTGTGCGGTTCTCCAGATTTTTTTTTGCCTCGCACAAACAATCTCTGGAACAAATTGTCACCTGCGGTATTTGCGGACCGATACGACCTTCAAACTTTCAAGAAAAGAGCGTACTCCTATCTCAAAGGCCGGCAACGTACTTGTGACTCTTGAGTTGCAAGTGTCCATGGGCGACGTTGTCACTTACCATCAGGTGACCCATCTGCTCGTTTGCCCCCTATAATATAAAAAAAAAATCATACGATAAAAGGGTGGGTACCTGTATACATTTTGCTTACAGCAACCCTAGGGATAATGGCGGCAAACTCATCTTGAGGCACGGCATTGGCCCCGACAAATTAACCAGAAAAGAAAACAAAAGCACGTAAAGCCGTAAAAAAAAGATGTCTATTGTCTAATATTGATACGGCCACTATAAATGTTCTTAGTTAACAATTAGATATCACAACTTTTTGCGGTAGAAGAACTACGTTGCAAGACTTCCAGTTTTTACATGTCATATTTTTGATGGGATAATATACAAACGTTCATCCCCACGTAAACTACTAATACCACTACATAACTTAAACGGACTATGGGCTACACATACGGAACACACTAAATAATGTAAAGATTTTTACCAGATATTTTGTATTTTATTGCAGCGCAGATTTTATATATATTATGAACAAGCAATACATTTTTCGATTTCTACTTTGCCCGGCTTTTTATATACATGCATAATATTAAGAGATTAAATGTTCCTTAAAAACCACAAAATTTTAATTTCGATATAACAACGTTGATGAAGCGTGTTGACTATAAAACAAATTATACCCTGGTTCGAAACTTGCTTCCAGTGCAATTGCTCACTAATGGCATTAGAGAAAAAAAAATCTGTTCAATGACAATCCATTAGGTAATTTAACTTTTATAGGTGCTAGTCTTGTCATTTTTGTTGTCTTTTTTATTAACTTACCTACTGTAAAAATGTCGTTATGTACGAAAATGGTTATTTTTGCAAGTGCGAGCTGTCAGAGGTCCCAGCTGTGCGTTGCGATTCTGCGCCTGCCGTATCGACCGCGCACTTCTCTAGGTATGTGACATGCTCCTATCGATGTAAAACTGTTATAAGAATGAGAAAATCTGACCAATTTAAACATTGTCGTATAAGCATTATGCACTTAGAAATGTTTTTCATTAATAGGATTTGCGTTTTATACGCCGCGTCGGTAACGGATGGGGGAAAACGCTTAACAAGTTACAGAACTAGAAAACAATAGTTGGAAAATGGAGAACCTTTGGCCCTCCATATTTCGTCGAGAAATCTATAGCAATAGACCGACTGCGGACAACTGAGTCTGTGACGAAAGGAGAGGATATGAATATGTACTTAGGTATTTATAGTGATATTTTGAATTAAAATAGATATATAGTAGGTACAGAAATAGAATAGGACTGGACATAGGTTTTATGACTAAGATATTTGACATGTAGCATGAGTGGGGTTTTGCAAAGCACATCAAGAGAACGAATAAAGAAAGAGGGATAGGAAGAGAATGAGGTCTTAAATACATAAAGTTCTAAGTTCGTTTGCACTTTGCAATAACTAGAACTATCAGCACGTACCTAACATTTATTAAGAATGTTCTAAGTTTTTTGGTTTTTCGTCGATATCGTTTCTCCCAGCTCTATTACCTGACTACTTTCTGAGGTAACTGTGTGGAGCCGTCTCGGCGCGGCAGTGGACGCGCGACAGACGCGCGGGCTGCTCGACGCGGCCACCGCCGCTGCCGCGTGCCGCTTCGGCCCATCGGCCCTCGGCTATCGGCGAGTAGGTACAAGCCATACGCCTGACCCCGTTGTCACTCACCATGGGCCAAACAGCTGGCGCCGAGTGCACACCCGACGATGTCAACTCAGAGCCTCGCATCCATATCACTCCGACCGAAAAATCCTTCGTAAGTTACTTAATGCGGCTTTTTAAAATGATTTAACTACACGATAGATTTTGCACACGTCTAAATAATAATATGGCATATGTGGTTGATAGGTTTGGTTTTTAAAATGGTCGTCAACAATTGTGTGTTTTACTTCTTCTGGCTAGCTTCTAGCTTCTGGTGAGGTGGCTTTTATTTTAGAAATACCAACTTATCCACAAGGCATAAGATTAACTCTCTCCCTGGTCTCCCTATCTGTGTGGTTGTGTATTATTTAATACAAATTACGTATCGAGTGTGACGTAGAGTCTAAATTAAAAACCGGGTAATATATATGATTTGGAATCTACTTTAAGTTTAAGACTATCTGAATATGTAGGTACACCTAAGAATGCCTAAGATACTAAACAAACGACTCCTACATAATTCTAACTTCGGTCTAGGCTACAGTAAGCACTTTCGAGGAAAATTAAATTCTTTATTACCGCTATAAATTATGCGGCTTTTAATATACGGATTATTTCTAGAACACGATTTAATATGGAACTAATTTTCTCATCTATCCTATAATTTCACAAATCTCTAGTGAAAAGTTATGCAATTATTACATTTATTATAATATACCTTCATTACGAAATTTTCACATACATACCTCCAAGTCAGGAACTGTGCCTACCTTGTAGTCCAAGAGCCCGCGATCGCTAGACCTTCGTCATTATATAAAAGCTAAGAGTTTTTCTGCTCATTTGCCCAACAGAGGTAGAAACTGTCGACGAGTATGAAGTTTTGGATCATGGTGGCTTTAGCAGCTAACAAGCAGCAAAGGTGCATAATATTGATCATTACCTACCTTCGTTAAAGTATAAAGTGTAATTTCTTTATACGGATACAAGAGAAGAGGACGTCCAAAGAAAAGATGGATGGACTGTGTGAAAGAAGATATGGCTAGAAATGGAGTAAGCAGTGAAATGACGAACGATAGAGTAGAATTGAAGAATAAAACAAATTGCAAAGACACCAAATAAAATTGGGACAAGGCTAGGCAGATGATGATAATGATGATTATCTTCATCACGTCATTCATTGCCAGACACTTAGTATGGTGGTAACCGCCTGCCAGGCATCCTTAAAGTTTGATAACTGATAATTAACAAAACTAGTTTTCACGGCGATTTGTCGCGATTTATTTCAGAGTTTTCGTAAACGTCGTGAAGGGATCGCCGAAAAAAGACCGAAATTGGCACTAGCGTGAGATGACTAGTTTTGAGATATCGTAAGTATAGGCGTCAAACTGTTCCCGATAATAGCATGTATGTAACTAAACGCGACATATAAGATTTTATTTGTCGCGTTAGTTGAACAATTATGTTCTATAATTTCAAGCGAGGTTTGATTGTTGATGATTGTACCCATTAATTTAAATTTTTATTTCATGAGAAAGTACCAAAAGCTCAGAATAGTCGGTGATAGAAACAGTTGCAAAAAGGAGATTTAACTTATCTGGCGATTCTCAAATCGGGCGGCCTGTTGAAACAGTGTACTCAGAAAATTTACGTAGATAGACACTATTTAAAATACTTTCTTAATCTCTTGAAGATGAGTGCATCATCAATTCACACTTTGTTACAGAACCATCTTCGGATTAGAAAAGTTGGCACGTTTTGGATACTTACCTCATCTTTTAACAGCGGCCCAAATGAAATGTTTTTTAAGGCGCACTCCGCCGTTTTAGGGCTCTTCCCAATGATAAAGGATAAAACTGAAAGGTCAACAGTATTCCAATGATGACCAACTAAAACCACAAAACTAAAACATATTGTTATTCCTTCGGGGGTTAGTTTAATTTTTAAGAAAAAATGAAATTTGGAAAAAAATTGATCAGTCATGAACACAGGCATAGTAAATCAAATTCAGAATAATAACATCAGCTAACAACGATAACGATAATACATTCTCTGTATATTCTGTGTTCAGGATAAAGGATTCTACAAAATAATACTCAAATAATGACTTGCAATCAAAACAAATTTTCGCGCCGTACGCACTTCGCGCGTTTTTGTTTGAAGTTTAGCAGTTGTCGGTCTGACAGCGTAAGGAACGGTTCATACGTACGCGTTTGTTCTAGCTGTCTGTGAAACGAAACGTCACAGATTCGTAAGCAATCTGTCAATTTGTAGTTATTTTTTATTGAATTTTTTTTTTATTTTTCTTGGTGTGTATTGCATTCAGTCGAACTGAAATTATTGTGACACAAAATATTTGCAGTTTTTCATAGCTGCTGTAAATAAAGTTTCAGATATGTTATTGTGTAATGCGAAATTGTGCTGTCAAAATTAAACTTTTGTTATTGTAAAGTAAGGTGTTACATGTTCATTTGTTTTTCCCTTGAACTTGGTGTAATTTCAAAACAACCAGTGCCAGCTGTAGAGTGACTAAACGTTCTATTTTCTGTTATTTTTATAAAAACGAAATAGGAAAATAACTGAAGATGTCGAAGGTTTCCCTAAACAATATTCCGTCAAATCCTCGTATAAATCGTTTGAGAACGTTTTCCAGAGTGAGTATTAATTATAATTATTTATGTACTACTTACAAACGGTATACTTAGTGTGTATAATTTAGCTAATATTAGATTAGTTTGAGGTTAGTTCCATATACATAACATACATTTAGATATTTGGGTGGGACTGCTAAAAGTAGCCCTAAACAGTTACCTTGATTCTTTTTGAAATATAAATTTACAACAGACAATTTACATGTAAGATTTCGTAATTGGTGCATAGTAAATCGGTACTGAAAAATTCAGAATTTGAAATAAGATTAAAAACTATTATCATCTACGCATGTATTAAACCAGAGTGTAATAACACTCTGGTTTAATTTCGTGCATATACAAGGGATGCCATAAAAATATAGTTTCTATAGAAAAAGATAAAATTCAATTAATTTCTTGTTCTAATTTTAAATGTTAGTGACTAACACATGTTATATTTGTAATAAGTGTGTTTATAACATTATCTATTACACTAATTACTACTTACTCAAGACCCATTACCGTTTATGATATCCTTCTAACATAATAAACGTGGATAAATAAGTAGACTGCCTAATGATCTATTTATGCTGTTACTTGAAAGAACATACTAGTGCTTTTCTAATTCTTAGAATTGTAGTCTATTAATCTATGTTTTTTGACATAAATAAATCTGCTGAAGAAGTCTTTGTTGATAAGATACTCACTACAAGTATTATTGTTATGTTTTGTTTAAGGAGCTACAAAAGTATAAAACATTTTTTTACACACACACACAAACATTTAAGTAAAAATGAACACTTTCCGATTTAAACAAAAAAGTGTAGAATCTTAATTTATAATTATCTCAATTTACTCAATATTATCAAACTTTAACTAATGTAATAAATAAAAAAAGGAAATTAACCTCAGATGTTTCTTCAATTACACTGAATACAATTTCTATTTTTAATGAAGTATAATTCTTGGGTTCTTTAAAATCACGAATATGACATCAGTTTCATCTAGTTCATACAAGACTCATAATTTATGCACCGCTTCATGTGATGATCAAGGGTAATCATCTAACTAAATTGCCAATACTTCGGACCATACAACTTTAATTTCTGCGGTTCTACATCAGTTCTGTTTAACATTTCAGTAACATACAAGTGTGACTCATGTGTAAATAAGTATCAAGTGACAAAAATTGTTTGTTTTCCAAAAGTATTTAGTATTTTTATATGTAATTCTAGCAGTATTCCTATGCTTTCACATTATTTAATGAGAAAAACTGTTGTCAAAGGTTTTTTGTAAATTAAGCATTTGTATATAAAATATTAATGGATTTGAATACAGTTCAGTCACCATCAAAAGTGAGTTAATCTAAATAAATTTATTAAAAAAAAAAATATTAAATAATTCAGACCATTATTAGACATTAAAATTAAAAACTTACACATTAAAATGATTCTCTAACATAGGTTATTTAAGAATATTTAAAAAGTGTTTATAAGATAATTTTAATCACATGTTTTATCTAGTTTATGATCAACATGTTACAGAAACCATAAAATGTTCTGTTCATAAACATAGAAAACATCCAACTACATTGATTCTTAAATGTCATTGAGTAATGAATTTTAATTTTTATGAAAAAAAAAAAATATATATATGTACATATTATGATACCTAAATTAAACTTTTAAATGAATAAAAATTATTCTTAATCCTTTTTTTGTACATGAAAAAAAATGAGCACATCCATAGCACAAAGAAGAAAAAAGTAAGAACAATATTTACACATACATTGATAGGTGTAGTCCAATGTCAGTCTTAATATTTAGAATTTAATATATACCTACATATAACATTTATTGTGTGCTCATTTGCAATGAAGCATACCTTAAATCTATTGTTTTTATTCACCATACATATCAGTCATACATTTAGCTATTAAATTTGTTTATTTATCTGTTAGACTGGATCATTCTCTGTTACTTTTACAATCTAGCTGATTTCCAGTGTGAGAATAGGTATGACTTAAGCGAGCATGACCACATCAAAATTTAAATTTCAAAAATTAAATTAAATACATAGATGTAAATAGTTTATCTGTATGTGGTGAGGACACGGTCGACTGCCATATCAGGGGGTTGTGAGTTGGATTCTCGTTCGATGCAAGAATTTGCATCGCTATACATTGATCTGGGTGGTTGTATAAGCACAGTATCAAAGTAATTCTTTTCTGGTTTTAGAACCCATAGTACAAACTAGACTTGGTAAGGATCTAAATGAAATTATGAATCTTTATTGGCATCTGTTTGTGATACAGTTATTTGAATCCCTAGTAAAAATACTGTATTACGGGAGTCATATGAGGCTGCCGCTGTGCAATAGAATAATAAAACTATTATCAGTCACAAAATGTCAGTTATACATAGTTGCTTCAATGTACCTACTTATTTGTTGACCCGGATATCAATATACAATACATACAAATAAATAAAATTGAAGTGTCTGTTTATAATGTCAAAATAATAGTTTTTTTAAGCTCATATAGTTATTGACACAATACCTATGTCGAAAAATCAGTTTTTAAAATTGTTGTCTGTCTGTTCCGGCTAATCTCCGAAACGAGTGGCTCGATTTCCACGGAACTTTCAATGGCAGATGCAAATAGCTGCGGTGTTATAAGAAGTAACTTAGGTTACTTTTATTTTTTTAAAAGAATTAGTGTTCCGCGCAAAATATATAAATATGTACACGCGAGCGATGCCGCGCAGGAACTAGTTATAAAATAAGGTATTTTAATCTTTTAGGGTGTTATGTGAAACGGAACCGAGTTTATTATTAGACATGGGATATGATAGCTCGAAGACGTTGGGTTCTTGCACAACATGAAACTCATACTTGCGCTATTATGCTGGTAGCTGTAAGTGATTCGTAAACAAAGTAAACAATATCGTCTCTATTATTTTGTTTGACACTATTTACTTGCCATAATGTAAGCAAGTTTAGTAACGTAATCGGCTGTAGTGGCAAGCGAGTACAGGCAATTGGCACAACTGTTATGCGGTCACCGTTTTATCAATGACTGAGTAATAGTGTACAACAATTTACCACTTAACTATTTTCTGCATTTTAATATAGTATGAGGCGATGTTTTTTCGCATATTTAGTTACAGATAGATGTCTTTTTGGTATCTATGTAAAATCTTGCTATATAAATATATAGTTTTATCTATTTATATAATTTCCCTTGGTCACAGCATCACCCGTGAACGACTGTACCAATTTCGCTAATTCTTTTTTTTTGTGTTTGTTATTGTCAGGAGAAGGTTCTTATGAAAGAAAAATTTAAGAAAGTTGCGTAGAAAATTAGAAAACCTAACGAGGGACTTACGCGGGTGAAACCGCGGGGCGCAGCGAGTAAAAAATAATTATGCAGTTCCAATTAATTATGTTTTCGGTAATTAACGCGATCACATAAAAGGTATTACATATTTTCGAATTGCCCGACGTTTCGGCCAGTGCAACCTGGTACATAATCATTTTTAGCCGACGAAAAAACGGAGGAGGTTCTCAAGTCGACCCGTATATATTTTATTTTTTATGTATGACCACGCATAACTTTTTACAGGGTAGTCCGATTTCGATAATTCTTTTTTTATTGGATACCAATAACCATTGGCGCCAAAACTACAAACAAAAAAAGAAATTCAATAACACTTCGGCAAATAGACTCGTCGCCGTCGCGTCGCCATCATTTAACCTAATAATTAATTTGCTTGTAATGTTTAGCGCCGACTCAGAGTTATTTAGGTATTTACATTAGTGTAGGAGTTTAGTTAGGCTAACGAGTTTATTTATCACTATTAAGTTTCTTTCTTCTTTCGTACGTTTAATTTTTTGTTAAAAAGTTTTTTATATTATGGAAAGCAGAATCATTTTGTAACTTTGAAGACATAATTAGTCATTAAGTAACTTAATTTAAAGCATTGAATGACTAACTATGCTGTAAAGATACCTACTTACTTAATTTTTTAATATAGTATTGATTTAGAATTTATTTCCTTATTTTTAACTGATAAGAGGAAAAATAGTGAAGAATCTACATACTGTTAAATTATTTATTAATCTTCTATGATATACATTTGGATATAAAATGTAGGTAGTACGTACCTTATTCTTATCTTTTGATAAAATAAATAAGTAACGGTGGAAGGGTTCCCTCGAAGTTCTTAGAACTGGACCAAATTGAAATGGGACCACACGGGAAGCACCAGCTTTCAAATAAATGAACAATCATCAAAATCGGTTCACCCAGTCGAAAATTCTGAGTAACAATCATAAAAAAAAAAAACAGTCGAATTGAGAACCTCCTCCTTTTTTGAAGTAGGTTAAAAAGGAAAGAAATGGATGGAAAGGGATATTGCTTATACGGATGGATTGAGGGGTGTAAGCAATAGCTCGAGCTGGTCAGGGTTACAGACCTGGAACTCGGAACTTGCCGTTTTATAAAACTTTGTATTTATAACCTTAATTTTTTTTTAAAGATTACTAGTACTAGTAACGTGTTTCACACATACACTAGTATTCTTGTTAACCCCCGTCCAGCTAAGCTAAGCGCTTGTGTCAGAAGCGGGTTCACGTCGGTAGTGCACTTGGTGGGGTTCGAACCCGCAACCACTTGATCGCAAGTCCGACGCCTTAGCCTTTACGCTACCGCCGCTTATAATAACTTAAAAGTGCACCCTTCTAGATAGGAAATCTGTACATAATATTCTGTACCTACTGATCTGAAAACCGTAGGAGGACACTCTCTCTCTACTTTTGTATAAAATGTACATTAGATAGTGGTAGTAAGTATCACAAAATACACTGTCTTATCTAAAACAAAACGGCGGCTCATAGATCTTATCTTAATAATTAGGGATAATATTGTGTACAATGGTAGATAAACATGTTCTTGGAAAGTATAATAGGTTTTTATCTATCCAATATTGTATATAAATATCACATGAAAACAATAGAAGGATAGTTAGTCGAATAGCGAAAGTTAAAATCGGTATTTAATTGATTTGTTTTATTTATAGGAAACTTAGACAGTGGCATAGCAGTGTCTTTGACAATGGCCGTCCTGCGCAGGGCCGGATAGAAGACCTTCACTAAGGCCCGTTATCAAGGTTTTCATGTTCAGTGTGATGCAAAGCAAACAAAACTCTGTTCTATTTGAACATGTTAAGGATCATAATTACAATTCATAATTCTAACGCCTTCGGGATGCGAGTCACGATATCGCATTAAATTATTAAAACGATAATCAATTGTATTGTGCGTGTTCTGTTGACACAATGAAACTGTTGTGGAAATGACTGAAGTAGAATCGGCAAACTTAGATTTAAGTAAGTTTACAGTTTCGGAAATATTTTGCATAACACACACAACAACACAAGTGGGGTTCGAACCCGCAACCACTTGATCAAGTCCAACGCCTTAGCCATTGGATCAAAGGTGCTAAATTGTAAACGTTATGCAGACGTCATAGTTTTATTATTAGAACATTTACCCAAATTGTACTAAAGTAAAAATATTTGTTTCCTACGTAAATTAAAGTAGGCGCATAGACAGTTTATGCTGCAAATAACATAATTAAAACAAAAAACTGGTGGTTAACTTATGGCCCATTCCTAATTGGGGCTAGTACCTACTTACTATTGAAATTGTGCCTCCCATGGGTACGGGTAGATTTACCTTAATCTACCTATTTCTACGGGTAATAGAATTCGCTTTTAACATCGGGAACTAGAGGGAAAATACGTTCCGTAGCTACTCAACGTGTGGTCGGTGCAGAACAAGATTATTTTATTTATCTATTATCATTTACCAATATCCACGAATTTGATCTAAACATCGGTACTTGAAAAGTATACCTTTGACCATGATCAGATAACTCACTAGACGGTCGACACCACTGACTATTCTGTTGACATGCAAGAGGCAATCACTTTATATTGCCCACTGTTACAAACATATTTTTAGACTCACATTATTATACACTGCTTAAAAACAATAGCTTATTAATATTTTTACTAGGCAATATAAATGAGGTAGTAAGAAATTAACGAGCACAAATTTTAAATACGAGATTATTCAAAACATGTACCTTCTTATTATATCTAACAGCCAAAAAGCTTGCATTTTTGCATGTTCTGTAGTAGATAAAATTAACATGGATTATTCGTAAGCATTTGTCCAAAAAATAAAGTTATACTGATTATTTCATAATCTTAATTACTGATTACATTATTTGTGCACATAAATTACCACATTACAGAGGCACTACTAGTATTTTGTCATAAGTCTAGCATTAGACCGTGTAGTGTGTACCTTTGCCATCGATTAAAAATAATACTTTTGCCTAGATTGTTGTAAACTGTTTATCGATAATACGCACGAGCTTAAGTTTCTCTGATCCGTAGATATGAAAAAAGATTAGCTCCCTGTGTGTAATACAATTGGATTAACTTCTGATTAATGTATATTTTTAAATTGTTTACTCTTTTAGGATATATGCGCAATAGTTGCTATTTTCACTTATTATAAATAATTAGAATGTATAAAAATAAAGATGTATTTTTTGTTAGTCAAATTGGCAAAAGTTAATGTCTAAACGCTGTTTATATGTTTAAAAAGTCGCACCACCCAGCAAGCAGTATTTCCATCGTTATTAACAACTACTGGTAAGTATGACTACTACGAGTATTTTCGAAGATTTCGCACTAAAAATGTTGACAAGGTTATTCAGGACATATGCATAACGGAATTCATGTTCAAAATTGGAGCTATCGATTGGGGAAGTTCCTTCGAACATTGCATGTTTAGTATTGTGTTACTGTCAATCAATATTGATTGGACTCGCCAGAACCCCATATTGTAAGAATAGGGTTAGCAAGTTATAAGTTATATTTATTGTACTTGTAGATCCTGGTAGCCCACTTCCCTTAGGCTAGCCGTGTGGTTGTTGTGTCCATAATAAGATTAAAAGAATTTCTGATAAATTGATTACGTCTTCCTTAGACATATGTATAATGTACAAACCTCACCGATTTACTAATCGCCATCTTATATGTTTCGCTACTAGTCATTGACAGCGACTTGATTTTCCCCATATTTTTATTTCTTATATCATGCCAGCCACGAAAGATGGAACTTGCATCGTTATAATGTGAATAAATGACGTATGGGCCGTCTCGACCGGAGTGATACCACAGCCTCACACAAAACCGGCGTGAGTGACGTTACCGTAGACCCCAACCACCCTCTTCTATTCCTTAAAGGCCGGCAATCTACTTAAGACTTTTGATTTGCAGGTGTCTATAGGCGGTGGTAATCAATTACCATCAGGTGACCCGTCTACTCGTTAGTCCATTAATACAAAAAAAAAAAAACAATTCTATGTAATCTACGGTTTTTACCTTGAAGCTTAAAGCAGTGTTCGCATCCATCTATCGCTCACGTTTACTCTTTGGCTAACACGTACCTAAAGCTGTAGCTGTAAAGGCAGTTACACAACTGATAATTTTAAAACTGATTCTGTTAGAATAGTATTCTTTTTTTATTAATATTTATGTCAAAAATGCTTTTTACATAGGTGAATAAGACATACAAGTCTTAGTCATTGTGTTTTATTTACTCCTACCTGCATTTGCAGCAGGTTGACGATAGTTACTTCGATGGATAAGTCAACGCGGATGAAATGAGTTCTGTTTGTTTTGTTTCATGCAATTCCCATTGATTAATTTTTACTTACCAGACGAATACTACATTGAGCGTGGGTTAAAAAAAAAAGATATTGCATTGTTGTATTCGTTCTAAAAAAGTGAATAGTGGAATCAGCTGGAGCATAAGAACAATGCCTTTTGCACGTACGACTATTCTTAGTAAGTTAATTCTTTCTTTATTAAGCCCTTTGTTACATCTGTATGTTATATATATTGACATAGTTTGTTAAATCACATCCAGACAGTTAATCAATTCTTGGTGTCTTAAAATTTTAATTCAAAATGTTTAGACTAAAGCATTTTTTTCTTTATAGAAGTCATGTTTTGATTTTTGTATTCCGTGCGTCATCAAAATATTCAACAAACAAAATCAATGCGCTGCGAATGTCAAATTATTTAAAAATCAAATTAAATTATCTTTGAATGTTCGGTTAAATTCTAAATTAATAATCTCATTAAACCTTCTGGAAAACTCCTGTGAGACCACTTCTTAACGTGCTGAAAGTCTCGTGGCTATACATACAAATGACGATATACAGTTCTTATTAGTGCGCGTGTAACTTTGAATCAGCTTAGTAATCTTTTTTAGTTTACAGGTATTGTGTTCTCGTTCCAAGTAGGTTATAAAGGCCTAGAGTACGTTTACGTTAAAAGCCACAGACGACTGGCCTTTTCTTTACGTGTTGAGTTAATTTATAAGGAGGCTCACTAAATTAATGGCAAAATGAGTCCCAGTTACGTCCCATGACGTGCAAACTAATGGGCACGAAGCCAGTGGGCAACCGCCTTAAAGTAGTTCAATTCGTTTAAATACCTTTCGTACAATTTTGTGCGCCAATGTTTACTGTGGTCTATTTTTGTCTCCATAAACTTCTCCTAATCTTATATCAAGCGATACAAGTCTTTGATTCATTAAATAGTTCTTTCGACGGAGAATTTGTCATTGTTTGTAAATCCTATAGGAGAGCCGGTTAGTCATGAAACTTGTTAAACAAAACATACAGTTATTGTCTAGATGTTTTGGTATCAAGGTTCAGTGTTTACACTGGTAGTACAAATAGGAGGGAAAATTGGAGAGGTAAAGATAATGAGGGCAGACTTGTATGGGCTTTCAACTGAATAGAAAACTGGACATGTGTGTGTCAACTTGCGTTCTGAGCTCTCCTTACACATCATCAATCAATACAAATAAATAAAATTGAAGTGTCTGATTGTAATGTCAAAATAAAAGTTTTTTTTAAGCTCACACAGTTATTTAAACGATACCTGTGCCTAAAAATCAGTTTTTAAAATGTTTGTTTGTCTGTCTGTCTGTTTGTTCTGGCTAATCTCCGGGACGGTTGGACCGATTTCAGCGGGACTTTCACTTGCAGATAGCTGGTGTTATAAGGAGTAACTTAGGGTACTTTTATTTTGGAAAAAGAATCAGGGTTCCGCCCAAAATATGTAAATATGTACACGCGAGCGAAGCGAAAGAAGATTTATAATAAATCCTACACGAAAATGAGAAATAAAGGACTTTGTTTACTTTCTGAAGTTCATCATCATCATATTTTTTTTACTAACGTGATCAAATATTGCTCTTGGTATAGAAGAGAACCATGCGATTGAGGAACAAACTATTATTGGAATCAAATGTCCCTTATATATGTGTGTGTCCTATTATATATATATTAATTCTGAAAACCTTTAATTCAATGTGTGACATATTTTTTTTTTTTTATGGTATAAGGGGGCAAACGAGCAGACGGGTCACCTGATGGTAAATGACTACCGCCGCCCATGGGCACCTGAAACTCGAGAGTCACAAGTGCGTTACCGCCCTTTAAGGCGGGAGTAGGAGAAGAGGGGGAGGGGGGAAGAGTGCAAGAGGGGGGTGAGGGGAAGGATGGGAATAAGAGAGAGGGAAGGGTTAGGGCCTCCGGTAACCTCACTCACGCGGCGAAATGCAATGCAAGCATTGCTTCACGGCCGGTTTTCTGTGAGGCCGTGGTAACGAGCGGAGTCGAGCCGGCCCATACGTGCCGAAGCATGGCTCTCCCACATGTGACATGTGGGAGACACATGTGTGTATAACATATACCATTGTACATTACTAATATTCTTTTTAACCCTTCTTAGTTACTCTACGGTGTGTAATAGACTCACTATCCAATCGAACGATAGCATGTACCAATAAACAGAACGATCGGTGGTCATAATAGTGTGATAGTCTTAATTTTTTTTCGTTACATCTATTACTCGATTTACCTCACCATAGAATTGATCGTGTTTCTAGTTGATTTAGATACGATACTAAAATAATCTGTAGTTACACCAGTTTCGCTGAAAAAAAAATCATACATATTTGAACACTAGTGTTAAGTTGTTACACACAAGTTGATGCGGTTATGAATCGGTCGCTTAACTCTATGTATACGAGGTAGACAAAGGTTTTGCATAAACTACAGCCTCACAGATCCGCCATGTTACATAATACACTTAGTTATATTCATACTTGGTCAAGGTACATTTAAATAACTTGTACACGTGTAACATGATGCATTTATTTATTGACGCTTTAATTGTTCCACAGTTCATGTTGGTTTATTCAACGTGAGATTATACTGGTACAATGAGTTTGTCACTAGTATCTCGAATAGCAACATCGGTTTAACGGGTCTCTGTTATAAAGATATAGCAATAATTGTCGGCATTATCATGTATTGATTAAGATATCGAATTATCTATTCTAAGGACTTAAAAATGGACTCATTGACTGCCATTGTTGGTTGATTTTGCAACTGAAGTGGTGTTGTGTAATTTCTGTCCTAGTTTCATTAAAGTGCTCTTGAAGTATGAGTGTTAAAAAGATGGTGAGTGCTACGTTTTATTATTTCTACGATTATATTAACTTGACCTCTCTTTTAATTGTAAGTAGCATTGTTCGGTGATAAAAGTTGTCAGATAGGGACCTGTTGTTTGTAGGACCAATTCGGTACAACAAAATTACCGCATGTATAGATCACGACAGATGTAGGTATAGATTCTCGGTTCAGTCATTTAGATAAAAAAAATCTGCCGACTGTGAGGAAAGTTCGTAGACTATTTTTTTTTATTTAAATGGAAAAGAATAGTAACAATTGTTTTTCGACTTATAAAATACTTGTGTATTTTATTAAACCATTAAAAGAGTACACTACAAGTTTAGTTTTTATTAAAAATATTATTAAATTATTATCGAAAGTTTACGCGAATGTTACACATTGAAATAAAACTATTTTTCACGGATTCTATCGCGGGTAGTCTACCCGTGACCATGGCTGCTGAAAAGCAACTGAAACGTCGGGATCAGTATAGATAGTAAAATAACACCAAATAAATCGCGATAGATTCCGTGAAAAATAGTTTTATTTCAATTAAATTATTAATTATAATTATGCAATTTGCAATCCCGGAAACATTGCACCGTAAACACCATTGAAAAAAATATCGGGACAACAGTACGTGGTTCCTACGGTTTTTCAATTGAATGACTTTATATCGAAAATTCCTTAATCGAAAAATAAGCAGTTATTAGTATATCATTATTCCTTTAGTCAAGCACAAGTAAGTAGGACATAAGCCTCTTGAAGGTACAGAAGTTTGTCCTAAAAAGCTTTGGTCTTTGGTCTTCGAATTCGTAAAAGCACACACCTTACCGAATAGAACGTAGAATTATGAAATATGTACATTTATACACGTTATGAATTTATAAACACCGAATTCGGTTCTCTTGTTAGGTTCAAACGAACGTCTTGACTTCTGTCTTATGAAATAAGCACCAATCAAAAATAACAGTCGAATAAATGTAATACCTAAAACAAATACTTCTTTTTCTTATTTTCCTAAGCCTATTTCTCATGTCTCTTGGCGTCGCCCTCCTAATCCATTTATGCCATTCGGTGTGTTGTGCAGTGATTTCCGAATTTAAATCCGTCTTTATATCTTTGGAAATGATTCCCGTCCAGGTTACTGGTGGTCCTAGGAGCTTTTAGGTTCCTCAATTTTCATTATAGCCATTATCGTATGTTGCCACGCTTCATGCCCATTATGCTACCATGCCATTGAATAAAGACAAAGTCCGAAATGACTATAAAACATAGTCATTTCGGACTTTGTCTTTATAACGATAACACAGTGCCGTGTGTAAAATAAGTTCTTTTTCTAAAGTTATGTAAGTTATGCTATAGTTAAGTTTAAATAATTGTTCTATATCTACTATATTATATAAGGAAACTTGGGCGTTACTTACGTTATTGCTTATTGAGTGTAGTAATTGGGTTCTTAGTTTCTTTTCATTATTATTGTTTTAAGTGCCTAGTGCTACCTCTACCATTTCTGATCTTTTTTAGCGCACTCTTGCTTTAATGTTCACTGTTCATACTTATGGCTTCGAGAAACCTCCAGATCCCATCAGCAGTGATTGTTGATATTTCCTGCGGTTGCATGATGGTCAACGCTAGGTTAATACTTTGATGCTGCATTGGTGGGCCACAAAAGCATAGAATATGCATTGCACTTTCTTCTGTCTCTCGACAATATCTACATATTGTGTTATCGCCCAACTTTAGGTTGAACATATATTTGTTCAGTTTGAAGTGTCCGGTGAGGATTCGTGTTACTGCACAGGTTTTGTATCTTTTGAGCTCCAGAAGTTCTTTTGATACTTTGTTATCATAGCCCTTTATTAAGGCTTTTGAGTGTCTTAGACCAGGCATGGTCTGGGTTCTCTTAATTGACATTGATGTGTACTGGGCGTATATGATTGAATAAGCTCGCTGTTTGGTGATGCTGCAGAATCGTTACGGTCCATGCTGTCGGTTGTCTGCACCAGCTCTGGCGAGTTCATTGGATTTTTAATTTTTTATGCCTGAGTGGCCTGGTAGCCATTTTAATGTAATTTTGTTTGATTGCCCCAGTGTGTTCAGGTTTTCCTTGCAATTTTGTATTAGCTTTGAGCTAATCTCAAAATTATATAATGATAATAGATGTGTTGATGTTTTACTTTTTTTTCAAGGGTTCTGGGTTCTTAGTTTACTATAACCAACAAATATGACAACGTCAGTTTAAATACATTTCCAGGATTTGTACCTAGATCTATGGATACAAAACAATCTCTTAGGTTCATTTAAAATGTGTGTAATTACCCTAAAATTGCTTTGTTGTTTTCTATAGTAAGTAGGTAATGAAACCAAGTTAGTTAATTGGTGAACATTAACATGAATTATTTCGTTTAATGATGCAGCAGTTAAAGAATGTCCTATTAGGTCTTTGCGCAAACGACGTATCGTTTTCTTGTAATTATTGTAAGTGTTCAGTAAATAAGTAGCATAATTGATAAGTTCAATTTTTAATAAATATATATTATGGCTCTGTCAAGCCCCATATATTGAAACATAAGTAAATAGACATGTCATACATTGACGCACTGAATGTTGATTAGAGTATTGTATATGTAGAAGTGTAATAGATTCGATGTACTTTGTAGTACAGTTGGTATAAATTCGTAGTTTTATTTAGCTGAACACCTCTGAAAGTAGGGCTTCAGTAATAAGTTACCTTAACAGAGCAACCGCCTGTCTTACAACGACCCCGTGTTTGTGTCAAACACGGCCAACCAATTTTTCGATTTTCTAGACTCGGTATATATTTGTTAATTTAGAGAAAATAACCCACACAATTATTTTACTACACTTATTCCTAAGTAAACCAGATCATTATTACTGTTCGTGTAAGATAAATAATGTCGTGGCTGTAAAAGCTTGTTTTAAGAAGGTTCAAGCATCCAATACCGTAACTGGTGTGGAGTGCTGCTACACTCCACACTAGTTACAGTTAAAGGATTTCAATAGTTTCATACAGCTATAAGCTTCATTTGTCTCATATAATTACATCCTGCTCATAACTTCGTCATAATAGATTTGAAGGAAGCAGTCTGCTACGTTCGTGCGTATCTAATCAATTAATGCCAATCGAGATCACGTGTAGGTACAGACCTGGCTACACATGCCGCGACCACGTTGTTTGTAGTAAAATGCGATAAATGCTTTCACGGCCTAAAGAAAGTATGAAAAATATTCCAAAATATAATTTAAGACAGTTCTTGCTTTAAAGGAGTTTTAAATATAATAAGTTTTTTAAAGTACCAAAACTTCCATTTAGAATTAGAATCGTCAAAAATTTTTGAAAAATATCTTTCATGTTTTCAATTACTTAGTGTAGATTATTGTTGTAGTAGTTCTATAGTGTAGTAGTGTATTCATACAAATATCTACCTGGACAATAATACAATCGTAAGGGCTTTTATTCTGTTAGCAAATTTACATGTCTCCATTTACGCGATTGTTTATCATCGTTATGATTCAAAGCATGGAGTGTGACTTTTCACGCTTCTTTAAATTTCCGATTCCGAGAACTCAATTAATACTTAATGCTATGTACATATATATTTCCGAGTGCGTGAGAGTCATCTTGTTTTTTTTTCTTTCTTTGTGGTTTGGATACTTATTTATTAGAAGCCAAAGTCTTTTTTATACAATTACTATTTTCCTTTGTAAATTGCCATAGTGCAAAATATTTATTTACTAACACTTGAAAACCCCGCATTAATATTTATTTTGTTAAACTCACAACGGCGTTAATGTACAAAAAATCGTTTGTTCTTTGTCTTTGCATGTGCACACACAAATGTTTCCAATTTCTTTTGTCATCAGTTTAATGACCTTTTTTAAAAAACTACGTATATATAGTTCTTTACTTCCGTAAGTATTTGAATATGACCTTATAGGACAGGTATAAAATATCTTTGATCTGGATTTTTTTCTTTGTTGAGACGCTCAGTGAAATGGTCATTTGTTTCACGGTTGTTAGTTGCACGGTGATCTAGACAAATTCATTGTTTCCTAGGTAAGAATCATTAAGCTTATAGTCGTATATTTAGTTATGGAATAGTTTTCTAATACTTTTACATTCTATATTCGTCAGATTTATATGAGGACATAGAGTTCGCGCTTTAGCGCTAGCAATGGAATTGCTGATGTGTCCCATATTTTTGAACAAAGTATGGCTTACCGTGCGTTTTCAGCTGGTTCGATACACTGAACCACCCCGTGGTGGTCACGACCCATGGGGGTTACAACATACTCAACAAAGGATTATCTAGATTAAGTACTAGAGATATTTAAGGGTCGGAATCGAATTTTGCTTACACTTTAATAAGTGCAAGTAAAAACTTCAAATATATTCCCTTTTTCCTTCGAACACGAGTGAATTGGTTTCATTACAACAAGCAATGTATTTTTTTACTTCTTACTTGTACTCAACTACGTTTGATTCAAATCTTAGTTTGACGGATACATTTACAATACACAGTGTGAGTGAATTATTAGTGCAATGCTACGTTATTAAATCTATATCTAAAGGAAGTCCATTAAATTATTGTAATAACAAATAACAATGCGGCAAGTATATAGATATTTAAAATTCTAATAAAACCACAGGATTCTTAGTCCCTTGTAATGCGGCCTATTGGCATATTTGCACTTTGTGTTTGTATGTACTGGAAGTACTAAGTGCTAAGGTCGCTTCGGCTTCCTCGTTACAACGAATTTTCCGCCTTCGCGTCAAGGTATAGAACGAGAAACTATTTTATTTTCAATTGCAAATACATTATAGCTTAGGGATGCGTCATAATCTAAACATCACTCATTACTGTATGATTGTCATGCAGTTTTTTAAAGACATCTTCCGCACTATAATTTCTGCGTCAGATGGGACACTGTAGATATCATACTACGTGGGGATTGAACTCATGACATCATGGGTTTGATCGGCACGATCGTTGTTCAGATTATTATGACGATTTGGCGAGGTTAACACTTATAACCGCTAGTTCGTGCAGTCAAGTGTGAGTTTTTATTTAAACTTCCAAACTGCTCATTGTTTTAAGGAACTTGCAAAGTTCCTTGAATAGACTCAAAGTTATTTTCCAATTTCCTCCAACATTTTCTTTCAATTTATGCAGTACATACTATTCGCTCCCAGCGTAAGTCATGACCTGCCTTCTTAGGTAGGTAATTGATTTACTGATATACATATATGGTTTGCTATTGTTATAGTTTTCGCAAAAAGCTGACTTTAATTAAAATGGTTTTTCCAAATCAGAGTATCCTTAGATTGACCTGTTCAAACATTAAAATTAATTCTGAGAGAGAAATAGGAAGTACTTCATAACATTGGGTACACAAGATGTGTTAACAAAATAAATCACTATACTAGACGAGTTTGTAAACGCGAACAAGGTCGAGCACCCGTCTGCCGCAAACAATGTGATGAGCATGTTTGCACATTGATACATTGTCCATTTGTACCAAACTAGTTGTCACTTGCGAACACCATGGGAAAATACCCACCAGCAATAGGTAACAGCTGTCTGATTGTGGGTATCTGTTTATTGTTTGCTCGCGAAGTCCCCGCGACAAAGAGCGAAGTGATAGAGTGAGATAGTTTTCTTACAATAAAAAATACATCCGATTGTCTGCAGATGTAAATCAAAAAGAAATCTTTGCACCCAATAATCAGTAATAATTTTAATTGTATTAAATACAAATGTGTTAAATAAATAAATCTAGTAGGTATTTTTTTCAAAATCTTTTTTTAAATTATCTACATTTATTACTTTTGGTGACTTATTATACGTTGTAAATATAAAAACCTGACAAAGTTAAGGTTTGTTATTTGATTTCATTGGTTTCATTCATTCGTTGATATTTCCCGTTTTCAATTTTCTAGATTTACACACAAATTAAAAGTTCATTAATTTTTCATAAGATCTGTGAAGATAAGTTCAAATGTTTCGTATAAATTTACAGGTAGAATTCGTTTTGTTAAACATATAGCGACAATAGCACCTATTAATAAGATAAGGTAATAAATTGTGTCTAATTAATCGCTACGAGTTATCAATGCCTTGACCTAATTCGCGGCTTTTTTACTTTATAATTGTCTCAGACTGTGCCTCTAGAATGCTTTAGAAGTCTAGAGATCTATATAATACACTATTTATTTAAATGTATAACTCACTATAGTAAAATCTTCCTTTTTCCTACTACATGTTGTGAATGACTCACCCCGGATTCCACTTTGTTTATTATTGAATTGATATCATGCGTTGTAAACAGAAGAAGCTTCTCAAATCTCGTCACGTGTCGAAGTTTAGGATCAACTTACTTCGGACATAATAAATGCTTGTTTTGGTAACGTGATTTGTTACTACGTTTGCAATTTCAGAACGAGTTTACTATAATCACTTATAAATTTCAGAACGAGTTTACTAAAATATACAAGTACATTTTAGCACATACTACTATGCATGGAGGTTATTAGAACTAATGCATACATACTGTTTCAAATGGTTCCAATGATATTTTCAAAGGCGCTATATATTCTTTCGGGACGATCTCGTTGATGTTGGGTCATACTCATGATAAACCAAACAAAGAAAATCCATTGTAGGTATGCCTAACATGATATATAGAATCGCCTAAAGCGTCGACTTCGGTTTAACTTAAACAAAGTGTTTCCTTTTCGAGATGTTATCGCACTTATCGTATTACTTGACAAGTTGATAAATAAATGATAAAATACATAAGTAGATAATACGTTTAATGAATAGGTAGATACTAGATCTAACAATGGTGTGAGATTGTTATAGATCGCCTACTACAGCAATAGATAAACCAATCTTTTGTAATTTTCTCGGCGTATCCAAGATGTATGTAAATTCTAAGTGCTCGCGGCATCTGGTCTGTTATTGACACTCTGTTACACAAAGAACTGATAAAATTATAATAGAACGTTCGGGTCATGTTCTGAACAAAGAGATCGCCACAAAAGCATTTTCAACTGTGACATAATGTACTAAACTAGCTATTTACTGATTGTGTTATCTTCATAAATGCTTATTACGCACTGCGTAGTGCCTACCTATCTCATAATTATTCATTAGACTCGTTTAACAAATAACAATATTACGCTAGAGGTATTTTACATGTAAATATAATCATCGAATTTGTTCAAAAATAGCTAATGCAAATTAGCTTCAAAACTTATTACACTTTTTGTAACATCGCCTTATTTAAATAATTATTTATATTTTGTAAAATTGCGTTTTTACAGGAAATACAACTATGCAGTTGAACTTAAAATGCAAAACTGTATCTGTATACAAAATTTTATCAAAATCGTTAGAGCAATGGCTCTAGGAAATGTCCTAGATAACCGAAATATATATACATAAATAAATTACATACATACAAGAATTGCTCGTTTAAAGTAATACGATTACAATAGCAACAGTTTACTACCGTACGATTGCAATTTAAAACACTTATTTAATTTAAACTTGTCCAGAAACAAAACCGTTCTCAGCACTTTTATACACTGTTGACATGGTTGTTTTGATGTTTTATGTTTTTTAGAAAACTTTAAATTGTACATGTGAGAACTCTGTAGTCCCTTATTAAGTAAATTTCTACGTTGCCTGGCAGTTCTGAGTATGTCATGCTCGCCTAGAAGTCTTGCCGATGGTGGCGTGTATCGGGTCGGCTCCCTGAAGGAAGCTGTATTGTTGAACTGGACGATGGCTGGCGCATGCGTCATGCTCGTGAGCGGGTGCCATTGGTCGGGGCTGGACATCTGTACTATCACTTAAATATAGATTGTAGTAGTAATTTTGCGAGTCTGTTTATATTTTATTAAATTACTAGCAACCCGCCCCGGCTTCGCACGGGTACAAACTATATACCTAAACCTTCCTCATGAATCACTCTATCTATTAGTGAAAACCGCATGAAAATCCGTTCAGTAGTTTTTCAGTTTATCGCGAACAAACAGACAGAGGCGGCGGGGGACTTTGTTTTATAATATGTAGTGATATTTAAAAAAATGTTAAATAAGAGTGTCTTTGGAGATTCTTGCCTGTTCTTTTCCATAGGATCTACGTATTGGAATAGGCAACTAGCTTCATGACTAACTTTCTGACTGAATCGTACTCCTGACAATTCAAAATCTACCTTCATAATATTAAGTTCATATAGGTAGGTACATCTCTCACTCTCTCAGAAGTAAGCTACTGAACCCAATTCTTAGAAGTTGAAACTGATAGTTTCAACTGGTAGTAAACTAACACTTGTTTGACGTGTATTTTTATTCTTGAACGACACAGAAGAACCAGGAAGGAAGGAAATCAAAATGAAACTTTAAAAATATTGTTGCTGTGTCCTACGTAAATTATATTGTATCTATGAAGTAATTTTTTTTATAAGTTAAGTATGAATAAGTAATGTGTATATAAATAACTAGTTGTCGCTTCGCTCACGTGAATGAAGATTTTGGTAATTGACTACCTATCCCGCGGAAACTACTTTTTTTCGGGATGAACGTACCCTATGATTTCTGTACCCCTAACTAAGAGTATGAAGTTGACTACTGGCCTCTGAGAGTTGCACTAGGGTCTATAATCGTAGTGCTGAACGTGTTAAGAATGGGGAAATTGGAAGTATATTAAAAGGTAGGTAAGGCAATGAGGAAAGGGATTTTGCTTAAACGGCTGGATTGAGGAGTGAACGAGTGTAAGCAAGTGTGTAAGCAACAACTCGAGTAGGTCAGGAAAGTCCGAGTCTCTAACACTAATTTATACATTTTGCTTAACGTTAAACGTTTGAGCCAAATGGAACTTGCGGCAATAACATTGACATCACCCGTGAAACTGACGAATAACTCTGCGAACATACAAAAATTAACGTTAATATTTCGCAACATATAGAAAGCTTACTGTTTAGATATAGCAGCGGCAGCTCGAAATAGAGGTTTATCAGCCTAAGTTTGACTTACAAATGGTACGATTTCGTACGCTCGTTAAAAGCAACACTTTATTACTGGCGTTTGTAAAATTTATGACGGAGGACAATAAAGCAAGCTAAATACGAACAATAATCTTGAAATCATCATGTCTACATTAGGATTTATGACGCATTAATTTTAATATTAATAATTCGACAATGTTTTTGTTAACATACACCCGTGACATTGGTGTTTTAATATGTCCCTGAATTTATCTCTGACTAACATTGTTTATTTAGCACATCCTACAATATCCTTTGTGTTTGCTAACAGTATATATGTAGTATATTAACACGTGGAAAATTTAAATGAAACAGTTCAGAATATTGCGATATGACTGCATTGGATCCTTTTCATTCAATTGATATTATATGAATATTAGTTAATATTATATTATATTATAATTATATTTATATTATATATATTATAATTATATATATATGAATATTAGTTAATAAAGCCAATAACCAGGTATATTTTTGTTTCAGACGGAAAGCGAGACCTCATGTGAGGAGGCCGCAAGACTGACGGCGGAAGGGGCAGCCGCCGATGCCGATGACGATGAGGCCTACGACTATGGTGCTTTGCCACCGCCCCCTGATGGAGGCTATGGATGGGTCGTCGTATTTGCCTCTTTTATGTGTAACATGATTGTGGATGGCATAGCATACACATTTGGTATATTCCTTCCTGAATTGGTGACGTATTTCGGAGAAGGCAAAGGCACTGTTGCTTGGGTAGGCAGTTTGCTGTCCGGAGTTTATCTCGCTGCTGGTAAGACTTAATGTTGTTCACTTCCTAGTTCATTATGTTAAGTACCAAAGCCAACAATACAGTATGAAATTGTACCTTTTGTCAGCACCTGTTAATAAATGACAGGAATTAAGCAAAGAATGGTTATTCTATAATTCTACTAAATTCCATGTACATTTGATAGCAATTTGACAATCAAAACTTGCAACTCTGTAGGACATTATAATAATATTTATTACACACTTTATATGTATTAGCTTGACCTGTATGTATAATCTATCTTACATAGCTACCTATGTAACGGAATCTTTTAAAGAAGTTTTCACCAACTTTAAGAAGTCCGATTAACTTAAAAATTTGCACACGTCTCAAGTAGGTACCGATGACAATACAAAACTAAAAAATAAGAACACTTTAATGAATAAAGAAATAAATAACCACCAATGAACTATTTTTAACACTTGATGTTAGGCACCTAAACTTTTTACAATCAAAATTTTTTTCTACTTTTATTTCGTTTGCTACTAAAGCGTGTTTCTTTAGTTTTTTTTATTACTTTTTTAAATTTTTCTTATCTTTTATACTTCATTCGTGAATATACATATACTCTTTGTGTTGTTATTGTTGCACAAAGTACCGAGCCAATACAATATCATATTGTTGGCTTTGTCGGCACTTGGTCTTTACAACAACCCTGTCAATCAAAGGTCGTATCATTCTAATCACCTTATTATTATTCTACGAACGTACTGAATTCTAAGTAAATTATGAGTAAATTTACCACACAAATGAAAAGTAACAAGCCAGGCATAGATCGGAATTTAAATACCTAACAGCAAATATTTTGTACATACCAGGAACATACCTGTATTTCGGATCTATTTGCTCATTTTAATCGCATGTGACAGTCCGTTTGCCATGAATTCGGTTTCCTGTCTGCGTGGGGCGATATTTAAACGTCGTTTATGCCTGCTTATAAGCACAGAATGAAACATAATGTTTATAAGGATGCTACGAGCATTAACATTAACACTAATAATAATGAAATGATTATTTTCCAATAATGACTTTTATGTCTGATATGCTATGTCTTTTATGTATGTATGGAGTTTACGTTTTTGGGAGTTCTCACAACACAAAATGCTGTTCTTGTATGGCGCTTCTCTTTCTATCAATATACTGTGATGATATACCTATTAATACCAGACTTGAGGGTAATCCCTGTATTTGTACTAAACTGTGCAAAATACTGGTACAAGTACGGACACAAGATTTAAGACTACGGCGGGTTCTTGAAGCTGAATGATCTTGAATTACCATTTGATTGGAATTCAAAAATATGACCTGCGACCGTCCTCAGTGGCAGTTAATCTTCAATACCGGCTAAAAAAAGAGATGAGTAGACGAAGTCTGATGTATCTCGCGAAACTTACGACACGTTCTGAGATTGCTTTAATGGGGTAGCAAATGAAAACAACAGTAATCAGTCGCACGATTAAAAAAAAAATCATTTTCATATGAAATAGAGTCTGCCCGCCACTTGTATCCTTACATACCTCCGGACTGGCTTGTTGGCCTGGTGGTTAGTGACCCTGACTGCTACGCCATAGGTCGTGGGTTCGATTCCCACCCGAGTCTTGGTGTTCTTTGTGTCTGTTGTTTGTATGTTTTTAAAGTCCCCCGCGACACAGGAGTCATGCCTAATGCGAGAGTAGGCTTTAAAAAAAACAGAAAAAATTTAATAAAAAACATACCTTATGTTCCATACCTAACTTCCTCTACTGCCATTAACCACCTTTCATACAAACCTGCCATTTCTTCAAAACATGACTAATTTTTTCATAGTATGTTCCGCGTTATCTACCACTACCGGCCTTGCCACTGGCGTTTGTCTTATATTTTGTTTTGCCATTCGTTCCGCACTCATTCATTCTACGTGCATAAACCACCTCAGCATATATTCTGCTCTCGAATATCTACATTCCTTTTTGTATTAACCAATCTAATTCTCTAACGCTACACACTTGATTGAAGAAAGAGAAAAAATAACAAAAAAAGATTGTCAGAATTTATTTCAAAGATGCACCCAGCAGTAGTGTATACAGCGGTTTTTTTTCTAAAGCTGTCCTTGTCTATGAAGACAAGCGAAACTGTTTGTTTCCTCTTAATGCAGATAAATTGGTATTCATTCACCATAATAATTATTACCTATTACAAGTACTGTTAATATTGTTGCAGATGCAAATATGGCTACAAACTGAGTATATTTTAGGCCGGATACCGGATAGTTGCCGGATATTCGTTTCATCTCCAATGATGATGATAATGGTTTTCTGTTTCAAACCCTTACTACGGTTTATAATCAAGATTGTATATTACGGTTATAGGTCAAGTACTATTTTGTAAAAAACAAACTTATTGTGCAGCTATAATCTGCCATACAATTTTAAATTAATTTAAATGTCACGCGTTATTTCAAGTAACCAGCTACTTGAATGGATAAATTATTTTAAATGAAAACAAATGAATAACAGGGAAATACAAATACACTTGTATTTTCATGTTATTCGTTGGTTTTCATTTAAAATACATGTATACGTAGATATACATGATTGAGTAGCTACTGTTTCACTGTAAGGCGAAGTGTAAATAATGAACACCATATAAGTTTTAATACGGATATAAAATCAACTTTATGTTGTTTTTCCCCGAGATCACGTTAATGACTTAAGTACCTATTCATATGTGCTATACGACAATGATTGTTCCATACCTATTAATGTTTGACACTTGAAGCATATGTCATTAAATGAAATAACCATGTCGCTATAAACCTTAGGTAATTTAAAACTGATTTGTTTGAGACGTTACTAATTTTATTAGTAAGTGAAGTAAGACTAATAACTCCCTGTAGGTACTACTATTTACATCAATGCCGTATCTTACAGCAAATATTTTTGTTAATGTTATGTTTTAGAATGTGTGAGTTTGGAAATGGTTCATATAATACCAATTTCTTCCCTTATGATGTACAATCATCTATAGCTTTATAAATCAAACTGAATAATAAAGAAGAATCCTAACATCGTAAAGAACCCACTCAGTGTTAACACCACGAATGTTGGACCAGACTCTAGTCAGTTTACATTAGGACCTGGTGTGTAAACCCTGGATTAAGATTAAAACACGTTAAAAACAATCGCTCTTACATGTGTTTCGTCTGCATCAGTCCACTAAAAATTGAGTATCTAATTGTGAAGTACATTAGGATCGAGAACAAATGCTATATGAGCTACTGTAACTTAAAATCGGATTCACAATAAAGCACACTTTCAAGAATTAGTCGTTTACGGTTCGGTTCCCTATGAACATTTGCCCACATTGATACTTTTGGGTTAGTTTTTCACCGACATTTCTTTTGCGTAGGCTACGGCCCGTAGCACAAGCACTATCAAGATCTCCTTTTTAACCGACTTCAGAAAAGGAGGAGGTTCTTAATTCGACTGTATGTTTTTTTTTTATGTTTGTTACCTCAGAACTTTCGACTGGGTGAACCGATTTTGATGATTCTTTTTTTATTTGAAAGCTGGTGCTTCCCGTGTGGTTCCATTTCAATTTGGCCCAGTTCTGACAATGGCATCCATAAGAAAACCATATATAAGTCTTTTATGGAATAGTTTTTTTAGTTGAAGTCGGTTTTTTTTTTAAAGAATTATTAATGTGTCTCTATTGATTCAAGGTTTCGGGAATCACAGTAATGGAAGTGTGGGCGAGAGATTAGCTATCGTGTAAAAACCCATGTCATAGAACATAAAACGCTAAAGCCCTTACAAATAAACGTTACTTATATACCTACAATAGGTATCACTGATCCCCAATCCCCAATATTGCGTTTGTTTCCCCAAAATTTCTTTATCTAATCTGAATTATCTACTTAACTAAAATATTGGACTTTATATTAGTGTATTGCTCTGTAAGTAGCTACAGAGTGTATTTTGATACTATCTTATCGGCTTAGTGAGGTAGTAACTAAAGATATCAGCATTTTTGTCTGAGGATGTTCTTTATCTTGCTTCACTATCAATTTTACCATTGGATTGATTTCATTGTATTCTACATATAATGACAACTAGCAACCCGCACGGGTAGTAGAGACATCTTCAACAATCATCATCATATTTCAACCAATTTACACAAAACGTTAACAAATTATACACTTAAACCTTCCTCAGGAATCACTTTGTCTATTGGTGAAAACCGCATGAAAATCCATCCAGTAGTTTTTCAGTTTATCGCGAACAGATAGACAAACGCGGCGGGGGACTTTGTTTTATAATATGTAGTGATGTACTGATGATGGTGTACAGAAATTATATTAGTTGGTTTGCATAGATTTCTTTGACTTTGTTTATGAAGTATCGCAGACATATAAAGGAAATGGTTTTATCACTGGCAGACGCGACCCAGTAACCCTAACATTTTACATTTTAAAATTATCATCCGTTCGCAAGCTTTATTTAGGTTAGTTAATTTAGCATTTGCGTATCATTTTAGTTCGTCATACTTTGTCGACTTCATTATATGTATATATTATGAATAGCTTCATTTAACCATTATAAGTACGTCGTACTTTTCTCAAGAACTATTCTAATCGTGTCTCTGTCTATGTACATACATGGAGAGCTTTTACATGTTGAGGTAACCCTGGCAGTAACAATTCAATTCCGCTTAGTCGAATTCTAAATACTTATAAAATGCTTAGGCACACTCCACGTGTTGTTTCAATTGCATGACAAGCATTTTAGTCCTCTTTTATAATATCAGTTCAGAAAAACACAGGATTATGTACTGAGAACTTTACGCTCCAAAAGACAAAATTGAAAACCTGTTAATTTAAAAGTTATCGAGTATTTTTATAACCATTTATTGATTTCTTATAAAGAGCAATGTAATGTATCGTGTAATGATTTCTTTACGAAGATACATAGATTCCTTGAACTGGATTTTAAGTATTTAAATAACACAAGTTGCAGAAATACAAGTTAGCTAGGTTTTAGTACCAAGGTGGTCACTTCTATTATTTATAATGGATCGTAGTTTAATGTGTTAATTCCATTACGTGAGGCAAAATATATTGATTTAACATTTAAATGTTATTGCAACTAGACAAGCGTACACTTGGCATAAACTTTACATAGGAAATATTATATGTGTAAATAGATAACAGGGCATACATAACGATTCGTTTTGAAACTGATTGATAGATCGCATTGTTGAAGTACATAGTTGTACTGGACAGTTTTCATTCAATCAATATACAGTTGAATTTAAAATCGTGTTATTCCTACATACCACGTGATTGGTTTATTAATAAATAAGTATGACACGCGATTGTAAAATTAAGAACTACTTCAACTAAAGTTGAAAGCTTTAGGTTCTGTGTCGTCTGAGTTTTTTAATAATAAAGCTTATTTTTTTCCGGACAAAAAATCTTTTTGGGATCATGAAGAGACTTACGTACTTTCCCTTGGCTCCTCAAAGGGATATTTTATTTTTCTCGACACCTACATAACGTTAAAATGCCAGAGTTTTATATTGTTTATCCGGTTTTTTAAATTTCATTAAGTTACTAAATCCCTGAAAAAAATCTTTTTGTAATTACATGCTAGTCATGCGACTCTAGCATGTAGTTACAAAAAGATGGAAGACCGTTTGAATATCCAGGAGGATTTAAACGGAGGTGATAATATCATCTCCTTTTCTCATAAAAGCAAAAGTTCAAAAATTATGCATGTTAGTTTTAATGGATTTTCTCAATAATAGATTGAATTATTCCAAAATAAAAAAGTCCGATTTAAAATCTTTTACTTTACCTATACATTCCATCTGCTTTTATAACACACGGTGGTGATAATACCTGGAAATTCAAACGGTCATAACTTTTTAACGGTTTTTTTTTTTCAAATAATATTTTTGTAACTGTCGGCTAGAGTCATGTTCAGTGGTTTAAGTAAGTGTTACATTGTCAGATACATCCCTGTATAATATTATACCTGTTCAGGTTTTATTGAAGCTATGGTAATAGTTGACTGCAATAAATTTAACCTGTTCCTTATTTTTTGTTAATTTTGGCTTATTGACTTAAAAAAATAATTTGTCTAACAGGTCCGGTGGTGTCGGCGTTATGCAACAAATTTGGCTGCCGGGCGGTATGCGTCGCAGGGTCTATTATTGCGGCGATCGCTTTCGTGCTCTCCACATTGAGCAAGAGTGTTACTATGATGATGATAACCTATGGATTAATAGGAGGTAAGTAGATAACAATAAGGATAATTATATAAACAATATATATAAGACTAAAACTATTTAATCATTTTCTAAATGACTATTTTGCTTCCAGATATTGCCTATAAATGTAATGTTGTGTATATTGATTTTTCGAGTTGTTACAGCCATAGGCAATCCTATACTTATAAAGACTTGAAAAATCGATATTTTAGTTAAGTTTGCATGTAGGGTTGCAATTGCAATTACCTATTATCATGTGAAGTTAGTGTCGAACAGATGTTAGTGATAGTTTACTTCGAAAGAAAATTAAAGAATTTATTTTCTTTACATTGGTATAATTATCAAACTACGGCACTATTTTGGTTATGTAAACATGTACATTAGATATGACAGCAAATCTGTCTCTCAATATCTTCTTGATATATGAGACGTGATAGCTGTGAGATAAGGCAAAAAGCGTAAAAACAGATTTGATGAATCATGTAGTTCTGGTAACTATGAGCAGATTATAATAAGCTGTCGACATTCAACTGTTATGTAAATTATGTCAATCGCACTACAAAGTACCTACTCAGATGTTGTAATTTTTATGCTGCTACGTAAAACGATAGGTTTTCCATTTTAATTGCTTTTATTTCGACAATTCCTCTTGAATGGCTAATGGTATCATGTCGTTAAGAAATGAAATACCCTCAATAATCATAATATGTAGGTTAAACTTTACGTATGACTCCTAAAGCTGTTCAAGAGTTCAAAGAAAACCGAAGAACAAAATTTTTTTGTGTTCAAATCAAACGACTGTTTTTTTTTACCAATGTGACAAAAGCAAGTAAAAGGCGAAACTACTTCGAACTACAGATTACTAACTAATAACTACGTAACAGATAAAGTACTCCCTACAAAGATATCGATACCTACCGTTTTAATTGCCTACTCTTTCCGGGCTTTAAAATGTGTGTAGGGTTACCTCTTCAATATATTTTTTCAAGAACCGTACATTTTTCTGGGATAAAAAGTAGCCTATGTCCTTCTCCACTATAAAATTTCATTACAACCTGTTCAGCCGTTTAGACTCAAAAGGGTAACAAACACGCAGAGTTACTTTCGCATTTATAATATTATAAACAGGGTGTAAGCGACACCGTACCGAATCCTGAAATAGTGTATTCTGACTATTATTCTCAGTCGAAAATCAATGGAATTCTTCTGCCGGAAAATGTATTATGGATTAAGTAAGTTAGGTTAATACTTGTAAGAGATTTAAGTAACTAACTATAAATAATTCTATTTTAGCCACAAAAAATTAAACCGACGAAAGAAGAAACTGAAAACCGAAAAATAATAGTACAAAATAAACTTGTTACCCTAACTAAACTTATGAAATAACTATTGTCTAATCTGTGACTAAACCCATAAAATTTTGAGTTGGCCCCAAACATATTTAATTACATAGAAAAAAATAATATAATTACTTATTTAATATTTTTTTCTCTTTTCAGTTTTTTCTTTCGTCGATTTAGTTTTTTGTTTTAAAGGTTTTAATTTATAATAGCTTATTTTAAAACATTTAGAAAAAGATTATTTTTATTAATGTTCCGCAATAATTATTGACGCATTCTAATTTGTAATAAATATTTTTTAAATCGGCGCTTCAAAAGTGCTCCCACATAAATAGTAGTAGCTAGTGTCAGATTGTATTAGTACCTAATAAATAGGCTCATCAAAGGTCCACCAGCTATATAATAGTAAGAAAAACTTAAATCAAAAGCTCCATAAATATAGACATAGTGCGTCATTCATCCAACTGTTGAAATTTAGAATAAGAAGTCATTTTTACTAAAACATTGCTCCGAAGGACGGATGGCGGATACCGACTACGCACCGCCAGTTTTCAATATGTGCCAAGGTCGAGGAACATTTTTACGTTCTACCATTCGTTTTATTGCTTTTCTATACTAAAAATACCATGTACTAACTAAACCATAACATGTTATATTAATGTTTGTTTACACGTTTGAGAAGGAGAATTTATAATTGTCAAGGTATGGACGACTATTCCCATTGTGATCTCATTCGAAGGACAAAATTAACACATATTCTATGCCTACTTCTTGTATGTATATTATCCCTGTGTTGAACCTACTTATATCGTCTTTAGTTTACTGGGCAAGATCATCGAAATCATTGCCGGCCTCTTCACCGGTAGTGTTTGCCGATAAGAAGTGAACGAATCATGTATTTAGTATATTTGTGCAATATGTACTAAATAAAAAAAGACTTATCCTGATAGCTAAGAAAATGATCATTAGACACGATATCTTCTATGGCCTGTGACCACCGTCGTTGCAACCTGGTCGAAACGTCAGCCAGTTCAAAGGTATGTAATACCTATTACGTGATCGCGTTAATTCCAGTGCATGTATATAATTATAAAATTTCACATCACATCTTTAACAGACAACAATTCTACCAGATTCTTTAAGAAATACCAGATGTCACACACAAGAGAACCAATAACCTGGCTATTAAATAAATTTCTGAAACAGGCAATCAATAAAAAAAATACATATCGATTTGTCACACTTGAACGGGTGCAAATTAAATATTATCAAAAGCGTCTTTGTAGGTGGCATAAGGGTCGATGCGAAGAGCAATGAAGATACGGTGCAGACTCGGATAAATGATGGATTCATATTAAATTCTGTGAAGATCTGGGTCAAATCTATCTTTTCCTGCACACTGGAAGTTACAAAGGCTTTTTTTACAAAATTTCGAAATGTCGCCTTTAAGGAAGATCTATTCCGCTCCTCTAATCTTTCCCTACCAAGCTATATCTCTAAGCCCCATATGAATCAATTTAATTAAGATCCATATATTTGTGTGAAAGGGAATTCCTCTGCTGGTTTTTCGACCGGTGATTGGGTCGACAACGTGTGTAATCTGAAAGAAACGAAAGCGTGATTGTATCTATATTTTGTATTATTCTGGTGTTTTTGTTTTGTTTTGTTCCAAGATATATTGTCGATTACTACGTCATTCGAATTCTGCTCGTAACAGGTACTTTCTGTGCAACGTCACCAGAGCTGTCTGTTGCAAATTGTTTTGTGTTGAGATAAAATTACCCGTGCATGTCACATCAAGTCACATGTAAATATGTACGGATTTGTTGAGCCGCATATTCTCAGTCACAGTGTTTTATGGTAGAAATATTTTCCCTACCAAACTTTAAATTTTAATGTTTGTGTAGTCAACTAGTAAGAAGCTAAACTATTACACTTACATACACGCTTTGTTTTTACAAATTAATATTGATTTCAGTTTTAAGTACTTATTCAATAATTTATTTGCAAGTTTGGACAAGTTGTTTTTTTTGTAAATAATTTCATAAAGAGAAAACAATTACTCTTGTTCATTAGACTAAAATAATAAAGGTTGATTGTTTTCAAAACTACGGAGGTCACACTGAAAGATAAAAAAAACGGAATGATATAGAACGAACGACGAAGCGATGATAGAAGCTCTTCTTTAGGGATCTCTTCCACGCCGCCTTTTTCAAACACAGCCACGGCATCTTCAGGGTTCATAGAATGAATTCCTCTAAGTTTATCTTTTATTTTTGGAAATAAATAAAAGTCACAGCAGGATGACTCACTAACTCCACACCTTCGATAGACAAATATTCGATACTCGCGGAGTGAGCTGGAGCGTTATCGTGGTGGAGGAGGATCCTGCTTCTTGACCACTGCTGTCTAACATTTTCAAAGACAACTGGTAGACAATAACTGACAAACCAGTTGTAAACAGTAGCACGAAATGGGGCTTCGTAATGAAATGCTAATCAAAGTCTATCGAAACATTGTTGTTGAGTAAGATCGCAACGAAAGTCGTAATAAATCATGAGCAAAAATTCAATCGATTTCGATGCACGACAGACATTTTTTAAATTGCCGCCAATTTGTAAAAACAAATGACATATGAAATCATTAAACATCTACGGATTCCCAAAGAGTCTTAATTCGAAATTTAAATAAATTTTTCATCGGTTGCTTTTCTTACTGGCCTATTCTAAAAACTTTCATTGTGACCCACGTATATTTGTCAATATAATTTATCCAAGTGAAATAATCGCAAAGTCACCTTTAACCATCATTTTTTTTAGCGACCAATGGGTAAAACGTCATATTATTTTTATTTATTATTAATATTATTACATTTATGAGGGATATATGCAGCTGTGCATTAATTGAAACTACATTTACACGTCACCTACCGCAGTCAAGTGTAGACTGCTACGACGCCTGCTAGCTATAATAGATAAAATAGCTATAAATAAAAATCAACGTAAATATGTTTGTCCTCTGTGCATTTCTAAACCCACCGTTAATCGGATTCTGATAAAACTTTGGCAGGGTCTTCTGTGAACGCCCGAGAGGGTTTCTGGCCCACAAATCACAATCGCAACGCAATGCCGGGTACAGCTAGTAACGTTTTAAAAACGGAAAACGGAAGGACAAGAGCCTGAATAGTTTTTTTTAAATAGCAGTTCTCTTCTTTGCAAAAACTTTAGGTAGGTAGGTAGGAACTCTTTATTGAACACCAAAAAAGCATTATACAATCTAGAAACATAATTAAAAGTATCAATACAAACTTTAGTGTCGTTCATAAAGTATTTCGTCACATTTTACTGATTTCCGGATATATGACCATTGCTCACTTGCATTGCATTTACGTTCATTTATTCTTGTTTTAGAATAATTGTTAAAGATCTGCCTCCCCTCCATTGCTTTGACCCGTTAATTACCAATAAAATTAATTGATTAACAATAAATTAATTGATTAACGATAAATTTACCTAACAGATTTTTTTTTTTATGTAAAAAGGTTTTCTCCGATTTCAATAAAGACGAATTTAAACATCACACTAAGATAATTATGCGAAAGAAGGCGCAGAATCGTCGCAAACTATCTGTAGAAAGTTGCAATAACTTGCGATGCGACTGATGTGCTTAGTAAAGCTTACCGAGTTTCCAAGGCGGCTTCCTCACGGCCAGTTGTATGAAGCTATACTACTACTGCTCATTTCTTTATTATATACTTAGGAGAAATAGCTAGAGTAATCGATATCGATGTGTAATGTTAATGTGTCACTTAACACAGCGCATTAAAATATTTTATTATCACTGAAATAGTTACCTTTGAAGGACTTCAATATAGCGATATTCGTTGAATGAACGAACTAGTTAACTGTTCAGTTACTGACGGTCCATCGGCTATTAATAGACCAGATGAATCCGTAGATGGCTAAACTAAAAGTCGTACGTTCTTGTCGACTAGGATGACACCTAAACGTAGTTGGTTCGTCCGTTAAATAAACAACGACGAGCAAGCAAATTTGTGCTCTAAACTTAAACTTTTAATTTGTACTCGCTGATAACGCCGTTGTCCTGTCTTAACTATGAATGTTGACCGACAGTTATATCAAAAGCACTAAGGTTACATTAGAAAAGTTAGTATGGTCGTTAAGTTTTCTTAACTTTCTTAATTTTTTCTTTCATAAGAACCTTCTCCTGACAATAACAAACACAAAAAAAAAAGAATTAGCGAAGTCGGTCCAGCCGTTAACGAGATGCCGTGACCAAGGGGTTTATTTATTTTTTTATTAAAAAATATTATAAGACTAGTTCAAGAGACTAACGTCGACTGCGTAAACGTCGCTGCGGACGAAATTGACGTCTTCATTAATAAACATATAGACTATTCGACTAATTCAATCTACTACTACTGCTAGTTGATCGACTCTTTGACAAACCCAAATGGACGGTCTAGTTTCGTTAACGTTTTATACGTCGACGACCCGTAACTGCTTCAATGACATCATTCCTTTCGACAGTCGAAGGTTTCAGTTCAAGTTTTATGGAGCATAATATTTATAATGATGGTTTTGTGTCATGCTCAGTGGCCTCAACCTATTTTTATTGTCTAGCTGCAGTTCGATATTTTGGGATAATTCGATACACCTTGGTATATAAAACGCAAAATGACAAATGTCGTCAACTTAGTCAAGTCCAGTTGTCTAGTATACCCTGGAATGGACAAATAGCGCGACAGTAATTTCGGTAGATATCAGTAACGTTCTTTTTACCCGCTTTATATTAGCTTCACTTGTATGTTTGTAACCGACTCCTTTGGGCGCGATTTTTACCCACTTTAAACGGCCAGATTTCATTCAAATTTTGCACACGTGTCAAAGACCGATGACAATGCAATAATTCGAATAATTTTTTTATTTTTTTTAGTTGAATTTTCTATAAAAGCGTGTTTTTTAGTTTTTTTAAACTATAATTATTTACACGCTTTATATTAGCTTGACCTGCATCTATCAATGTAACGAATCTTTCAACGTAGTTTTCATCAACTTCAAGACGTCCAATCAACTTGAAAATTTGTACACGTATCATGGACCGATGACAATACAAAATTAATTTAAAAAAAGTGGGGTGCTTGACATCAAATGTTACACTTAATTCATTGGTAAAATTCATTCATAAAAGTAGAGCTTTTGTAAGATTAGGTATAGTAAAAAGTAATAAAAATAAATTATAGTTTAAAAATCTAAAAAAGCGTGGGGGCTTTTTTAGATTTTTACTGGCCTACTGCCTCTAAAGCAACTTATAAATTATGTATAATTATATATTATATGTTTGTTAAGTAATTAGGTTTGACCTCATGCCTAGTCTACGGGCATTCGATTAACATGTAAAAACAAAAAAATACCCATATTGCAAAATTACACTTTCTGTTTAGAAAGTAATGAACTAAAGTAAAATAATACAGTAATGTTATTTTTTTTATTTTATCAGTCATATAAAGACCCTCTATCGCAATGACAAGCGTGACGGAAGCCTTTACTAACTCTGCCACTTATTTATTATTGAATTTACAAGAATTCCGACCAAAATATAAGTTTTTTCTGCTTTTATCTAAACTACACTACAATTTGTATGATATTAAAATATCGCCGTCTAGTGTCAATCTAGTGTTAAGCTTGTGTTGTGTGTAATTTCATTCAAATCGAAGTGAATACATACGTTAGCCGTGCCAGTGGAATCTTTTCAGTAAGATTTTAGTAATTCCGCATTTCTAAAACCGAAATAGCATTTGTATTACTATAATCCTTTACAATATTAAGCTATCTTTTTTAACAAAGTGTATGCTTTAAATATTAAACTGCTTCGACATGTTCTTTGTTCTCTCGAACCCTTGAAAACGGCAGCAACAGTTCGTGTGTGAAATTGGACTTTTGCCAACAGACACCAATGTGAACGAAACTGCCAATTGACGCTTTTATTCGGAGTGTAGAGCCCTTCTGACAATTAGCAGCATTCGTGGAAAGCGGGCTTTCCATTCTACGAATGCATCGTCAGACATATACATAGGTATATATCTGACGATTGGAATAACTAACTAGATCAAGAAAAGGTTACTTTTTACTACCGTTTGCCAGAGGTTTTACCTTTACGAGTGGGGAAGAAATAAGTTTTACAAATTTAGACTGCATAGCGTGTTACAGGTGAAACGTCATTAACTTATTCTCTCTCATTACATTACCTACACAGTTTTGGTCTGGTTTTATTAGAGAAATTGTAAAATCCTGGGCAGATCGTTAGAACTTGTTCGAAGGTCAGTAGAGCATGGGACGATTGGCTAGTTGCCAGCTATTACAGACTACGTGGCGTCTTACTCGGTTAGGCTACGATGTTAGGTAGGTTACGGTTAGGTATCGGTACATCACTTTATCGTGATAACCTACGCATAATATATTTACATACATATTTAAAAGATTTTTTCTCAAGTATTTAGTAATTGTGTAAAGATGTGTACATTGGAATCGATAATATTATTCACAACATCTAGTTTGACCTAATTCTGGTATCGCATGGCATGCATTCAAGGTTCTACAAAGGAAAAATACCGTTACTGCGTTTGAAACACGTATATTATGTTGTCTACCATTAACATATTTATATTTATCGATCTCCACTTTAATATTTTATAACTTTGATATTATGTTTTTGAACTCATTTGATCACACCGTGATTCATTCACACTCTGTACCAGGAAACTGAGAGTCAGTTGTCAGCTATTGTATATTTCTTTAAATATTAACGTTCTAATAATGAATTAGCAAGTCTGTTTAGCACCAATTTCAGCGTGATCCCTGTTGGCAACCAACTGTTGAGATCATCAGGTTTCAATGTCGAGACTATTCGAAAATACAATTTTATGCCGAAACTGATATGTTATTTCGGACATATGCAATATTATGTTTAGCCGTTATTCACAAATCTTAAAATAAACGATTGCAAAACGTTTGTTTAAAACACGCGCTGTCTAGAACGTATTTGTCCATTAGATTACAGTGTATAAACATAATACTGTTATATTATGCACTTAGCAATAATTGATATGAAAACATTTATTCAACAAATGTTGCCGGCTATTGCTAACGGCTTTGTTCAACAGACTGATTGTGTAGAAGATACATTGTTTGTATGAAATTTGATAGGATAAGTAGGTATAATTTTACAGCAGTGCTTTTTATTTCAATCAGGTGTTTTTTAAATGTACCTTAACTTAAAAATAGTCAATTTATCAATTCTGCCGTCATAGTAGTTGCGATTACACTTGTTTAGATTTTGAAAGAAAATGGTTGTCTATGGGATGTCAGTAATTTTTTTTATTGCGTAATGGAATAGGCATTGTTTTCCAACGCACCTGATTTTCCGAAACCTAAAAAAAATATCTATTTTTTTTATTAACTCTTTTTAACCGACGAAAAAAAAGGAGGTTCTCAATTCGATAATATATTTTTTTTTATATATGTTCAGCCCTCTCTCCGTTATTTATGAACCGATTTTGATTATTATATTTTTGTTAGATAGGGTATACCTCAAGGGTGGTCCCATGTCAAGGAAGTCAGGATCTGATGATGGGATCCTGATAAAATTGAGAGAAACCCTCGAAAATTGTAGGAACGAATAGTGTTTCTGTTTACTTTTCATTACTTTATCAGGTATTTGCGTTCAGAAATCATCACATCATGTAGCTGAGCTGATGATGAAAAAAAAATCATCAAATAAAAATCTTTTTAACAAAAAATTAAACCGACGAAAATAACTAAAAAGCAAAAAATAAATAAACCTCTTAAGTCTTGAGCTTATTTCCATAAACTATCAAATTTTATATAAACTTATTTTACGTATAGCCATGTCCATTTCTACGTAGGTACCTACATATAAAATTTAGAGAATTAATCATTTTGTTGTTTTGCGCCGACTCAAAATAAGTTTAAATAAAATTAAAATAGGTAATAATTAATATCATTTTTGCGCCTTATTTTTAGAAGATTTAACAGATCAATAATATCTAGCAATTACGTAATTTAACATAATTAATAATACATTTAGCAATAACAAAACACGTCCACTGCATAACAAGTTAGATTTGGTATTTTGTTTTTATTTACCGAGAATACGATTCTGCCGTGCGTGCTCTCAGTTGCGCCGACGCGTTGTCGCCCCTACTGTAACTTGTTCCGTCGACGGTATGCTAAACTGGTAGGTAAATAAAACACGACCGCGAGCGAGTGATGTAGCCTTGGTTGCGGCCAAGACGTTTACCAAATCGTAGGTATTTCCGACGTGATGCCATTTTTATCAGAAAACATAATTTTTCTGTATTTATTCGATACTACGAATAGAAGTGAATGACTGAACGTACAAAAACAAAAAGAGATAAATATTATTATACTGACACCGACTCACATGTCTTACTTAAAATAGGTCAGCAACTAAATGTGCAAAATTAAAAAATGTACAATACCAAATATTTAATTCAACCGACATGGTAAAGTTATACAATTATCGCTTATACATTTTATTACATCTTTTAGCCTACATTTCGAGTGACATACTTTACACATTTTGGTCATACTTAAAATTATTCGAATGAAATCTAGGTCCCACTTATTTTGTTTCGCTAAACATCGAGTCATTATACCTATTTAAGTTGCTAACATTGTGTGTAAATTAATGATTAATTTATTTGACGAGAAAAGTGTAATACTTATACCGAACAATTGACGCATGCAGTAAATGAGTGCCGACGACCTCATTGCAGCAGGCACCAACCCATAAGTTCCTTTGTGTGATTTGAAACACTGATCGGTGGGCCGACACTGTACTGTGATTAATATCATATTCCGAATTGAACTATAAATTGATAACAATATTAAAATATTACTACACAAATGTACATAATAACAGACCGTTTTATTTCATAGCATTTGCGTCTCCTAGTTACAACATTAACATGTTGGCAAGTACCTAGAAAGCCAAGGTCGTAGACGAAAATTAAGTCAGAGGGTTAACAGCAGATTTAATGACACAGATCGTTCGAATGACTATATAAACAGGTTGCATACTATGATCTTTGTAGATAATTGAATTCTTATTCAATAAACACTTTATATCTTTAAATAACATACATATATTATATCAATTCACAGAATACAGGATTACGCATCAAAGTATCTATACTGCGCATATGAACTATGATATGATATAATAACACAACTTTTTTTTATTGTTTGGAAATCCCCACGGGACATCACCCCACCGGGGCTGCAGGTGAAGTGGTATGTCGGAATCGAACCGACTAAAACCACACGGTGTTCCGTTACAAGTGGGTCTATTGCAAGGAACTCGGGTACACCCTAGGAAGGAAGTCCCCGAAAATGTAATAAGACACCATGGTGTTGCCTTTAAATATACAAATTTTGACTTAAAAAAAAAGTATACATTATATGTATTAAGTGTACATTAAATAGACAATAATTTAGTTTTTATGAAAAACCTACATGCGATTAACAAGCAGAAATGAATAAGAAACCAATGTCCATACGAGCAGTGAAATATAAATATCGCTTGATGACTGTTCCTTGTTTTTTATCCTACACCAAATTGTAAGTGACGTCTTATCAGGCAAATTGGTCAAAGTTCCTTATAATTTGGCACTACGCCAAAACGAACAATCCTGAGTAATCCTAATGCTATATTGCTTTGAAGACGGATTTTGGATGGCGACACTGGCCAAAACATAAGCAGATGGTTTGTTGTTAGTTTGACTCATCAAAACAAACTTTTCAAAGAAAGTTGTACATTTGTTGTATATTTTTTTATTATTCCGCACTTATTAATCCACACTGTGCACCAAAGAATCTGTCCGATCTCTTTTCTGGTTTTTGACTTTAGAGTTGAAATTTGATTATGAGACAGAAAGTGTTTCTTTAGACTGTTAAAATTCACAATTATTTATAGTCTCTACATCTCTACAATATTTTTTTTTCTTTTTTGGCTCTACCACAGCTCTACATAAAATCCTTTGACAGTTTGTCCTCCGTATACCTACTTGACATTGGCAAAATTGTGGTAACTCCACAAAGCCACAATCCAAAAGTTGAAGTTCTTTAGACTGTCATGGGATTGACACAACGCGACGCCGCGCAGCATGTCAGACTCTGGAACATCACGTACAATAACAACGGTTAATATATAATTTTAGTAATAATAGTGTCGACCACCAATATAACTGTATACAGTCCAGTACTAATGTATAGATCCATTATTACGTCTTAAGTAAACGAGATTACGAAAATAGCCCGCATTGTGTGGTCTTCGTCTTGTACAAAGACCCATACTCGGGAACGGTATTGAACTTCTAAACCTTATTTATCACATTGTTTTTCTTTGTTACAGGTCTCGGTTTTGGTATGATCTACCTCCCTTCAGTTGTGGCCGTGGGGTACTACTTCGAAACTCGGCGCTCACTAGCCACGGGTATCGCTGTATGTGGTTCAGGCGTAGGAACCTTCAGTTTTGCACCTCTTGCCGCAATTTTGCTCAATGAGTTCGGATCTTGGCAAAACGCTAACCTTCTTTTAGCCGGTCTGATCCTCAACTGCGCGGTCTTTGGTGCACTCATGAGACCCTTGGTTTATCCCAAGGTTAGTGATCATTGTATTACGTATACTACCTGAACGATTAAGCAATTCATGTTCGATGTTGATATATTTATCTAACGGGAAAAGCTTTATGGGTGATACATTTTGTGTGTTTAAATGCGTCTATAAAGAAAATAACATACCTACTTTATCCACTTTTAAATAATTCATGCATTTTTCACAATTAATTGTACCATTTTTGTGATATGTATGAAACTTTTGGGATTAACTTGCACATCATACACATTGCTCATTTTTGCACCTAAACAACATATTCAAAATTTAATATTTCAGACGTCTGGTGAAAAACCTCTGCTCCAACGTATGGCGGAAGAAAAAAGACTGCAAATGGAGCGAGGTTCGATTGGTGGTTCATACTTTGTTGTACAATTACCTGATGGTACTATGGAGAAGAGGCTGAAGGTGAACGTTGTAGAAGATTCTGTATGTAGTTGCTTCTTACTAACTTCTACTTCTATAACGGTGGTGGTATAAATTACTAGAAGGTGGTAGAGTAAAATAGATAGTGTAGGCACAAAATAAATAAAAATTCTCTTTGTACAGACACTACGAATAATAGTTGAATATGAAATAAAAAAGGTGTGTGTCAGCTCCGACCCACGACTGGAGTTTACAATTTACTGTAGGTTCACAGTATATATTCTATATATATACCTATATACATGGAAATATATTTTCTACATAAAGGTAATATACACATATCTACTTACATGCGTCGAGGATAAGGTGTAAACTCCAATAAAGCACAAAAAGCCCAACAAAGCGTTAAAGCGTTACGCTGCCCTCCGATCACTAAATTTTACTCTTCATATTTTTTTCATACCGGGCGCCTTATATGACAATCGATTCTTAAGGAGTAAACTCCAATAAACTCCAAAAAACTCTCCTAGTCTAATCATTTCGATACACAATTGTTTTCCAACTAACTGTAGCTTACACTCGCTGTGAAATGTTATGTGATTTTTATTATAATATACTCCTTGAAATCAAATAAAGGAGATTGGAAAGAAAGTTAGGAAAAGAGAGGTCTATTTCCAAGTGATGAGGTTTTGGAGTGAGAAAACTCTATATAGGCTCATTGGCTGCTAATTTCGTCGTCTTTTCGTTTTGGGATATTGGTAAATAAATATATAAGTACACACGGTATTGAGCTGCTAACTTCGCATTACAAAACCTAAAACCAATTTGAAATAAAATAAAAATTGTTTCATAACGTTATAAGAAGGTCTCGACATACTTTTCTTTTTAATTTGTGTTGTATATTTTTTCAAATTTAAGAAATATCCATGAAAGAATAGCAGTCATTGTTGTCTCAGAACGAAGTCTTTTGTGCTAACAAGTTGAAGACAAGGTGGTTATTACAAAAAACTGAACTGTAAGGTTTCAGCGCTGAGCTTTGTTTATTTTAAACAAACAAGGAACAAGTTTTATAAGATTTTTTGTGTTGTATACAAAAATTGTTGGAAGTTTTTGTTAGGCCATGATTACAAGTCTATTTAAAATATGTTTTTAAAGGAGTGTGATAATGAATGGAACACAAAGCTTAAAGTTCTTGTAAGTGTGTAAATATTTAGCAACTTACGGACCTTTCATTATTTATTTCATTATAGGTTACAAAAAATTGCAAAAAAAACAAATACAATACATTTAGCATTAGTTATCGGTCTCAACAGGTGAGTTGACGCAATTTCCTCTCTGCGAAGGTAGAGTAACAGATTAATTGAGTCATTAATTTATTTGTTAAAGCTACTAATTAAAAAAAAAACTACATCGACTTACTGAAATTAAATATTGTTGTATTAAAAAACTTTTATTTCGTTATCACCTTATCACTGCTGGCCTGTGCTGTCTACTGCTGCATGTAATTAATCATAAATTACTATAGTCTTTGTTGTCATTATTGTTCACTGCGCTTTCGAATAATACATAAAAACATATTTCTGTAACCTGAAACGATACTAAATGGCTTAAAATAAACCATTTCTGCTTGTTTAAACGTTTATATATCTTGCCGCATTTGTATGACTCACGGAGGGCAATGTCTTTGATTGGCAAGCTTTCTTCCCCTCCCGCTTTTACCCTACTATTATCACATGTACTATTATTGATTTTGTTTTCTACGAATTGTTCCGACGACCCTTTGAACACGTAGTATATAAAAATTGCCAGTAACATATTTTACTGTAGTACACACGGGTAAAAAAAGTTAACTTACTTTCGAATTAATATAGCATTCTACATTTCATTTTGCGGGTTTTAACGATTTGTAATTATGTTTCAAATGTAAAAAAAATTTCATGTCTGCCAAACATTTTGTTGTTATATTGTTTTTGTAATAATAAAAAAGAAGAAAAAGTAAATATTTGTCTTATTTTGTTTCACTCGAGTGACTTAATAAAGAATATCTGTTTTTATTCATTACTATGTCAACATTACAAAAAGTTCCAGGCAAAATATTACTGTAATTTTCAGAGAAGCGCAATAAATATTTTAAAAGAGCTATAAGTTCAAAGGGTGTGGTCGAAAGAAATGCTGTTGTAGAACCTTTAGTGTACTAGCACTTTGCATTCTTACGTAGATGTAGTATTACCTATCTCCATACTACTACTAACCTTGAGTGAACTAACTAACCATAATATAGAGAAATGGCGTAATAAATACTCATGACGTATTTGGCTCTACAGACACAATTGTCGCGCTACTGGATCAGTTTAAAATTAAACCAACTATTTTTAGCTAAGTACTTGGAATATTCTACGAGTTCTAAGTATTGAGACATTAGGAAACCACGCAACAAAAGCAAAAAGGAACTTGGATGGTTGTGCGGTTTACAACGAATAAATTCTTTAGGTAGTTTTAGAAACACTTTTCACCAATGTAAGCTGTTATCTTCTGAGTGTTCACACTTATAAGATTCTGTCTCTTACGGAACCTTAACTTTCAATAGCCCTTGATTTGAGGACGTGCGTACCCTTGCCATTATACTCTCGCTTTTGGACTTTGATTCTTAAAGAGTACTCTTCATAGCTTTGCAACGGTAATGGGCATATAAACCTTTGACATATTTACAAAACGTGCTAACGCTTTATTTTTTAGTTTTAGTTTGACGTGTCTGTGTGTCTGTGCGTCTGTGCGTCTGTTTGTAGCATCGTAGCTCCCAAACGAATGGACCGTTTTCAGTGCGTTTTTTGTTTGAAATGTGACTTTTCTAAAAATATAATTCAAGAATATCTGATCAGCCGTTCGAAGATCATCAGCTCTTTTCTAATCGTTGAAGGGGTTTTCGAGTCGAGAGTGTTTTTAATTTATGATTATCATTTATTTCTCTGACTTTTTTAACTTTCATAATTATCTCAATGTATGCTCAAGTTTATCGAAAATACTTTAACTTTTTTGTCTGCCATCGCAGTAACGATTGCTATTTTACGTTTTATGCATCCCTGGTTTTGCAATAGTAGATAATGGTAGTTTTACGGTATTTCTTACGATGGTGTTAAATACCAATCCACCATTGCCATGCAACCAGTGTAATAAAACGAATATTTGTTTCTTGTGAAATGGCGTTATTAGCATGTAAAACTGATTCTTCTAAATAACCTATTTTTTTCTTGTTGGCAATTTCTAGATTGAAGCATTTCTTAGTTCTTGCTTAGAGGTTTATTACGCAATTTCTTCTTTAATTTACTTACATGAAAATACCAAAGTACAACTAATAACAGAGTATTCATGTTTTCAGGCGCCATTGAATATCGACCCCGGTGTACACTCGTCCCTTAACTTAGAAGCGTTGGCGCGCGTGCCGACGGTGCCCAATATGCCCGGTGTGCCCACCGTCCCCACACTACCCACAATTACTGAGGCCAAAGTTACAGATGACAATCAGGAGAAAAAAAAGGTATTGTATATATAATCCTATAATTTTTATTTTATATTGGTTATATTTAGTTCTACTTTCAAGTACTTTTCCTTGTGTTAAAACAGTGGGTTGTTTTTATTACTAGTTGCAAAAGCATATTTTTAACTATGATATATTAGGGACATACTTATAAAAGAAATATATGCCCTTTTCCTTTGTTTAAGATCGTTAATAATGGTATAAATTATGAGTCCAACTCGGGATTCGTCCACGTGTCATAAAGTGCACAGTGTTAGTAAACAAAGATAATATTTACCTATATAGGTTATATGTACTCTACAATATAATCAACATATCACCCCTGGTTATCAAACATGTCAATATGATTAGGTAAATATATTAAATGCATAGTTATTCTTGCTATTTTATAATCATAATATTCTCGCGTTGCTACACGTGACTTCGCTATCGTCACGAATATATAGTTCAAAGATTACTTTAGTTCGAAGCTCCAGTTTATTAGACGATTCCTTAGTCATACAAAGTCAGTCATTTGAATAATTTAAATAGAAAAAAACTAGCACATAACGTTTTAGCTTGTGTTTATCTATAAAAGTATATATAATTTTTATTTTTTTTGACATTTAGTCGCATTTCGTAAACCTTAGATGTGCTTAAATGAATCAATAACAATCACAGTCAGTAAAGATGCACATATTAACTGACTTCTTTTGTATTCACTTGAAATTGAATAACTTTATCGTTTAATTTTATGTAAAGTATGTTATAAAACCTGTTTTACTTTGAAATGCCTTCTGAACTCAATTTGGCTAATGAATTCAATATGCTTAGGTCTATGAAAGGGGTATGTTTAGTATTTCTTTGGCCGGACTTGTCAAAGTTTAGGGCAGCCGCTGGATTGAGGAGGCAGAATACGGAGACGAAAGTCATTGGGAGAGTTCCATGTTCAGCAGTGGGCGTCCGAATTATTAAATTTATTTAACTATGGCGCTTTACAGAACCAGTACTAAAGAGTATACAAACACTACGTACCAGAACATTAATTACTATAAAAAAGTGCATTTTTTGTTTTTAATTATTAATAAATCGTTTTTAATTATATTTCCGGATTTTAATAACAAAAAACACTTAAGCTAATATGACCTATTACATACAGTTATTTGACCTAACTTTTTATTGTACCCTCAGGGCGAAAACGGCAACATTACCGTGAACCCGCAGCAGATGTCTCGCAACGTGTCATCCCCAGCCTTCAGCGCGCACGCCCCGGGGCTGCCCAAGAACGGCTCCGTTCCGTTCTTCGACCGCCAGCGCAAGCAGAGCACTGGCGACAGGTCCGGTGATAGGTAGTAGATTAGCTTTGTTTATAGGTGATGGTGATGGAGCGGTGATGGGATAGAGGTACAACGTTACAGTGAACATTTATTGTTATGTGCACTGTTTTATTTTAAGTATGCTACACATTCAACACAGTATGTAACAAATTCTTTTTAAGGGTTCGGGTCAAAAAAATCTTTTGTTCTTTCTATTATTTTTTATGCTTATAATTTGCTTTCGTGTATTTTAAGTGTAAGTTCTGAACCTTGCTTATAATGTAAAGCTGTATTGTTTGTATATACTGTTTGTAAAGCGCTCTAGCAGCCAGATTTGAACAATGAGTAGATACTCAACATAAATAATTTCGTCATGTCAGGCAAATAAATAATAATAATAACTTCATACATCTCACACACGGCAGTCTGATCCCAAACTAGGCAGAGCCTGTACTATAACCAGACTGCTGATAAACATACTTATATATTTCTGAATACATACATATTATAGATAAATTACACCCAGATACAGAACAAATGATGACCTCTGGCTCAGCAGTCAGGGTCACCAACCACTAGACCAACAGGCTAAATATCTTAAAATACTGTGAATATGGTGTCCAGTTTTATTTTAAAGCTTTTTTTATAATCGTCAAATTAACATTAATAACGAATGATTTGACAACATTAAAACGGGACGTCATGCCTTAGTATCTCATACAAAAATGTAGCGAACCCAACGTTTCACTTGACAGTCATCTACCCTGTTCTGTTCACTTTTGAAAGGCCATTTAGAAGACTGTCGGCTTATTCGATGTTTATGTTCATTCGAAATTATGTATTACTTGCTTTAAAGGTGAAGGAAATCGTTGTAACTAACATTGATTGATTTGACATAATTGATTGGTTGAGCTATAATAATTTGTTAGTGTACAAACCTTATTCTTAAAGTCGGTTAAATTTTCACGTAAATGGGAGTTATTTCCTTATCTCAATAAAAAAAACGCCAAAAACGAAACTTAAAGTCTCCAAAAACTATATCCGAAACATTCTGGAACTTTACGAAACTTTAGCATGCAAAGAACGAGCTAATCCATAGTGTAGAGACACCAGTGAACTTAACAAGATCATATAATTGAGTTAAGTTTGAGTAGTTGGCCGAAAGACATTTAAACAGACATTTGCTTTGAAATACTTACTCATGTCTGGGTGTTATTTATCTATAATTTGTATGTATTTAGAAATATATAAGTAACAAAAGTACAGGCTCTGCCTAGTTTGGGATTAGACGGCCGTGTGTGAGATGTGTGAAGTTATTATTATTATTATATTGTAGTACCTACTTAATCTAGTACATATATTAATGTTATATTTATTTATAGGTAGAATAGAATGTGCTTTTCATCAATCATTAATATACTTACACTCATTAATATTATTTACTTTTATATTTTACATGAAAATCATTTCTATTTTATCGTTTTTCAAATAGAATACTGGGAATGCATTCTTGATAATATCGTGTAAATATGAAATATCCTTCATGAAATAACAAACAAAGAGTGAAGTGATTATCACATTATATGAGTGCAATGTTAGATTAATCAATCGATACGTCATTCACATTTTGATTTTAACGCAACTACTTACCTACTTTAGCCGGTCGTTAATTTTTATAGAACTGTTACTTATAACTGATAACACTAAACAATTTCAATACTACAGTGATAAAATGTACTGCGCCTAATATTGTTGCACACAAAAAACGTTTTCTTATTTAAATAGTATTGCTTTAAATAGGTGTGATGCTATGAAAATATAAAAACACAAGAAATATAAAATAAATAATTATTTGTTTTATTAAATAAAATAAAACATGTATGTATATAACTCACCCTTAGGCGCGAATTTATAACGATATTGACACTGTTTATAACTAGAGAAGATCTATGCCATAGCCCATTACACTAACCAAATACAGGTTGGCAGACTTCCCATGCCTTCAAGAACAGTGAACCCTCACTGTGTTCTTGAAGGCATCTTGAATGCTCAAGTGTCTGATTTCCTCACCATGGTTTCCGTCACCATTAAAGCAAGTTATAATTAATTGCTAATTTATTTCGAAATGTCAACTATCGTATCATCGGCCTAAGATACCAATAGTTATCACTGCTTGCTTTTACATGAAGTTGTAAAAGCCATGAAAAATTGCTATTAGGTGCGGTTAAAATTGGTGTTTTAGTGTACTTTAGGTACTTATGGGATGTCATTAGGTACATATTTATTTCTTTGCCCTTGGGAAATATATTTTCGTACCAGTCATAAGTACTCCACTGATTGAGTGGTGTTTACCGACGGCGACAGATATACAGAAACAAAAAAAATTGTCCAATTTTAAACGGCCCTCTATTAGAAGTCGATTGAAAATAGAATTTTAGTAATAACATGTAAAACCAACATGATATAATTTTATTGCTTGCTGTTGCTTAGCGTTTTAATCTGATTAAAAAACATTCAATTTACTTTGTTATTTTTGTGTATGTGTATTGGATTGAAATCCAGTTGCATTTTCAATCCAGCTGGATTTGGATCAGTGTGGATCCAACATTATTCGATTTTTCAACTGACCAACGGCAACGTACAGTTTTGACCCATTTTCGCCGGTATAGAAAGTTAGTTGATTGCAGATCCGCACCGCGCGATCCAGCATCTGACTGGATCCAGCAAGTCCAAAAATGTGCAGAGTCTAGCTGGTTTGCTGGATCCAACATTACAATGCCTATGTGTAATATAAACTTATATATGTGTTTTGTTATACTAATGTTATCATATTTCTTATCACTTACAGATTCAAACCGTCCTTAGCTGCTATCAAAGCCACGTCCAAAACCTCTATGACAAGTCAATATCGCAACGCTGAGGTAATTTAGTTTCATATCAATTGACTATATAAACTCTCCTGTAAAATAAATACCTAAGTATTAATGTTCTAAAATACCACGCTAAGATTGGTGCATATCTTACAAATAGAAAGTTCTAGAAATGTTAGAGATGATAAAAGTATTATCGATAGTCTATGATAAAGGAACAGCACCGAAGGGTTCATCCATTATATCGATATGATATTGTAGTAGCATCAATAGTTTCTGACATCCATGTTTATAATAGTAATCAAAAACGGTTATCAAAATATACAATTACTTGTGCGATGGATTAATAGTTGGTCAGAGTCTGCCTGTGCCTTGGGTTCACTTAATATTTACCACAATTAATAATCAAGGTATTTTTTTAAGTAAGCAATTGTGCAAGAATCTCTTTTCTTTTGACCGATTTGGTACTCACAAAAAAAAGTTAAGATTTGCGAAGACAAAAATGTTGATATGTAATAATGTTTTTGAACTTGACTTAAAACTTCATAGTAAGGTGTTGGTTACACTAAGCACACAAAGCATAGTTGTATCTAAATACATAGGATACCATCTACTAGTGTCACACTAAGACGATCGGCCTACGACAGCTGTCCTGCGTGCACCGTGCTGCTGTAGTAAATACCGAGTCAGTACTACGGCAAGTAGCGCGCTGACAATCTAGCCAAATCATATTTTTTTCTTCTAAAAACCCAAAAGGGCTAAAGTTATGAACATTACACTGATTGAAAGTAAATTGCATATTTCTTTTCCGCCATCTAATAATTTAAAACAATTCAGCAACAAACGTTTTAAGCAGCCAGAGTCCTTTCCTATCAGGAGTTGATCACGATATCTAATAATATAAATGAGTACTGGTTACACTAGAACTTCGAATACTCTGCCTTTATATCCAAATGATTAGATATTCCATGATGTAAGCTTAGGTGGTACACAAAAACTTTCCATTTCTGCCTACGTGTCCTCTTAATAGTTTTAACTCTTGCAAACAAACTCATCTAAATGACAGTGTTGAAATTATACTTAGTTCAAACCAATTGACCTAATTTTCATTTGACAATAAATAAATTGTCACCAAGGGCATTAATATATGAACATCCGTGTCGTACAAAAGTTAGGCACGTCACCTTGAACTTTTGTCACATACCCTGCCAAATAATACTAATGACTGGCGTGTATCCAACGTGTATTGTCACACATTCTTGTTTAAACATATTGCTAATATTTCTTATAATCATTACTTTTTTAAATATTACTATTAAAGTCTTAGGATCGATTCCCGAATCGAATGGAAATAGATTTTCTCGGTTTGGAATTCATTTCTTCACTACATAGTACTTAACAGAAGCTAAATAAACATGTGGGTCAATTTCACAAACTTCTGGTTTCATAAACTACTCCTTAATGAAAAAAGGATTATGCTTATGTATGTTTTAGAATGACGTATGAAATGTTAAACAGTTATCCTGTTTTAGATTTCATTCCAAAGTGAAAAGAAATAGGACAAATACTTTCATCGTTGAAAAAATTCTAACTAACTAAAATATGAAAATCACTAACTAACAGTAACTGCCAAGTTGTTTGTACCACTATTCGCACTTAAGTTCCCCGTTCTCAACTTCAACTACTATTCATTAATATTTATCAATCGACCAATAGCATTGCGTTACCGGTATAACCAGGCAAAATAATGTCTATTAACTTATTCTTATTAAATAGTGAACTGTGTTATCATATATTATAGTTTGTCCCTATTTTTAATAAAATAAATAAGAGTGTTTTATGTAGCGACGACACGAGAATTAATCAAATCTAGAACCCAGTCACACTCTTTAGTAAAATCGTTTTTTTAGGTTGATTTTAGAAATAAAAAGGACCAACGTTTGCCATCAAACATAAAATGTATAAAAACATTAAAAGAAAGGTCTCTAAGATGCTCGATTGATTTGAAGACTTTTATTGCCAGTAAAGAGATAGAAATAAAATAGTTCATCCAAAATTTAGATTAACAAAAGTGCAAAAGTATGTTAAGTTCAATAATAAATTACCTCCTAGTATTATTCAACAAAGTGAAAAAAAATTTAAAACTTATATAAAAAACACACTATGTAAACGCATATTATGAACTTGATTATATGGCTGATAACACTCTGGCCAAATTATGGTCCAGCTCCACAGCACTGTACATGAATAGGTAGTTATAATGGTCTTTAGATACTGCTTTTCCTGAATTTTCACTTTTGTATTTTTTTTTATTGGACATGTATGTTTTTATTGATATTTTCATGAATATTAGTGACATTGTTAATTTTCAACAACATTGACATTATCTATAGGTATACTGTGTTAACATTGAAGGTATTAGAAAATTTTGAATTGTTCATGTGAGAACTGTGTAGTCACTTATATAGTTAAATTTCCTATGTTGCTTGACAGTTCTGAGTATGTCATGTTCGCCTAGAAGTCCTGCCGATGGTGGCGTATGTGTCGGGTTGTTCGTCTCCCTTCAATATGGTTGATCTGTACGATGGCTGACGTGTGCGTCATGCTCGTGAACGGGTGCCGTTGGTCGGGCCTGGTCATCTCCGGACTGCTATTACGACACGCAGGACATGTTATCGACAATTCCACAATGTTCGACCGGATATCCGGTTGCAAGACTGACCGGATATCCAGTATCCGGACCCCATAAACAGCCATAAGCTCCATCTCTCAACAAAAAAAAAATAGTTTCGAAGTACATATTCTTGTCCTTTTTATAGTGTGGCCGTAAGGAGATGGTTATTTTTTTTAAATAAATACCAAAAATCTACACTGAGATCTGTCTCTGTATGGACACTACTACTATGGCTGTAAAGCAGATGTCTGCATCTGCTTTACTGCTTTGTAGCTAAATGTAACATTTAGCTGCAAATAAGTATACATATAACTGGTTAGATCTTTAAAATATGTAGAAAGTTAAATTTCAAAAAACTTGAAAAAGAAGAACAATAAAATTATTCTTAATTATTTTCATTGTAATCAAATTCAGCTTGCGGACACTGAGCCCTGGCATCTTGAATTAATATTCGATGGCTTTGCTTTTAAACATATAAATGTTTAAATTTATGAGTCGGTTTCGTCTTATTGTTGGCTGCAGATGCAACGATAGCGTTATTTATCATTAGTGTTTTATTTATAGCTATGAGTTTTAGCTTAACGTACCCAGTGCTATTGACAACAACTCAGTATATGTATATACCTATTTATATGGCATGTACAATTTGTACTAATGAATAACGATCATAGAAATATGTATGTATCACACCTTGTACACACGCAAGCCATCAATTATCACGTGAGTGATTACACTAACCTACGTGTAAATTCCCCCCTCATTTATAGTCTCAAAGTAATAATTTATAGTTTAGTAAAAAAATGGCAAACCGAATTAAAAAGTAAAAATGAGTTTCCTCCACCTCCTGGCTTTAACATCAGACCACCGTTACCAATCCCAATCTGTTGGACTCTTCAAAACGAATCATATGAGCCCCATTTCGACGGGTTTACCAATAGCTATTGCAGAGTTACTACTATCCGTCTCCTGGCATCATCATATTAGCTCCAAGATACCAAATTATAGTATTGTCATCCAAACTACACATACATACCAAGTTTCATTTGGATACGACAATTAGAAGTACGTTTCAATTGACTTCCAAGATTTGTTATAAAAGCTGGTTATAAAAGCGTGTTCTAAAAGGAATCCTTACTACTAGAGATGTAGCTCCACTCTGCATTCTCTATCGCCTGTATCATGGGGAGTGCTTCGAGGAATTATTCGACCTTATATCGGCCGCAGCGTTTCGCCATCGTTCAACGCGACAAAACTTTCATCCCCATCACCTGGATAATTAGCAATCCACCACTGTACGGTTCTCCAGATTTTTTTTGCCTCGCACAAGCAATCTCTGGAAGAAATTGTCGCCTACGGTATTTCCGGACCGACCTTCAAGGAAAGAGCGTACTCCCATCTCAAAGACCAGCAACGTACGTGTGACTCTTGAGTTGCAATTGTTCATGGGCGACAGTAGTCACTTACCATCAGGTGACCCGTCTGCTCGTTTGCCCCCTATAGTATAAAAAAAGTATAGAAAAAAAAAGGTCTTATAAAAACTCCTTTTTAAAAACGAATTCTAAACCCTGACTAATCCCAGTACAAAATAGTTAGTAATAGAAAACCTCTTACTCAATAAGTAATTTTTTTTTTTGATTTTTATTTATTTTTACGAAAAAAATAACTCCTGCGCTGGGGAATATTCATGTGTCGTGGGTGACTTTACAAAAAAAGTTAGTGAATCACAGAGATTATTGTCAAATGTAGAGATACAATACAAAGTTTATATAAACAGACCATTTAAACCTTCTCGCCATCCGTGCAGACTATTCATATTTTTGCAACCACATCAACCTCTCACAAAAGTCCTAGTTTTTTCCATTATCACTCCAATTTACCTTTTGGGCTACTACTGTCAAGACGATTCCACCGATAATATATGTTAACAAAGTTATTTATATACCAAAAAAGTTTAGCTTAGCAAACTTGACTGAAAGTTTAATTTTATATCTTTGCAGGGTGACGCAGAAAGCATGATGTACAACTCTAAGTTGTCCGTTTCTGGCCCTAAGGAACCCTCTCGAATGGTTCGCCCTATGTCGCGAAAAGACATCTTCTATTCAGGATCTGTACTCAATCTGCCTCAGTACCAGAGTCAGAAATCTTTACAAGGATATAGAAATTCAGTGTTGAGTTTGCCGCAAAGTAGGCAGACTGGTGACTTGGAGAGACAAGAACGTAAGTGCACATGTCTTTTTTAGTACCTTCTACGCAATACTAGAAGTAGTTTATTCCAAAATTAAGTTGGAATTAACTTGTTTTACAATTTGAAATAAGGTGACTTTTGTTTTAAATTTATTTTATTCGAAGAAGAAAGTTTAAACGAGCTATAAGTGTTCTTCAGTAAGCTTACCGAAGTTGTAAGTTAAACGCTGAACATTAAAAGGGATCACTTGATAATTATAGAATCACTTATGTGACCGAACACTACCATTTCTGAACACCAAAATAGATTATGGTTTGGAAAATTTAAATAGACATAAAATTGTATCGTAAAAGAAAACGTCAACCTCTAAACTATAGTGTTAGTATTATATTATATATATTAAGCTTAATTTATTTTATTTATGAATAGCTATAATATATGTGACGGTTAAATAACATATGTAGATATTGAAAGAAATATTATGTCTTTAAATGTAGAACTAATTGGACTACACAAAGCAGCATCAGTAAAATTAGGTATTTTAATAGTCATGAAAAAAAAAAGTTGAGACACTTCACACACGACTGTCTGATCCCAAACTAGGCAGAGACTGTATTATAGTGACCAGGCTGCTGATAAACATATTTAAATGTATATTACTTAATACATACTCGTACATATTAGAGATAAATAACACCCGGATACAGAATAAATAATCGTGCTCGGCACACAAAATTATTTGTCCTGAGTGGGAATCGAACCCACGACCTCTGACTCAGCAGTCAGGATCACTACCACTAGACTAGTCATTATATGAAATCATGATATTTTTTTTCAATTGTTTTGAGTTCTTGGGTCAGTAATAAAACAAGCTTCCACTTAATAATTCCGTAGCTCATTTTTACCCCTAAATAAAGAATATTGCAATGAAGTGAAGTGATAGATATCACGTTTATTTTTCAGAATATGACTTGTGTCCCTGTCTCGGGCTCCCGAGTTCGTTCAAGTCGGCGCTGGCGTCGATGCTGGACGTGAGCCTGCTGCGCGACCCCGCCTTCATGCTCATCGGCGTGTCCAACGTGTTCGGCATGGCCGGCCTCTACGTGCCCTTCGTCTACATCGTCGACGCTGCTACACTTAGTGTATGTACATTATGTACAAACCATACCTAGCCAAATTCGTTCACTTTATATTCATCTTTTTACTCATGGTCACGAACTGCTTTTCGGGATGTGAATATAAATACGAGGGGAGGTCAGAAAGTCCGCGAAATTTTGGTGTTGGTAGGTTTATTTTCACCATGTAAATGGTTGGTAGGTATACTTACCGTATTTGAGCACCTCATTTTAAAAGTTTTGAACAAAAATCATGTCAGTAATTCTGAGTTATCCACGTGCAAACAAGACTATCAGCAAGTAATCAGTGACACTGATTACTTACTGATAGTCTTGACCTTAATTACATTCGAGGGATTTCAAGGGATCTTAGCTGTTAATAAGATCTCTCTCGTAAAACAATATTCAAATTCAAATTCAAAATCATTTATTCAATTAAGACACTAAGTGACATTTATGAACGTTAAATTGAAGCTACTGTTAAAAATCATAGATCGATGCAAAGACGCCACAGCATGTACTGGATTGTCGAGATAAATTAGGTGAAAACACCAAAATCTACTGCCTGCTTGTGTCCATCTATAACTTTATTTATTTATTGTATAAGTGGCATGGCCTTTTCAAATGTATTTGTAGTAGTAGATGGCCGATGGAGGCTACTACGCTAGAAATCATTATTAAAAAATTTGACTGTGTGATGCCAAGTTATTGTATAAGTATGTGCTAAATAAAAACAAACATTTTAAAAATTATATATCAAAATGAAGTGCAAGTTAGTGCAAGATAGGATCCGAGAATATTTACTTCACTTCAAAAAACTAGATGAAAGTTGGGTTTCCGAATATGAACCTAAGTTAAAGCAGTAGATGCTGTCACACACCCCTACTAAAAAAAATAAAAGGATGGCAAACTCCCACGAAATTTTTTGGTTCTTTGGAATACAGAAGGTATTATACTGATCGATCATAACAAAAACTATGTTACTATAACAGGATAGTACTATGCTTGCTTACTAGGACAATCACAAGGATTGGCTCATCCTATACCATATCAGGGTGGCACCCTCTATTCTTCGTGGGTGACAAAGATTGAGATGGCTCTCTTTTCAAATCATCTCACACTTTATTTTTATATAAAATAAAAATATCTTCTATAGATACCTATTTAACAAGACATAATCATCGCTATATTCATACATCATTATGTTTCAGGGTGTGGATCCGTCCCAAGCATCCTTCCTGCTCTCAATAATCGGTATAACGAACACGTTCGGTCGTATCGCGTGCGGCTGGGTGGCAGACTTTCCTTGGATGGACTCGCTCTTGCTAAATAATGTTTGCCTTATTATTGCTACGGTAAGGTTTATACAATTATACAATAATAATTTTCTTTTATATCATATCATTTTCTTACAAAAGTAAGTGACTCACAGACAAAACTGAAATATAAAATATCTTCTATATATCGCCACCCGGCAAAAAAAGTGCCATAATACAAAAACAGCTATTTCGAGAAAACACGACTTTTAGCTGGTAAATTGAACAAAACAGCTAATAACAATGTTTTTACAGTTGACCAAATGCAACATATGCTATTCAATACTATAAAAAATGTCAAAACGTACCTAACATGTGATATGACACTTTTTTTGTGACATGACACTTTTTGCCGGGTGGCGATATATTAATACGTGAATTTCGCGGCATATTACTGGAATACTCAAAGTTTGTGTGTAGAAGAAGTGCAGAGAACTAAAATTTTAATCAATTTAATATTGTTAGTTTAAAAATTATACGAAGGCGGATACAAGAAGCTACATTAGGCCAGTATATGTTGACCTGCAATAGCACGGAAAGTGTATACAATGCAGTTCAAGCTAAACAAAACAGTTAAAATTAAACGAGCAGACGGGTCACCTGAACTATGAATGAAAGAATTATGGTCGAAATTCGACCACCAGACGATCTCCAGTATTTTTAAGTAGGTGTGTTAAAACGCAATGGTCGTTGCTTAAAAACCGTACTTTATGGCTGAGCTGACCGATGGCGAAGGCAATCAATTGTTGTGGATGTGTTCCGGGAACTATGACTGTGTTTATTGTCATAGTCTTGCGATATTTAGTTCTGGATTTTTTTTTTCAATTTTATTGTCATAATCTCAAAATTCTGCCTAATATATTTAATGAATAAGGATTTTTGAAATGGTTGTCCTATTTGTTAATCGATCAAATGCGTGTAGATATATTAAATGAAGACAGTTTTTTTTTATGGTATAGGGGGCAAACGAGCAGACGGGTCACCTGATGGTAAATGACTACCGCCGCCCATGGGCACCTGTAACTCGAGAGTCACAAGTGCGTTGCCACCCTTTAAGGTGGGAATAGGGGAAGAGCGGGAAGACGGGAAAGGGGGATTAGAGGGGAAGGACGAGAATAGGGGAGAGGAAAGGGTTAGGGCCTCCGGTAACCTGACTCACGCGGCGAAAAGCAATGCAAGCATTGTTTCACTGCCGGTTTTCTGTGAGGCCGTGGTATCGAGCGGAGTCGAGCCGGCTCATACGTGCCGAAGCATGGCTCTCCCACGTGAAAAAGTGTTCTTATTACTTCTTTAATGGTGGCAAAAAAACTCCGTATTGTAATTAATTATATAAATACTCAATGCTATAGTGATTCAGACACCAATGTTTAAAGCTGACTTGAGGATTAATTTAAACAATATGTTAAATATGTTTCAGATTTCCGTTGGAGTGATTCCATTCGCTTCTTCCTATGCCTCATACGTAGCGATTGCGATTGCTTTTGGAATCGCAATTTGTAAGTATCATCTATTTAATATATGAAAATGTAATACCGGAATTGTGAAAGCGACATTGATAATAGGGTATTTGATTATAATGAAAATATATAATGATGATGGTTTTCAGATTTATAACATTATTGTTTAGGGAATATTATTGAATGTTGTCTTAATATCACGGTCAACATTATTGTTTCGTATCCATCAATGTCTGGCAAGTTTCTTTTGTGTATGTTTGATTATTCGGAATTAATAATAATAATAACTCCCCACATCTCACACACGGCCGTCTGATCCCAAACTAGGCAGAGCCTGTACTATGATAACCAGACTGCTGATAAACATACTTATATATTTCTAAATATGTACATATTATGGATAAATCACACCCAGATACAGAACAAATTATCGTACTCATCACACAATTATTTGACCTGGGTGGGAATCGAACCCACGACCTCTGGCTCAGCAGTCAGGGTCACCAACCACTAGACCAACAGGCCAGTCAATTGGCTTAACTGATTTTAGTTTTGAGGGTTCCGTTCCTCAAAAGGAAAAAAGAAACCTGTATAGTATCACTTTGTTGTCTGTCTGTCGGGGTGTGTTTGTCTGTCAAAACTTTTTCCTCAGAAATTCGTAGTGACATCAAGTTGAAATTAACATCAAATACTTATGTCTGCGGTCCCTTGAAGCTAAACGTAAACGGCAATGCAATCAAAAGATACGGCCATTAAGCCTTAGATTTTAACAAATTTTAACGTTCACAGGTAAATCCAAACTTATAGGGTACTTCCCATTTACCTAGAATCATAAAATTTGGTAAGAACGAAGGTCTGACAGCACTAGTAAAAGTAATTTGTTGTTATATCACATTTTTTTTTTTTTTGTGATTACAAACTTAAATTTTGCTGTTGAAAAGTTGAATTTGTGGTTAATCGATGTATGGGAGAGTATTTTTAGAACTGCAAAGTTAAGTTTGTCTTTCGGAAGATTGAGAAAATTTCGAGAATTGATTTTCTAGATGGGCGTATCTACATACAAGTTTGTTTGCGTACGGAAGCCTCTGTGCGCGAGTGAGATTCGCACTTGTCCGATTTTTTTAACTAAAACATTACAACCATGAGCAAAAAGTGACAGATACAGAGAAAAATATGCATATGCATAAATATGCATACTACTAATGAGCGCCACAAACGGAGAAATGTGGTACTACGATGGTTGCGTTCCATTATTACTAACATTTTAAAGTGTATTCGATGAAATTAGTTCCACAAATTGTTCTATTTATTCTCATTTAGGTCCCGTTTTCTTTTTGTGACAAAATGCTACTCTTACAATTTTTAAATATTGTTATAATTTGCTGTATCCTACTAAATTGTGAAGAAATTAGAATTTCAAATGAAGCTACCTATCTACGGGCTAAGTACCGTCAGGGCCGGCTTTAGAGGGGGGCGGCCTGGGCGGGTACCCGGGGCGCCGGGGTCTACAGGGCGCCACACGCGCCAACTTAATTTCACCACTTAATTTTAAAGTTATCTCTATCGATGGTAAATAAAATTAAGTTCAGCGTATTAACTTTTGCACATCTCGTATCTCTCATATCATTTTGTCACTTGTCGTATCTCTCACTCACTAATGTAAATCGACTTAGAAGCACTGAGAAATAGGCGAGAAATGGCAACTCGTAATAGACCTCCTGTATTATACTTTATTTTCTTCGTTGTCTACATACTCCTAATAGTCTAGTAACGTTATAAACAACCCTTATCTCTTCGTGCATTAATTGTAGAATGAAACGCACACATCATTTGTTTTTATGCCATTTAATCAAAACCCCTTCAGTAGTTTTTGCGTGCGAGAGTAACAAACATTCATCCATACATCGCATCCTCACAAACTTTTACATTTATAGTATTTGTAGGGTATAAAAGGGCGCCAAATGCATGACTCGGCCGGGGCGCTTAGACGGTTAAGGCCGGCCCTGCGTACCGTATACATATAAAGTTGTGTTCCACCAGCGGGCTACATCTCGCTGACGTCGATCATCCTGGTGGACCTGCTGGGGCTGGACAAGCTGACGAACGCGTTCGGGCTGCTGATCCTGTTCCGCGGCGCGGCCGCCATGGTGGGGTCGCCGCTGGCCGGCGCCGTGTACGACGCCACCAAGAACTACGACGCGTCCTTCTACATGGCCGCCGCCTTCTTCCTCGCCAGCACCCTCACGTCCTTCGCCGCGCCCGCCTTCCGCAGGTAACGTGTCACTCGTGACCTCGGTCGTTTGTTTAGCCTTGTAGCACTGCGATACTGAAAACTGATCTTTTAGGAAACAAGAGGAAGTCGTACCGAACACCGATATCCTGACCCCCATAGACGAGGACCTCGAGGAAGGCGACGAGGAGGATCCCGACGACACTCCCATCACCATGGGCGCGCTGGCCAACAGGCCGCCCGCCATCACTCGCACCGCGGCCTCCCCCTCCGACCCCCCCTCGCCCAACGGTCACGACGCTCGGGAACCGCAGAGAGAGAGCGTACTGTAATCGAAGTAAATCACTCAGACGCACTATCAATTTACAAGAATTACGCACTAAATTTAGTATTATTTATAAATATTGGGGTATGACTTATCGAGAAACAAAAGTCGCTGAACACGACCGCGTCTTATATTTGCTACTCCAGCACAGAGTTTCCAGACCGAACTTTTCAATATGAAAGGTAATAACCATAAGTCGGAATAAGTAGAATGATTTAAGTTGAATGAACTCAAATGTATATATTAATATGGACATGTTTTCGAAATTTCGGTATTTTAGAATTACTAAAACATTTTTCGATAATTTAAATATTATTACGTGAAGCTTTGTGTTAGGAGTTACGTGCAAAATTATAAGCATTGTCTCCCGAGAATAAGTATATTATATACTACAAAAAATCTGTGGTTCAAAGACTTGCAAGAGCTTAACAATAATTTAAAATAAGATTCCATTAGTAATAGATTCCATTAAAATTAATTAGTGTTTACTTTTTCTTTGTGCCCAACGCTTGCAACCAATCAGAACAGAGTATTCCGGATGACTCATTAACTGTTTGTAAACCAATACATGCCCTTATCACAGGAGATAGTGTACTTCTTTCTTTGGTGTGTTGTGGAAAACGTAAATTAAATTTGTCTAAAATACCGAATTTTGAAATCGTCTTGAGACGACAAATTCAGCTTCGATCTATGTATACAGACATTGTTTTTTTTATCTACTCCAAAAAAAAACATTGTTTTGTGTATGATTCTTTGTTAGTGTTTCACGACGAGTATATTGTCTTGGGAAACGTAATGTTCGCAGAAATATGCACACTGCTACTCCCCATGGTCGCAAAACAATGAGAGGATTTATATAATAGAAATTAAAATTTTAAAAGTAACAATAATTTCATTATTAAACAGATAAATAAAATCAATTTAACAAGCTATATTACATTTTGCTTTAAATTTGAATGAAAGTAGTTTATGTAGTAAAATCACAACTTTTACAATTAATTCAATTAAAATACTACCGTTATTTTCCGGGAAGAAGGCATGTCTATACTAGGACATCACGTGCAAGTACATGACATCATTCTACCTATTCCAACCATTGGTAATAACCTAACTTTCCAATTCTATTTACTTATAAACCTTCTTGGAAGCGAAAACTGGAATTGTAAGAAATAAAGTGGTTTTTATTTATTAAGTAGGATTTTATTTTAATTGGATCTTTGTTTCTTTACTGTTATGTACTTTATGTATATTTACAGTAAAGACCGATAAATATATTGTTCGCACTCTATATTTTTACATACAAGTATTCACCAAATGACATACCGTTAAAATGGTTGGCAACCCCACTTTAATGTCTAATAAAGAGTTTCGTCATCATGGTATTTTTTGATTATGGGATTTAATATATATACAATAATACATAATATCATGAAGGAACCTATAGGATTAGTCGCACAGCACTATTCTTGTGGATCGATAGTTAATATATATTTTAATGCCACGTTTGTCGAGGTTTATCGGCTAATTAGATGAGTAAATGAATGATTTATTTCATAAATTACCTTCTAGAAGAATCTGATATGAAAATGAATATAATATGAAAATGAATCAAGTAATTGTCCTCACAGACGCTAGCAGCTTGTGTAATGTATTTGCGCAAATAGGTATACATATATAATCTGTTTTAAGTATATATATTGAATAAGACTTGGGGAAATAAAATGAAATATTTGAAAAACCCTTGAAATACCAAGTTACAAAATCTGGTATCTGGTTTTTTTTAATGTTCTGTGTCCCATTTTAGTCTATAGAATTTCCCTATAAATTCATTCATGTTACTGTCCATAGTGCCTATTTCATCCTCCGCGCCTTTTCCCAACTAACTTGTGGTCAGCTTTCAGCCTAACTACGATACGGCAGAACTGCGATATTTCAAGTGAAGCGATTGCCATCAGAATTCCACAGCCCAAGTACTAGGCGATATCGAAGTTCTGTAGTTAGACCAGGTTGTCGGACTTTTTAAGGATCTAATTACCCGTAATGAATGCCACAGATGTTTGTATGGCAACCGGGACCGGCGGTCTAACGTGCTCTCCGAGGCACGGAGGGGTCTCAATGTGTTAAGAATGGTCACTCATCCTAAGACTGACCTAACTAGTATTACTTAACCTTGTAATGTGCTAACCTACCCGGTTACCACCTAGCCACGAGCCCCCCATAGTACCTATTTATAAATAATTAATTCTATTTTAGAAATTATAACATGTTGTCTCTTTTTCGACAACTTGCTGCATTGGCTCAAAAGACTTTTGTCTTAACACATAAAAACGCAATCATTAACTAGCTGTCCCGCGCAACTTCGTCTGCATTTGTAATTTTTCCCCGTTTTTGTAATAGTTTTCATTGATGTACCGCTCCTATCGGTCATAGCGTCATTTTATATAGCCTTCCTCGATAAATGGGCTATCCAACACAAAAAAAAATCAATTCGAACCAGTAGTTCCCGAGATTAGCGCGTTCAACCAAACAAACTCTTCAGCTTTATGATATTAGTATACATTCGAAGACACTTACTAATATGTATTATTTCGGTATTCTTCTTATTTTCTCGAAACACACATTTAATAAACCAAAATTTATGAAAAAATATGTGCGACTGAAATTGACGTGACTAACATAATTAGTAATGTTCGTAACAGCGTCAACAAACCGTTTGTGACAATTGCAAAATAAGTGCAAAGCAAGTATCGATTATGAGTTTGTCAATCTTGATTCATTTTTGCATTATAAGTAGTAAAATAATCTGCCAATTAACACGATCACATAAAAGTAATGTAAGAATATGCCCCGGTATGCAGCAGTATGTTAGCCGATGCGTATTCTACCTCCGAACATTGGACTACTATCAATAATATAGATAATTTGATATACAATTAGATTTCACGAACCCTTTTTGTTCCTCAATGATTTATTAAATAATACGATCTCATCACATTGGGGATGCTGTGATAAAGGTTTCATGAAATCCACTTAGATATTAATTTATTTTCGTATTTTTTACGATAATACTAAAAGGGAAGTCAACAAAGTGAGTTATTTTCAGATAGTATTGTACAGTGCTATTTAATTTTAAGGAAATATTACTTTTGAAAGTAACTCAGTTTGCTGAGGTAAAAAAATACAAAAAAAAAGAAACTTCGGAATGAAGATTTATACGACGTTACCATAAGTTAATGAAATAAAAAAAAACTGGAATTGACTGCAAGCAATAAAGCGTACGTTCGCTTTGCATTTTAATATGAAGGAAGTATAATAGTTGGGGCAGACAGCGGGCGGGGCGGGGTGGGACGGCGATGCGGCTGTAATGTACTGTATGTTAGCGGCGCCAGTATATTGTAATCACTCACACCGCGTCGACGCCCCGCCCACTTTCTGACCCAATCTTTAAGGTTCTATATTCCAACGTGCCATATAATTGTCGTGGTGCTAGCGTCAATACTATCAATGTTCTAACATTCAATATAACTAATACTCAAGCGCTACAAAGTTTGTGAAAAATAAACTAAAATGTCCATATTGTCAATAGCAATAAATTTGTACTTATAGGTTTTAAAGTACTTAGACGAAAATAGCAGCGTAGTAATGTTTCATCTTCTGTACAAACGCATATCAAACTGGATCGATTTCAAACTCTAAATCGACAATAAATAATTATCTCAGGTCTAAATTTTTCACAATACAAAAGCGTTAATTACTCGAAAGTTTAATACAATGTAAATAATGCACAGTTGTAAATATATGTCAGTTAATAAATGCTTAAACAATTTTATGGGTACTTCTGCGTAGGGTTGTAAACGGCTTAATGTGTTGAGAATTTCGGCAAAGAAAACGGATAGTCCTAAAATGTACGATAAGCAAATAAAAATTAATGGAACTAGAAGTTTAAAAATCAAAACTAGAAATATCTACTTATAATATAGACAATTGTTTCCAATTAAAATAATATAAAGGCTGTTCAAATTATTATTTTAGCGTTTACAAAGAAGTAGATTCAGCTCCCGTCGTATGAGTTTTTAAAGATTACTTTTATAATGAGTGAAGTACTTATTAATTACTCTGTACATTATTACAGTTGATCACAATTTCGCTAAAGACGTTGGCTACTAATGTATCTAGAAGTCGACGACACTCATAGGCGTAAACTATAAAAATTCATATAGGCACTGAAGAAATTCATATGACGCTGAATACGCTAAAAATCTTTATTCTACAGTACAGTAGGGGCCTTTATTGTACAGTACTAAAATCTTCAATAATGTTCGAAGTTTGTGGCAAGGGCTACGGGAAATGTATTAATATGTTTATAACGTGTCTATGTCGTATTAGAGTAGTGTTTGCCTTTAAACTTGCTAAAGTACGTTAACATTTCGAGCTTAGCTTTTTCTGAACGAGTCAGCTATTACGAGAGAGATATTTGATACAAACTCCTCATACATTACACAATACAACGTGGAAAAAGATGATAACTCACTTATCTTTGATATTGTATAGAACTCTGTCTTTAGTGCCATGTTTAATGAACAACTTATATGTAAATATGCTATTATTAAGTGAGTTTGAATAGAAGTGAAAAGTGTAACGCAGTCAATTTTATGTGCACCATTCAATACAAAACTTTTGATTGATAGGGTGTCGTCAACAAGGCTTAATGTACTTGCCACATTAGTGTGTGTATATCTGAAGTTCTTAACTACTATAGATATATATTTTTGTCATAGATATTTTTTGTCAATAAAGTGCATAATTTAGCTTTAAGCATTAGCTGTACATTTTCATTAGGAATGTGAAAGAAAACTAGATGTTACGAGAAGTTATTATGTGATAAATACGAAAGATATATTCAATATATTTCTTTTTTAACAACCTGTATTGTATGCCTATGATAATTTTAATGAAGCTACGTCTGTAAGGGTAATATAATCTGATATGAAGTTACAAAATGTATAGAATGTAATAAGGGATATTCAGAAATATGGATTGATGTTACTGTTGTTATATAGCTTTATGTAAAACCAAAAGTGTTATTATGTTTTTAAGATTAAAAAAATTGTTTAGGAGTCTATAGGAGGAACATGTAACAGAAGTGTACTCGATAAGGGAGCTTTGGTCGTTAAGATCAATTGAAGAAACATTTTGGTCTGACTTCTAAGACCATGAAAAAACAATCATGAACTATCAAAATGACATGATTATTTTTAGAGGCAATTTTTATGTATTGGAAGGAATCACAGGAGCACATGATAATATTTGGAAGTGTATGTATAATATGTTTATCTAAAGTGTATGTAATATAATAATATGTAAATCAGTATTGGCTCAAAGTATTGTTTATTAACGAGCTGTTTACTTGTAAGTCGTTTATGACATATATACTTGACATTGTTTTGATAGACGCTTGCTTTAAATTGTTAATTTATTAAATGGTATAAACTGTATACGGTTTTATTTTACTTATTGTTGTACATAATTTATGTAAACAGCTCTGACGATATATTTTGAAAACATGTTTATCATAGGTACTGTTTATAGGAAACTGGCATAAATTTCTTACATTGTGTATTTTATACATTTATGTATAGAAAATTAGTAAGATTTCGTATGAGCAGTTTTAACAAATGGCTAGAGTAATAAAACGTCTTGGTTTGTTCCTCAAATTGCTGTATAAAACATTAAGAAATAAAATTCGCAGTAAATATAAAATAATCTTTTATGTATGCTAATTTCTGCGTTGCATAACAATTTAAAATTAAATATTGTGCAATTATAAATATTGCATAATATTATTTAACAAACTGCCGCATAAATTAGCTAAGGAACAAATTTAAGGGTTTTATTTGATTTTATTTTATTTATTTAAAAAATATGAAAATGTAGCCTAGCGCACGCCTCGCAAGCGCTAACGGTACATGATGCAAAGCTTATTGTTGACAAGTCCACCGAAATCTTTTGTAAATAACAGATTCATTAAATTATAATGATGACTGAGATTGGCCGTTTTATTTCTGACATCCTGTATGGACAATAGCGTCGAGATAACTGATCGTGGGATAAATGTAGTGAATTCATTTTTAGATACTTCTATCGTTGCAGATTTGGCAAAGATATTGAAAGAAAAAATAACGCAGCAATTCCTGATCACGTAAAACTTAATCATTTTAACGATAATTACTACCTTTAATGCTTTAATGGACCTTGGTGATATAATCCTCTTCAACCTTTTTTTATCACTACCAGACTCGCCTATCGATATCTCGAAAAATAATATCACATTGATTATTATAATAGCTACTTCGTTACAGATAGGTACATCACTCCCATACAAAAGCGAAAATACCTACGCTATAATAGCCTACAAAATATTAATAAAAATACTTGGCGTTAGGTGCAAGCAGATAATTATATATCTGGACATGAAAAGTATAAGGTCGGATCTGACCAAAAGTATTTTTGTACATCTCAATTCCTTTTTTTTCTATCAAACTACTTAACTCTTGTATTTCCATCATTTTTCATTGTTGAGATCCATTCATGCATAAGTCTGGTCTGACGTTTCGAAATATTTAATTTCAATTAATATCTTTAATTTATAGCAATAATTACCTTTACAAAATTTATCGTTTAACGTGTTCTATTCCTTCACATATTGTCATGTTGGATATATTTACAGATACGTATGCCGCTAAAGTTTGCAACTGCATTTATACGTGGATTATCTTATATCCCAGGTCGCGCTTTGGTCAGTACCGAAAATAGATCTTTTCTTTTCTTCTCGCCAAGAAGTTACCCAAATTCTGGAAAAAGTAGAAGTCTGTAGGCGCAAGGTCTGGTGAGTACGGTGGATGACGGAGAGCTTCCAACCCTAGCTCTTGCAACTTGGAGACCGTTCTGCTGTGCAGTATGAGGTCGCGCGTTGTCGTGGAGGAGTAGTGGAAACGAACGATTGACTAAAGCTGGTTGGAGATGTGAGAGATTCTTCATCATTGTGTTCAATTCAAGAACACAATCGATTCCGACACATCGCCCCACTGAAAACCCCGGTGGCTTAAATTATAATATAGGTCCAGATATCGTGACTTTTGTACTGACAAAAGTCATCGATCACTTTGAAACCACAATTTGGAGCTGTGTGAGTGAACCCCGCCCAAAGAGAGTGTATAACGTACAATCTTTGTGCTTGTGTGCATGACGGTTTTACTACCGTATTCTGTGCTACCGTCTACCAGTGAAACAGACAACAGGTAAAAGTTGGCATAAACTGAAAAGCCAAGTGTCCTAAAACCGGTCCTAATTGTTGTATCCTACTTATCAATAAAATGATCTAGCTACCTGTGCTCGCGCCACCCGGCTAGGACTCACCGAACGGACACTATCTTAGTTCAAAGTTTGAGTGTTTTACTCAGTGTTTATGCTACTTCAAGTTAAAAAATATTTTGATTTTCAGTGAAATTATTGGTGCTTAAACTATGAAAACCCTTCCAGGGAGTAATAATTGTTAATTTTTATAGTATTCCAAATATCTAATTTAGGTTTTTTATTAGATAAGATTGTTTTACCCAATCACTTGTTTTTTTTTTGGAAAAAAGCAAATATCTGGTATAGTAAAAGTATAATTTCCTGTCGTTTCATTTCTTAAAAATAGGATTGTTGCATAATTTGTTTATTGTTTAATCAATAAATTAACTTTAAAAGGTGACGGATCTAGACAAAAATTATTATTTATTCTGTGTTCCAGGCAGGCAAAATGGTTCAAAGTCAAGATATAACAACAAAATATCACTAGAACTAGCATTTTACAAGTCATAATGCTCTATATGTAGTTATATTCGTTAAGGGTAGTAATAATAAGTTAGAAATCGTTTACTCCAGCAATAATACTTCAATAAACGCAATGTCGCGCTCATAAGCAGTAAGCATATTTCTAATCGTTGAATCTACCTATAAATTAAAAGTAATTCTACCGGCAAACAAAAACATACAAATTATAGAATGCGCTAATGGGTAAATACATTTCATGTCCCTGGCAATTCCCCTAGTAATGATGGCGCTATTTTATTAATTTGATATTTTGTAATATTATTTATAAATACATTCGGAAATTAAATATTTAGGTACTTATGAAATGTGATGTTCAAACATTTATCTTTTTTTTGTAGTATGTATATTTTTTTAACCATTTGGTCCATTTGACAGTACAAACAGTCATTTTAAAAAAATATAACATAGTGGCTCTTGAAGTACTCGAGTAGGGAACGGTGGATGGCCCGAGGAGATTTCCACACGCATAAATAGTCATAAATTTAAAATTTAATAAAGCCCCGACTCAACTCGACGAAACTCTCTACAACGATTACAAAAGAGCTGATGATTTTCGAACGGCTGAACAGATTTTCGTGAATTATATCTAAGAACACTCGATCAAGTCACCTTTCAAACAAAGAAAAACGCACTCAAATCGGTTTATCCGTTTAGCAGCTACGATGCCGCAGACAGACACACAGATACGTCAAACTTATAACACCCATAGTTTTGCGTCGGGGGTTAAAAACTCATACTTACTAACTAGACAAGGAAGGATGTCACAAATAAATTCGGTCATTCTCATTATTGTAAATACGCGAATGATTCACAAAAATGTAACTGGCATTGCTATTATGATCATTACGCCTCTTCCGTAAGTGCCTACGATCCCGGCGTCTATCGTACGCGTACCCTTTACTATCAATCTAATATCGTCTCGGAGAAATAATAATATCGCTACAATTGACCTACACAAATTGATGTACGACCGTCTCATAGTTTGCTGTAACGGGTTAATTCATTACATCAGCAGTTCAATTCCTTTAACTATGTATATCCTACGGCCTCGAAGGGTGGAATGTTAGATGTTTAATTACCTAGTGTTCAGCCTTTCTAGATAAATTAATTACATACCCAGCTTTGGGTCATTCCTATGTTCAACAGTGGACGTCTCATGATTGAAATGATGGTGAGAATAAATAATTTCGTCTAATGAACTGCTGATGATCTCTATCGAGGAAAAGTAATAAAAAGCATTATATGGTAGCCGACATGGGAGGCACAGACAGGAGACCGCGACTGAATCTGAAATAATAAGAGGAAGAAGATTCAACTTCTTTAACATTGAGTTAATACATAAATATATATTTTTTTCATTATGATGTACTTGTAATTAAACGGTTACTCATGACAATTACAGTCTAGACCTTGAGACTAATAAGTAATTTAAATTGAACTTAATTTTGCTAAAAACTTCCAAAGTTAAGAATGTGTCCATTGGCACTTTTCTTATGGGCTCTATTATCATGGAAAGGTATAATCAGGTATTTGTAATCAGTGTATAGGTAATCAAGGTATTATCAGGGTTAATACAAATATGATTAAGTTGAATTTGGCCAAATACATATGCAACTATGACATTGCACTAAGTAGGTATTTGTTGTGACATAAAGTGACTGCAATCAATCTTCTACAATTGGTTGTGTACCATAAAATATGCTATTTCACCTACAGTTCGATATCTTGCAAGTCTTTCCTTTAAAATAATACCGATGTTAGTTTTTGGTCTTTACAAAAAGGAAATATTTTATTATTTCCTAATAATTATTTTAATCATTAATATTCTTAGCACGCCAATGTCATCGGTCTCTTAATCAATTCACCTAATGCATGATTTACCCTCTTGCATTACTTGTTCTGTAATTATTTGTACTAATCAAAATTTATGTCGGACATAAATTAGTTATGTTAAGTATGACGTAAACTATTTCCGGCTAATATGACGTGTAACCTTAATATGTCTTAATTTAAATAGGCGCGATTGGTGTTCAAGACAGTGATTGATTTAACGCAGTTTTTTTTTAAAGGCATTAGGAATATTCCTGTGTTGCGAGTTTCAAACAACGGACACAAAGAACACCCAGACTCGGGACAACTATTTGTGGATGACACAAATTTATGTCCCGTGTGGGATTTGAACCCACAACACTCGGTGCGGCGTAGTGGCGAGGTAACCCGCCATCCGTGCAGTCACAGTTCACACGTCTGACGACAGAATATAGTTTTATTGCAAAATTTATGCAGACAGACCGAGTGTATTACTGTTTTCCGGTTACGTTCATTCAGTTCCTACTTTCAGTTCCGCAGAGTCGCGTCACACGTTTCTATACTTGTAAATTTACAGATAGTCAACTGTAAATTGTAAAAAGATTATGTGAATACCAAATGACTTGAAATTAAAGTAAATTTTCTAATACTTTACTTTTATTCTGTCTAGGATGGGTGTATTTACAAATTCTGCTCATTTGATTAAGAAAATATGTAGGGAACAAATGATTTTATAAATAATTGTTCTTTTTGTAATAAAAGCAACTATAGCGAGTTCATATACGTACTTTGATTCAGAAAGGAATGGTCTATGTCTGGGATTGCATGCATTTAGTACATTGTAGTACATTATACACAGGTATGTTAAACAAAGGTCAATATTATTGTTGTGTAATTTCCCATTCCATTACCGAATAGCGACAATCTCCCTCTTCTCTGTAAGTATTTACAAAGAAAGCTGCACTTTGAAAATTATTATAGACCTAATCCATCGTCATCTCTCCGCTGGGCATTTTACAGGGAGCAATTAAACCGCGTCCTAGACAATGGCGGAGGCAGAGCAGGGACGGCAGATTTCTCCTTGCATATCTTGCGTCATTTATACAGAAATCTCTCGGACGTAGCTACCGTGACTTAGCCACTATAATCAAGGAAGTTGCCTTAGCCATTTAAGGCCACGTTTTTGACTATAGCGGCTAATGCCTCCATTTCCAGAACGTAAAGTTCTACAATTTACGCCGTGGCTCGTATGAAGCTTGATATGTACCATTGTAAAAACGGTTAGGCCATTTTTTTTATATTTTGGCCTTCTGACAATTGGTAGCCTTCACAAACCGCCCAGAACATTACGCTGTTACACAGTCAAGCCAGTGATACTTTACTATAATATGTACAATGTACAGTTTAGTCAATACAATTGGGCGTCTCGGTTATCACTACTTTCTATAAAATAAGTAGAAAATCTTTGTCAACTTCGGTACCTACTTGCGTAGTGGCGTAACAATAGGTTGGCAGAGCGGGCAAAATGCCAAGGACCCCGGGCACCACAGGCCGTGAACACAGGAGGCACTAATCATAAAATGTATAGATGAATTATCCACGGGCCTCAGATGTATAGTTATGCCACTGTACTTGCGTGAACGATTTAAGCGTTAGTGTAACTATCGCCTTATTGTAATCAGGAAAAAGTGGACTATTGACTATCGAGGCAACCTTTGACGCACTAGCCTAGATTCTTTTCTAATTTCGCTTGTCTTATTGACGTATCTCATTAACGTTACTTCAGCGAAACGAGTGAAGTTTTCGTTATTAATTCAAAAAGCAAGTGCAGTAATAACTTTTTCCATCTGGTCTATCACCTTTCTGCTTATATAACGTCATTTCCGTCAAAAAAGTTGAATATATGTTTTCCGTTACATTTCTTAAGATACGTTTTCTTACTTACTTATTTTCTAATTTTTAGTCATGGGGCCAAGAACGTACACGTTTTTCTCGTTCAGAAGAAAATCTATACGTTTAGCCTATGAATATTGTGTGATACTTGTCAATTGAACTTTACTCTTACAGATTCGTATCTGTTAGTTTTTAATAAATAATTAAAAAGTAATCGTATCTGTAAAAGTAAAGTTTCTAAACAGAGAAGCAGGAAGTCCGTTGCGGATATTTTAATAGCAAGCCCCTCCCCCCCCTTCCCTTAGCTTGGCTTTAGCAGCTTTAAATATAGTCATTTTTAGGGTTCCGTACCTGAAAGGTAACCAACCGGACCCTATTACTAAGCCTGTATCTCATGAACCGTGATAGCTAGACAGTTGAAATTTTCACAGATGATGTATTTCTTTTATTACGATGGTGCCAAACCCTTCATGCGCGAGTCCGACTCGCACTTAGCCGGTTTTTTAATTTTTTTGTTTAACATATCAGTTGCAACGTGGAGGCTGTCAAAGTATGATAGCTCGTAGGTTTAAGCCATAAACTTACTATACTTACGCTAATATACTAAGTTTATTCAGCAGCGTTTAAAACCCTGCTGAATAAATAAGCATGGAGCTACCATCCGACAAATGTACATGTAAGTGCTGTAAAAAGTTATTCAAAAGCATGTATTGAATTATATAAGTGATATTTAATCCGTTTTTTTTTAACTACTGTAACTTTTCTGGTTTTCCAGCCCCTTACATCCTCTTTCGTACATAATTTTAAATGATGTTAACTGAATGGTTTCGAATTGTCGTTGAATTTAAGTAAAAAATCAGTTAGTAAGAACTTTCTGTTTATATTTTAAAAGACTAGAAACTACATCAGTGACACAAAATTGGGTCAATTACCTAGGTCACATGTTTGACACACATACCATATTTATTTCACTCAAAACTATTATAGGTTAGTGATGTTAGCCATAATTTCTAGTTACTGACAGACCGTGGTTGCACGCAAGGTCGTTGACCGGCGCGTCTGGTGCAACTCGCGTGTTTATTACATCAGCCGGCCTTGCTCGACACGGAACAATGACAGTCATTACTGTAATGTAACAAATGCCCGTGGCTGTTTAAGTAGCTTTTTGCACAGTTGATCCACTGTTGCACTTCAAGATAACCGCTTTTAAGATTTATTTATATTAATAAAAATATTATAGTCTATGTCAATTTTGGTAACTACCTAATTTGTAATGAAATGACACACAGTTAATAAGATTTGTAATAACTTGTAACTTTGTTTTTCATACACTACAGTTGTTAGGTGTGAGGTGGTTTAGATTTTCTAACAAAAAACAAAAATTGGTTGTCTAAGTCGGTTTACGGACGATAATTTTACGTGATAACGTCCTATGAAAACAGTGGAAGAGAGATAGATGCGTCACAAGCTGAACGCTTAGGCCGATCGTGCCTCTCTATCGCTTGTTCTGCGCTCTCGCTTGCACGCTCGGCTCAGGTGGAACGTGACAATGAGTCATTCTTTTTCGTGCATGCAGCCGACATTCATCGATTTATAAGACGTTACAACAAAAAAAAAAAAAATTAAAAATTTCAAAATACTGTTAGTTCTCATGGTCCCCATACTCAAGGTCATCTTGGCGAGTTCAGTGAATATCTTGTCATCTTGGCGTATTTAATTCATCGGAACCCACGTCCGACTACAAAAATCGTGTTTGCAATCCGCATATCACCACACTTTGAGAGAATTTTCATGGACGTGCGTCACGTGGCCGTCACCGGTTTTCCTTAAAGTATTTCTAAGTCTCCGAGTTAATCAAATACGACCTTAATTCTGTATTTGACGATTTTGCCTTCGTGTTGGTGACTCATTAGGGTGTTAACATTTACTTATTTATTTAAAAACTGTATTTTAAATAAATTAAAATGTCAGACATATGTACGACTTTAGAAAATACATAACATACAGTTACATACAGTTCATAAAATGCTTTACATGAGAATTGAATTAAAATGAAACAATATAATGGGCCCACCAGAGATAACTCCAGATTGTCACGAACATTGATGAACTTTGATAATCATCGATATGGGCTGGTAGGATATAATGTAATTATGTCTCTCAAATGCTGTGATAATACACATACTCGTATATCATAGGATAAGGACGGATGCACAAGTTTTACCGATTTTACTAAAATATGTAAATATTAATTTTAATTTTATAAAGCTACGTTCTTTGTAGAGAACGTAATAGTCTATTTTTAGGTAAGAATAACATTTGAAGTTTATATATGTGTATGTTTAGATTCCGATTTGTGGGAATATGTGTCTATAACCTTCATCATTTTCTACATCATCATATATTTTCTAATATTATGTAGAACACAAAGTCTAATTCCGGAAACTCGAATAAGTATTTAAAAATATAATTTGACTGGTATTTCTCAATTGGCAAAAAGTATGTTATGATGTCATTTGAAACTTTTCAGAATGGAACGCGATCCTATTACACAGCTATTTAATATATAATAATAATAGCATACTATGCTAGCATGGCTGATAACCTGCAGACGTCAGTAGAGTGGATTGGAAGTATCCTCAGTAGAGAAGAAATCTTATATACCCTACACTACTACAAAAAATTAAGTTTCATTTATTTAGTAATTAAATCCTTTACAACTGGTATTACAGGTATTAAACCTAATGCAAAATAGACTATCTATTTTACTTATCTTCTGTCTATTATACATAATATCATCATCCTTTGCGCTTTTTCCCAACTAAGTTGGGGTCGGTTTCATTCTAACTACGATGCGGCCGAAATTGTATATTTTACGTGAAGGGACTGCCATCAGACCTCCACAACCCAAGTACTAGGCGATATAGAAGTTCTGTAGTTAGACCAGGTTGTCGGACTTTTTTCAGGGCTCCAACTACCCGTAATGAATGCCACAGATGTTGGTATGGCAACCGGGACCGACGGCTTAACGTGCTGTCCGAGGCACGGAGGGGTCTCAATGTGTTAAGAATGGTCACCTACCCTGAGACTGACTAGTATAACCTTAATCTTGTAATGTGCTAACCTTTTTTTACCCCCACTTGGCCACTTAATGATAATATATGTATGTTTAATTATCACAAAATCTAAATCGAAAATATATCAATGCGATAAAATGAACTTCGTTCACTAGGGGAATTTATCGGACGAGAGGTGTCTAGGAGATTGGTCCTGACCACCACTAGACACGGCCAGCACTTGCGGGTGCCGTCGCGTCGCCTTCACACTTACCGATCAGGCAGGCAAAGTTTCAGGTGTACAACAGCTTAACCGTCCCGGCGCACTCTGAGTTCATTGTACCCAACCATACCAAGAACAAACAGCGTAGGGTACATCAGTGGATATAACAGATATACTCCATACAGTTTGAAATACAAGTGTCTTGTGAATTTGTTTTGTATCCGCTCTAACATAATACTGTATTTCATGAGGACCCCAATTGAATGCATCATGCTCCAGGTGACTTCTGAACAGCGCATCATACAGCACTTTTACCGTGGTTATATTTATAGACACTTTGACTGTCTTAGTACGAAACCTAGGTTTCGGTACTCTTTCTTGCTTTAAATAGGATCGCGAAAAGTTAGATTGATTGATGACCGTGAATAAACTGGAGAGAAACCCAATTACAGCCCTGGCTTACACCGGTCTTGGTATAGTATGGTTCGAATTCGCACCCACTGTAATTAAAATTACTGCTTTTGGCCTTTCATCTAACGAAGTAATAAGTGTGGCGTTAATCTGATTTTAGCAAACTTTTTTAATAACACATCATTGTCCACTGTGTCGAATGCCTTTTAAAACAAAAGTACGCAGCGTCTACCTGTGCTCCAATATCCACTGCTTTGAGGAGTATATAATTATATATATATATAGTAGTCTTACTTTTCGTCATTTTTAAGTATACCACTTTATTTATTCAGCGTCCTTACCATCGGTGGCGTGACTAATTGACAAGTTTTAAAGTTGTTGTTTTTTTTTTGTATTTGTGACAAAAACGTTCTTCACGGTACTGGTACAATTTGATCGTGACAAATCTCCCAGAAAATAATATATCACGTAATTTAATAATAACATTGCATCAACTGGTTGATTCTTTTTTTGTTGTTTGTTTTAGCTGCAAAGTAAAAATACAAAGCTACAACTGAATATTTATTGGGTTCTGTCAATGGTAGGGCTGCCATACGTCCCGGTACACTGGGACATGTCCCGGTTTGAAGCGTTGTGTCCCGGTGTCCCTGTCACTAAGTAATTTATAAATTACCTGTCACTAAGAAATTAATTACTGACCTTCTAAGAAAATGAGAATATCGTATTTTTTCGTTGATTTTTCCCATTTTTTTCGTTGATTTTGCTCGTTTTGTTTTGTTTCAGTAAATTAACAAAAAAATTAAAATGGAATTCCTTAACTAAGTTCTAAGTGTGAAAGAGTCCGATTTTATTAAAACAAATATATGAAGTTTATTTGATATTAATTAAGTTTTTGAATTATTCCTGGTTTAACCAATTTCTATTATTCCAAATGTCCCGGTCGGCATTTCAGAATTTATGGCAGCCCTAGTCTATGGTCCAAAGCGAGAGCGCTTGGGATTAGTTTTCCTGGAAGATCTATATATATTATGTAGACTAAAGAGGTGGCACAAAAGAAACAAAAGAAGACCATTCCATCCTACAAAATTCACACCAAGTTCCCCATAGCACATAACGATACCTGATCAACTGTTTTTTAATAGGTGGCCATTGTCTGCCAGGTTTATATTCCAGATTCTGGATAACCGTCTTACGTTACACTTGGTATATTATCCTACATTGTGTTTTGTTGCTTGTAAGAATTAATTATCATAATAAAAAGGTTACGCCGAAATAAAACATGCAATATATGAAGCACCATACCATTGATCACCTTTTAATATTATATGTTTTTAAATTGACATACAATAATATAATTTACAATTATTTTTTTGTTTTCTCGGTTTGACTATGCTACTATTATTATTGTATGATGTACCAAGCAATATGTCGAATTGAAATTTTATATTGTATTACATTTAATATTTGCATGTCACTACAATGACAAATGTTTTGGATCTGTCACTAATTTTAAGACCTTTACTGTACCAACACTTTTTGGCAAATAAATCATTTCATTTCCATATGTTACATAATCATAATAAATGTAAATACATATAGAAACAACAGATGGATAGCTTGAAACGTATATTTATCCAGTAAAAGTTTAAAACTCAGCGAAAAATATTTCTGAAACTAATGCTTACTAATAATAACACTCGAAATACCAAATAGCAATAAAATGAGAACACGCAACATGATGCCAAATGTGTGTACGTGCATTAATGGCCACAAGGCACGATGACGATCATGTCAACAAGACACGCCTTCCATTGAACACTCTGATTTCATCTAAATACGATATCACGTACTCGGAAGACATTGAATTAAGAATCAAAAACCATGCGATTCTGTCAAACGTTGTTTAATTACTCATATGGATGATGTAATACTTGTCAATCTTACACCAGACCAATTCTCGTGAAAAATACTTTTGAAATATGGTTGGCAAAATATATTCTACTAATCTGTATTAACATCCTTGAAAGTGACAGAATGGTGACTGTTATAAAATATATTTTCAAGCAGTCGAAATTCACGGAAGTAGGTACTAACTGTAACAATACAATTACTTCTATCTATCTAAAGATATCTTTATATTAAATTTAATTATAGATAATTTATGACTATAAAGTTCTCAACAATTAATACGTCAATCAGATTCCAGTTGATTTTTATATTTTTTTTATATTATTTTATATATATATATGTATATATATATATAATATTATTTGGAATAACTACCTACTCTTTCTCTTGTGTTTTAGCACCGAAATAAATGGTTTTTTTTTCTTTTCTTTCTTTCTTTCTTTCATAAATATTAATAAATTTGATTGATAAAGAACAATTGAAGTAAAGGATATGGTTATCCCTTTGATTAGTTATTCCTCTGTATCACAAAGATAATTTGACACGTACAATCCAAAAACAAATATACAATACTAATAAATTTTCATTTGGAAAAGGGCCAGTATTAAAAAAAAAGTGCAGTCGATTAAGCAAAGTAGTTGGGTTAAAAAAAATTAAAACCTTTTGACAGATAACTTAAAAGTAGGAACGACGACGTGTCCTACTAGTGAGAATATCATGGTATCCCTACTCACTCGTAAGGATGCTTTTAGTTGGTACTGTTATCGATACTGGTACTACTATTCATACTACGATTCATTGTTATAAGTTAACTAGCAACCCGCCCCGGCTTCGGACGGGTAGCAGAGACATCTTCAACAATCATTATCATATTTCAACCAATTTAGACAAAACCTTAACAAATTATATACCTAAACCTTCCTCGTGAATCGCTCTATCTATTGGTGAAAACCGCATGAAAATCCGTTCAGTAGTTTTTAAGTTTATTGCGAACAGACAGAAGCGGCGGGGGACTTTGTTTTATAATATGTAGTGACAAGACGCAGAATTATCGCACTGAATTGATCAACAATGCTCGGTAGATCTGAATATTCGATTGATTGTACGATTGCATTCGTAAGATTTTCCACGGACTGGGTATATCGGCCAAGGCGCAAATGAGGGTCAGGCGAGTACTAAAATTAAGTGTAATTATGCGTTAGGCATTTTCTCAAGCGATTTCATTCATTCTGAACCTATATTAACATTTATGATATATTAATGGAGGTATCTGTAGGGCGCCTTACCAGTGAATTGTTTTGTCGTAATTTACAAACTTAGTAGGTACTAAATGTTTTAATAAAATTAAATTAAATTGAATGCAAGTACCTATATTTTTAATATTACTATTTTTTTCATTGGCCAATATTACTTGACCTGTCATTGTATAGACTTTTGTACAATGACAGGTCAAACTATATACTGGACACTCATAGCTGTATGTACCCGTTTGTGCATTTTTTTTAACTTTGTGCATAAATATATATATATATATATATATATATATATATATATATATATATGTGTGTGTTTGAGGGTGGATAAGTAAGAGTGGATGTGTGATAGGTAATGTGAGTGTATTAGGGTGCATGTGTGAGTTTAAAAACTTGAGGCGCTGGATTGGTAAAGCCAGGGCTACATCAATCGCTCGAGATCGCGTTTTATAAAGGTACCTATAGTAGATTTCTACTTTTTCAGTAGACTTAGGCCTATCTAACTTTAACGGTATAAAAAAACTGTCAGTCGTAGGACTGCACGTCAGAAGTGAAAACATAACTGACACATTTGTCATCTGAACGTGACGGTCACGCGAGTTCAGTGCTTTTTCCCCATACCAAAAATGCCCAACGTGCCTAAAGAAGATTTCACTTCAAAAATTGTTGTGAAAGTGATGCCATCTACTAGTGACATCCATCAAACTGACGTACGTTCGGACGAAATTTTGAATAAAGGTTTTCGCTATTGAGCACTATAGGCGTTATAAATTTTCACCTTAATTACAATTATGTTTTTGTTTTTTTACCATATTAATTGCGCACACAGTAAGAGGGAGGGAGGGAGGGGGAGAGGGAGAGACTTTGCTTTTAAATTTTGGAAGACTGTTTATCTGTTATCAATTTCATGATTTTTCATCAGCTTGTTATACTGGCTTAGTAATCTATTCATAGTGATACCACTCAACCTCGACCTCGACTGGAGTTATACCACGGCCTCACAGAAAACCGGCAGTGAAGCAATGCATTCATTTCGCCGAGTGAGTGAGGTTACCGGAGGCCGTAACCCTTCCCTTTTGCCCCCTATTCCCCCCTTCCTCTACTCCCTTAGAGGTCGGCAACGCCCTTATGACTCTTGAGTTGCAGGGGCCCACGGCCGGCGGCAGTCATTTACCATCAGGTGACCCGTCTGCTCGTTTGCCCCCTATACTACTGGTACTATTATGTATTCTGAGCCTATACCATAAAAAAAAGAATAAAAAGAAAATGGATCGTATTTGCTTGCACGGGGTAACCTTGATTGAGCACTTACATTTATTTTTTAAACAAAAATGGGGCAGTCTCAGCTACCGTTAACTAATTTGTTTAGTAAAATCTAATCCAAAAACTGTCTCCGATCGAAGGAGATTAAGATGTTTTAGACGACTTTGATAAGCCGGCAACAGTTCTACTTTGTTACACTGGTATGAAAGTATACTTCTGTATACTCTCGAGACGTTTAATATGTACCTCGTAGTGTGGTGACCAGACCTGAGCACAATATTCCAGACCAGATCGAACTAAAGCCTACGGAAGTCTAATCTTAGTCTGTGGGTTTTTAAAATCCTTAGAGTTCCCTATAACAAAGCCGAACATATTACAAAGGAAACTACATTATAGAAATGTAATTATAAAAATTAAAAAAAGTCCTAAAAAATCGTGTATTGACGCCTTAAATCTATCCTAATTAAAGATACATAAGGGCGTAATGCCGTAAATATCCACTAGACGGTAATACCACTTAACACACTAGCTATTTAACCGTTTTATATCATGGATACATTTTATATACAATAATACAATGTCGAATTGGTTAATGTAATACATTTCCGTCATTACTGGGCACTACCGGAACTGTAGTTCCGATTCCAAGAGATTTTATTGTTTGCTATTGTCATATTAAATAAAATACGAATAAAATATGTTAAACTTTTTTATTATTTCCACGTGACATAAATATAAAATAATATAATAAAGTAGGGTCAGTGATATAGCTTTAATTCACCGAGTGCAGACTTATCCTTGCATTAAAGACGAGACCTTGTCTTCTGTTCTACGTACCTATCTCAAATTTAATATTACCTAAATAATCACTCCATATTATAAAACAAAGTCCCCCGCCGCGTCTGTCTGTCTGTTCGCGATAAACTGAAAAACTACTGAACGGTTTTTCATGCGGTTTTCACCAATAGACAGAGTGATTCATGAGGAAGGTTTAGGTGTATAATTTGTTAAGATTTTGTGTAAATTTATTGAAATATGTTGATGATTGTTGAAGATGTCTCTGCTACCCGTGCGAAGCCGGGGCGGGTTGCTAGTAATGTATATTTTTTAAATAGATAGGTACCTAATTAGTGCAAGATTACAATTTTGCTTAGAACTACTTTACATTGATATGCCTTTTTTGGATGTAATTTTATTACATTTAATACCCGCCCCGCCGTGCTAATAGTAACCCGCCCCGCCGCGCTAATAGTAACCCGCCCCGCCGCGCTAACAGTAACCCGCCCCGGCTTCGCACGGGTAGTAGAGACATCTTCAACAATCATCATCATATTTCAACCAATTTACACAAAACCTTAACAAATTATATACCTAAACCTTCCTCATGAATCACTCTGTCTATTGGTGAAAACCGCATGGAAAACCGTTCAGTAGTTTTTCAGTTTATCGTATATTAGTGTATATTAGTTGGGAAAGGTCTGTAAAACTGATTTCCTACAAGGGGAAGGCCCTTTCAGATTTATAATTTTAATATGATGTGATCAGTTTTGTGTTTGAAAAATATTGTAAATTGTTTATCGAACTTTTCCATTTAGGCTTATACATATATAATAATAAGCTGTGCCTAGAGGTTATCGCTCCAGTTTTCATATTTTTTTTTCTTTTTGTAGTAAATAAGTACCTGTCGTTGTTTTTTACGAAATAAGTAAAATGTTTACGGTTTTATAATTATTTTAATCGTAATTTGTTTTTTAACTTGACTATTTCGAATAACAGGCGATGACCAATTTTATGAAATAAAGATATTGAATTTGAAATTTGAATTTATAACGCGATAAGAATTCACATAATTATTTTATGTAAAGTATGTAATAAATTAACCAGTACCCATATGCTGGGGTAAAAAAGGGCTTGATGCGTGAAGGAAAATGAAAATATTATAATTAGCCATTCATCTATATAATATAATATGTATTTGTATGTAAATACGTGGTGGGGTTCAAGCTCACTAGCTCTTGAAAATCGTATTGAAAAAGAAATAAAATAATTAGACTTTACGTGGGAGAGCCATGCTTCGGCATGTATGGGCCGGCTCGACTCCGCTCGATACCACGGCCTCACAGAAAACCGGCAGTGAAGCAACATTTGCATTGCATTTCGCCGCGTGAGTGAGGTTACCGGAGGCCCTAATCCTTCCCTCTCCCCTATTCCCGTCCTTCCCCTCTCCCCCTCTCCTCTCTTCCCACTCTTCCCCCCTCTTCTCCTACTCCCACCTTAAAGGGCGGCAACGCACTTGTGACTCTCGAGTTACAGGTGCCCATGGGCGGCGGTGGTCATTTACCATCAGGTGACCCATCTGCTCGTTTGCCCACTATACCATAAAAAAAAAGACTAGCGCACAGAATACTCTTAGATAACATCAGGATGTTGTAAGACCTTGTTGAATAACAAACGACAATAGTATGTAACATTTCCCTGAAATTGTGTGCCGTATAGTCCACCTAGCTGACATCGCTAATAAATATCTTTAACTAGCAACCCGCCCGGCTTTGCACGGGTACAAATTATACACCTAAACCTTCCTCATGAATCACTCTGTCTATTAGTGAAAACCGCATGAAAATCCGTTCAGTAGTTTTTTAGTTTATCGCGAACAGACAGACAGACACGGCGGGGGACTTTGTTTTATATAATACTAGCAACCCGCCCCGGCTTCACACGGCTTCAAATTATACACCTAAACCTTCCTTATGCATCACTCTGTCTATTAGTGAAAGCCGCATGAAAATCCGTTCAGTAGTTTTTCAGTTTATAGCTTTATTATAACAGTTTTATTAACAGACAGACAGACGCGGCGGGGGACTTTGTTTTATAATATGTAGTGATATGTAGTGAAGATTTTTATAATATGATTTTTTTTCATCATTAGCTCAGCTACATGATATGATGATGATTCCAAACGCAAAAACCTCTTAAAGTAATGAAAAGTAAACAGAAACACTATTCGTTCCTACAATTTTCGAGGGTTTCTCTCAATTTTATCAGGATCCCATCATCAGATCCTGACGTCCTTGACACGGGACCACTCTTGTGGTATTCTATCTAACAAAAAAGAATAATCAAAATCGGTCCGGCCCGACAGCCGCTCTGCCCCCGCTTTTTAAATCTCTGATATCTTCTAAGATATTCATTTTAATGATATGCTGTAAAGGGCAATTTTGATCTACATAAAATGCACAACGTATCTAATGTATTTAATTGGATAAGGAATAATACTGTAGTGTTTAAAATAGTTTGATAAATAACCCATAATTTTTTTGTTATATGTAAAAGATAAAAATGGTTACTGATGGTTACTCTAAGGAGATAAACATATACCATCGCTGACTTTTTTATTGATCTTTTCAAGATATACAATTCCGTAGGACATTAATTTAATCTATCTCGTAAGGTTTAGCCACACAAAAATATGTTTGTTACGACATGACATTACAAATCTTTGAATTTCTCGACTTTTCTCTACAATAATATGCACGTATACTACATATAAACCTTCCTCTTGAATCACTCTGTCCATTGGTGAAAACTGCATGAAAATCCGTTCAGCCGTTTTTCCGTTTTTCCGTATTGCGAACAGACAGACAGACAGACGCGGCGGGGGACTTTGTTTTATAATATGTAGTGATAATATCTTTCTAAAAAGGCCGCTCGGTTTTAAAATTCGACGTTTAAAAAATTTAATAAACCACGTCAGTAAATCAATTTAACGGATGCCAATATATATAATCAATATACCTAATAGTGGAGAGCGAGCTTTATAGTGATACACCGGAAGTCATATCACAATGAACTATTCATAATAACATAATACCACAATTTGCTTACGACAGTGCACAGATAAGTATCAAATATGCCATTGTTTACTAGCGTCACGTGAGTGTACTTTTATTTGGTATCAAGTGCTAGGTGTCATAGGTATTAAGCGGCAGTTGGTGGTTGGAGTTACTCATCTTCATCTGTAGTAAGACAATTAATAAAAATATTTTTGTTCTCGTATATTATAAACATAGTGTTGTTCTTTCATTTTTAACAATCCTTTTTTGTTCCTTAAAACAGGTTTTTTTTGACACTGATTTCTTGACTAATTGCATCAAAAAACGTGAGCCACTTCGCTTCTAGGGCTTTCATAGCCTTATAAAAATGTAAATAGAGCATAGAGAAAGAGAGAAAACAGAGACATGTGTACAATAAACACTGTTTTAGTCAAAAAATTAATTCCCTTAATAACCTAATGTTTATCATTCTTCATCATACCCATAAGTATTTATTAAACATTTTCAGTAGGCCACTAACTACCGCTTATTTTCGTCTGTTGTTTCCATACAAAGATTGTCTGGAAGACATCGCTTTTAGCAATACTGGCAACCCGCCCCGGCTTCGCACGGGTGTAGCAGAGACACCTTCAATAATCATCATTATATTTCAACCAATTTACACAAAACCTTAACAAATTATATATACCTAAACCTTCCTCATGAATCTCTATTGGTGAAAACCGCATGAAAATCCGTTCAGTAGTTTTTGATTTTATCGGCAACAGACAGACAGACGCGGCGGGGGACTTTGTTTTGTAATATGTAGTGAAGACCGCCCTTTGTACTTCCCTGTAATAACTGTTTCTAATTATGTGTATGCCCATTTATAATGTGGTGTATCATAGTGAAGTGTGTTAACACTTTACTGTTATACTGAAAAGTTATTAAAAATTTTTAAAAGTGTTCAGATGTTTTGGAACACCCATCGTTTATTTGTCTGTGATGGCCGACTTCATTGTAAACGTAAACTGTTGAATCTCATATCATACTAAAAGTGTAGGATTGTTCTCACGGAATACTCAAAACAAGAAGAAATGTCGTGATGCTTAGTTTGCACGAGGACCAATGTTGCAAATGAATTATAGTATATTCCAATACGCGCAAATTACGTCATTGTACTTTTAACGCGGTCTGGATGTCGTGATAATATAGATAGAGAAAATGTTGAATATCTCTGCATAATTGTGACATGAACTTTAGCGATTCTCGAAGTGATATCGAATTTCGAAATTATGAACCTTTTTGTTATGGACATATTTCTTGGAAGTATGTTTACAAGGGATGGAGAATATGATAATGACATTGAAAAAAGAGTTCAAAAGGGAAACTCAGCGAAGGCTACCCTGCACTCCTTTGTAAAAAGTCAGGATGTGTCAATAAAAGCACATCTGGTGGTTGATGACGGAATGTTGGCACCAACTCTAATGTGTCATACATTAGAGTTGGTGCCAACAGCGAGAATTGGGTATGGCCGAAGAAACATGAAAGTAAAATTAACACTGTGGAAATGCGTTCATTGAGAAGAATGTTTACTGTAAGATTGACTGATAGAGTGAGGAATGATGAGGTAAGAAAACGGTGAGAGTTAAAAGAAAATGTAATGCCACGAAAAGAATGCTGCGATGGTTTGGATATGTCGAAAGGATGAGTGAAAAATAATGGCTGAAAGAATTTATATGGACGTGTGAGGGGGTGCGAGTAGAGCCCGAAAGACGTATACTGACCAGATCAGCAGTATATTGAAGAAGGGCCAAGTTAAAAGCACCTAAAGCGGCGAGCGTGAATGAAAGGTCTGATGAATGCGGAAGAGGCGCGAGCTATATGTCAGGATCATGGCAAATGGCGTCCAATCGTCTCTGCCTACCCCGGACGGGATTAAGGCGTGAGCATATGTAACTGCGATATTCACAATAAGCTGTAAATATTTTTTACAGCTAGCTTTTACACCACAAACGACCATAGGGTACAGTTTTACCAAGTAACCATCAAGTAATGTGCTTGTGAAAGCAAGAATACTGTACAATTTATACCATATTACTACTATACCTACTACAACAGCTTTTTGGTATTTAGGTAATCCTGGTATAAATGCAATGTTGTATGAATAAAGAGTGGTCGATCGGTAATATTACTTAATTGTAACAAAATAGTCCAGTAATCAAATTGGACTTCTGTATCTCCAGGACCCCTGCATGATCCACATTTTAAACCGTTTTTCAAATTAGTGACAAACTGGAAGTAGATTACTTTCCAAATATAGGATCTCAAGTTATACGTAAATCTACTAATTTCTTCCATATATTAAAGCTCATACCTTATTTTACTTAAATTCACAAAATCAATGCAATTGCGCAAAATCACTACGGTAAAAAGTCTGATGTCAGAGATTTTGTGTGATTTTACCATTATCTAGCTTAAACACCTGGAGGTTGATGTCCAATAAGTAACTAGCATTCAACTTTTTTTAATGTGGAATCCCTCATCAGGACTATCCAAAACCACAAGGTTTGCCAAACTACGCCTAAAAATGGAGGACCGTCGGTGCTGCGACGGTATGTCCTCAACAGTCCATCCGAAGCTAGCCCGCGAGTGGCAAGTGGGTTTCGTCTAATAAATTGGGCGATGTAGTGACACACAAGCACATCACCCTTTCGCGGGAGGCTCTACTGCGGGTGGAAGACATAAAACCCATCCCATCCTCCCGCAGCCACACTTAGGGTGGCATGAGGCGCTCGTGAACCCGCTCTCGAAACTTCTCCTTAGGGACATCACCAACGTGTCATCAGTATGACAGATGACTCCTTAGTAGACACGTAGGTTTGACTTACCTTTAATTATATAAATAAATACGTTCCCATGTATTTTCCAGTAAGTTTTGCCGCGTCGCGCGAAAAATGCAACTTGGGAAATCACTGATCGTTGTGACGGAGTTAGAACCGTTTAACATAAATTAAGTGTTAAATGGTGGCCAACCTAAGTGAATAATAATAGAAGGTACTCTATATTTATCACGAGTTATGCCACGGAATGTATCGCAATGACAACAAACGAGCTATTGTAGAATAATAAGTAATAAATTTTAATAAGCCGGTTCCTAGACCTCGTAAACTTGACCGCATTTCTGTGTATAATAAACCACACATTTAAGTATTACTTGAACTAATACAGATAAAGAGAATACTTGCGGCGTGGGTTATGAATCACTAGTATTCTTCTTAACTCCAAGTAAGGAAGTTTATAAAATGTATTAAATTGGGGTTATTTTCTAGCAAACCGCCTCATGTTGCACTATGAGTAATGGAAGCAGTACCGTCACTTTTATATGAGGGAACCATAGCTACTTTCGGTTAATGTTTAATGTTTCGGAATTGTCGGACATTTTGACACATTCCTCTGATTAGCAGAGGGTCACAGTTACAGTTTGGAACCGACAAGTAGGAAGGGCCGTTCTGTCTCAAGAACTTTTTTTAAACAACTTTTATTTGAATAAAATCATGTTTTTTCTCATTTGTTCCTTCCGATGCTAATACAGAAACTTTTTTATTTTTTTATAAGTTTTATTTTTGGTTTAACGGGATTGGTAACGTGCATATAATTCCCCTAGTGACGCCATCGTACTCGGCAACTTATTAATAGGCTGGCCTTAAACCAGTTTTTATCATGGTAGTTCGCTTGAAGATAGGGGCGCTTAACTGTTTTTTTTTAACTTCTTTACTGGGGAAATACCTCCATCTTATGGGCTTGCTAGTGATTAAGATCGGTTAAGGGTAGGGCTGCCATCCGTCCGGGTTTCCCCGGATTTGTCCTAGTTTAGAGGGCGTCCGGGGAGCGTCCGGGCGGGGTTTCCAAAAAGTGCCCGGGTAAAACCCGGACACTCTGTGGCAGGGGCAACTTATAATTATTAGATGAACAAGTTGTTTAATTTAGTAAAAAAATGAAATCGGCGTTTTTTTAAGGTGTCCGGGAAAGAATCTCGATTTCACACATGTGTCCGGGATTTTTGAAGAGCTTGTCCGGCGTCGGCAATTTAGTTGATGGCATTCCCTCGTTAAGGGAATAGTGTCGGACGTGTCTTTAATACGCGATTTTAACTTTAGCGTTGTGTTTAACTTTAGTATGTGTAGATATGTATATATGTAAGCACTGATAACTGCTTGCCACGACTGTACAAAAAACAATCTTAATTTTAATTGTGCGCAGAGTATAATCATTTATGTGTCCTAACTTGAATTGACAATTTATTAAACGTTATGTTGTACTTTATATGGCTTTTATTGACTTAAGTTATAAAAATCTATTTTTCTTAAACAGCACAACTGTCGTTGTGGATTGTGGAAACTTGTATTGTGATATAAAAACATTCCCTTTTTCTAACTTAAGTCGCGTAAGTAAGATAAATGCTCTTAAATACATTGGTATTTATTATGTTTGCTAAACATAGCAGGAAGGAATTGGTCTTTATAACGAGATCACTTCCAGTCGGTACACATATATTATATATTATACATATATTATATATAAACAATCTTATCTAGTCCACAGGAAAAAACTAGGTTAGCCCTTCATTGTTATGTAGGTAGAGTAATTGCTTTCCATTATCTTTGACATAAATACTCAGAATTACTGAGTATTGCTTACAACAATCATGCCTTATTAAGAAGTTAATTCCGTATAAATTATAGGATATTACTTTTCTACTGACTGTTCAATTTGTAATAATCGCATTTTTAGGGTTTCGTTCGTCAAAAGAAAAAAAAATCTGCGAGTCTGACTCGCGCACCGAGGGTTCTGTAAGAAAACAAACTTGTGTGTAGATCATGAAATTTGGTTAGAAGCAAGGTCACAGCACAAGTCAAGGAAAAATTCGAAAGTCGTTAATTTGTTGTTTTATCACATAAATAAATTTGTGATTACAAACTAATATTTTGCGGTTGGAAAGTCGACTTTGTCGTATATCATATGTGCGTGAGAGTATTTGTAGAACTGCAAGGTTAAGTTTGTCTTTCGGAAAAAAGGGCAAAAAATTTCGAGAATTGATACCCAAGATAAACGTACTTTCTACATCTACATACAAGTTTGTTTACTTACGGAACTCTCGGTGCGCGAGTACGACTCACACATTTTTTTTTTCTCTTTCTGCACCATGGCAATCCGTTGGATGCAACAATAAAATACCGCTCGGTCTGATAACTTTATATCTGCTTATGGTTTTATAGCGTGGCGAGACACTTCTGAGGTAGGTGTCTCATTCCATCCTGATAAATCTACGGTACACTATGTTGCTTCAGTCTCTTATGTTGCAGACCCTTGTCTCCACTCACTTGAATGACAAGCTTATTTTTGTGTTTGGAAAGTCTATCCTTATAGTTAGTACCTAACTACCTACAATATCTTGCAATTTGCTGTTTGACAGTTGGTAGTTTTAAGTCGTGATATATGAGTTTATTACTAACTAGCAGCGCCCCGCGGTTTCACCCGCGTAAGTCCCGATCCCGTTAGAATATCGGGATAAAAAGTAGCCTATATGTTAATCCAGGTCTCCAGCTTTCTACATACTAAGTTTCATCGCAATCGGTTCAGTAGTTTTTACGTGAAAGAGTAACAAACATCCATCCAAACTTTCACATTTATAATATTAGTGGGATGTAATGAGAAATGCTGAAGAAAGCTCTTAGTGTTTTAGGATGGAATCGTTGAAGTATATCTATATTGCTGTTGCTGGCTGTACCCCAGTGCTGAATGCCATACGTCGATATTGAGGACGACAATACGAGTGCATGACCTTCTCGCGGAGTACCCTAAAGAGGCCCTAAGGAAAGTTCGGAAAGTTATACTAGGTATGTATCTTCTAACCATACAGAATAGGGTAGATGACTGTGACAAGTCAAATCATTTTCTTTTTAGTAAACGTCAAGACGGTAGCTTCCGTACATTTTTGTATGAAATGCTAAGGCGTGACGTCACGCCTTAGTATTGTCAAATAATTTACTTTTAATGTTAATTTAACAATTATAATCTAAATTAAAAACGTTAACCTTTTTACACGACTGCCCAAAAATGGAGTATAATGTTTTCAGGGTTCATGTATTATGTATGTGTTTTTTTATTAAACACACTGTCTACAAAAAAAAAAGTGGCGGGTGTATGGCGCCATTTTCAAATGTAACACAGAATCATTAATTTTTTTTTTGGCAGGGCAGTTGTGTTTTTTTTTTAAAAGTAAATAGTAACTTTTTATTTGTACTCGTTTTTAAGAAAATACAAATCTGGTAATGGTAAACTGTTAAAGTATAAATTCAATTGTAAAATGTCTAATGTGAAATAAACTTACTTATGAAATAGGTTTATTTGTTAAAAAAGCAAAATTTACTTATAATATTAGCCGACTTATGTGTATACTGTAGTGTGTATATATACTGTGACAGTATATATACCGTGTTTTCCACGAAATAAGCAAAAAAATATTTAAATTACGTTTTCGGTTTGAGCGGGGAATAACAACAGGTATCTTATTTCCAGATTTCGTAGAACGGTTTCACTCACGTCATAGAAAAACATGAATGAGCGTACCTACTACTTGCATAAAAATATGCGCACCATATATAGAACCTCCTGCTTTTTAGAAATTAGTTAATTTTGAATCAATACTACAAGTGTACAAATGTGATTTCATAGCTAAGTCAAGAATCGCAAAGAATATCTCCTACCAATGAAGGTGGAGTAAATATGAATATAGATCATAATTCGACATTTCCCTTTAAAAAAAAGTTTGGCTACTGGCTGACCTGTACTCAACATTAAATTATAAATCTTAGTAATTTTATAAACATGAAAGCTTGAGATAAAGGTAGTTACACAATCACGCCTTTACTGCTGAATCGATTTGAATAAAATTTGACACACGTATCCTGGGTCATCTTCAGAACCCACGCGGCCGAAGCCGGTTTTAAAAGCTGGACGTGTCTACAAAGTTCAATCTCCTTAGTTTAACTATGTGTTGGATGTTTACAATGTATTCTATTTTTAACCAGCATATCGCAACGCATAAGGAAGGAATGTAAGATAATAACGTTATCTAATTAACTCAACGAAAATAGCGTCGCATCGGGAGACTAAACTGGATTCCTGGAGTGTGCGCTTTTGTAATATTTATTTTCAACTCAGCTATAAGATGCACCTCCATGAAAAGAGCAAGAGCAAGTAGCTGAATGAAATGTATGATAAGCCGGCACCGTTAGCTGTGGGCGTCCTCAATATTCTTTTACAGGTCTTTTAAAGATTCCTGAAATATAGGCGCTAGAGAAAACGATTGCAGGGTGGTCAATCGCAATTGGGCCCTAGCAATATCACTTGGTGTAGTACTCCATTTGTTATTCGTACAGGAGATATAAAACAATAGCTTTTATAATAAAGTACACCTGTGTGCGGCACAATTCATGACAATTACAATGAAAAAAAAAACAATGAATTCCACAAGGTCTCCAAGTTGCATTGGTCACGCCTTTAACTAATTACAATTGATGTCTAGTTGCAACGAATAGCTGCCTTAACTAGAGATCACCTGGTGGTTGAATTTCGACAATAACTCATTAAGTTTTAAATTATTTTTTATATCATATATCATTAGTCATGAAACATGATAAAAAAATGTGGAATAGGGACAAACTTGGTAGAAACAATGTGTTGAATTATATGCATGTAGGGATTACATAATGTATATCAAACTACACCAATGGCCGTCAATAAGACATTATATTATAGTAGCGGACGATAGACGTTGTCCTGGCGGAACGTAAAAAATATTATCCCTGTAACCCTATTGCAACGCCATCTACTGGGTCCAATTTTAAATCTAAACCATTCTCGAATCTACCTGAAGACAAAAAAAAATTTCATTAAAATCGGTCCATTATTCCTGTAACCCTATCGCAGTGCCATCTACCGGGTCTAATTGTAAATCCAAACCATTTTCAAATCCACCTGAATACACAAAAAATTTCATTAAAATCGGCCCAGCCGTTTAGGAGGAATATTATATACATAAAGAAATATATATATATAAAGATGAACGCAAAACTGTGTAAACCCGTGGTGTGTGAGTGAGACTATTCATTTAGCTTAGGTAGTTTTAAGAAGCATACCAGGTACTACAGGTTTGTGGTAGGTTTTGCCCGTATCTTTAGTAAAAAATGTACACACTTAATTTCAAATGCGGGTATAGATTAGGAAAACCATTATTTTAACGCTTGCTCGATAATTAACTCTGCAGAAAAATATATTTTTTTCCTTAAGGTAAATACTGTATTCGTAAAACTTAATCTAAGTTTTTTGTTTACCTACGTAAGTTATTTCACACAGTCTAACGCGATAGAGTTTGTTTAAATGTTGTGCTAAAAAAACCAAGACTTATTTAGTAGGTAGCAATTTTAAATCGGACCATGATCTGCACAATAGGGTTTTAGGCTCGAATAAGAGACTGTCGGGCAGCAACGAGAACGGGTCGATCTCATACAAATAACGTGTCACTTGTATGGAGAAACTGAGGAAATAGATTCCGCACCATCACTTAGTTCACCTTAGGCTCTGCTCTGCAACCACAAACCCTTTCGAAACGTTCGGATAATTAATAGATAGAACATACATTACATAGAGACATAGTGGTAGTTGGTAACCACGTATAAAACAGTACCATTCGTGCAGTTTGACCGGCATGTCCTTGCATTTCGAATGCGTAATATGCTCGGCTTACTATAATGTCGCTAGTACATAATATTTCAATGGTCATAAAGAAACTTTTATTGAATTTTAATAAATTATGATGAAGCCAAGACACGTTCAACCACATTGGCATAGACAGTCAACTATTCTATATGAGATTATTTCGTAAGGTACTTATTCAAAGACCTATGGACTCAACGTATTTTACGTATTGGGCAGAAACTTTCCTCAAACCTTAATCTGAACGTGAGATACCTAAATGTCATAAGCTGCTTCCGCTTGGATGACGACATAACCTCCTGGCAAAATAAAATTGCGAATGTCACTCACTATCCGAGTGAACTTTTGATTAGCAGTAAGTGACTTCAAGCGGGGATTGTCTCTCTACAAAAAAAATCGGAGAACGGTGCCTACAAGACAGCCCGCTCAAGTAATGGATCATGGATGTTGGCTCAGGACCTACACCAAGAATTGGGACTTCTCAGGTATTTTTCCTACTGCAATCTGCAACTCTCATTTAAGTAGTACTACTTGATGTTTTTACAAAGATTGCAAGCTCAACTTTTTTTTTGGGTTTTTATGTATTGGCTATAATTTGATTGATTCGATCGAACAAAAAAACGCGAATTAAAAAAAGTTCATTATTGTATATCGCAATCTGTAACATATTCTAGTGGAAGAAGTCGTGGTGTGGTGGAAGGAGCGTTTCTTTATGTGGTAAAACATAGTTCCTTTTGTATCTATAGTGGATGCTAACATTTAAACATCATAAATCAGGGGAGCCTTAAAATGATTTTATGAATGTTGCATGAGATCAGTCAGACGTCCGTAGTTAAAATTTATGCATCTTGAACTCACGAACTGCACCGTTATCAATCACTATTAGCTACTGACTTTCTATTCAGACATAAATTCTACTCAGACGGAATACATTAGATACCCATCTTTCCTAGGTTTAATATTTAAACTATTAGCCGTTTTAGATTCAGTTTAGAAAACTTTAACTAACTCACTAGGTATTAACAAATTTACCAGTTTTTTATCAATAAGTTGTTAAACTGTAAGTCAATCGATCGTTTAACAGGCATGCACTTTTCCTTCGCTTGTAAGAGTTAAACATTTTCCTTGCTCCCTTAAGGCTAAATTGTGTAAGGAAATGTCTAGAGACAAGTGTGCATATCAAATAGGAATACTGATTGACTTATGTATTTGCTCCTTGACATTGTTTTGTTGCCAAATTCGTTTCCGCAAACATAAGAATCGATACAAATATCCTTGTTGATTGAACTTCGAACTCATTGGCAAGTTTCCGTTAGTCTTAATCCTTACCTAATCTGGTAGCTAAGCAATGTGTTGTAATATTTCATGCGAGAAATTATTATTTAATCCTGGAATCCATTCAAGAGTAGAGTAAATAGGTTCCTCTTGGAAAGGCGTGTACCTTCTTCGTCTTTATCGTCACTTGCCATCAGGTGAGTTAGAAGACAAACGCCTATTCCTTTTATCAATAGAAAAAGAGCCAATAAATAGCAGACGCTAACATACACTAAAGAAGTTCGTATGTGGTCTCACAGCTTCGATACATTGTACGCATAACGCGGTTTTAGTTAGGATTTAGGATATTTTTAATATTTTTAATCTTCCCGAGCGTAGGATAGTTTACGGATGCTTGCAAGCTACACTTTCATTATATACCTGTCTAGATAGAGTATTTCAAACAAATGATACGCATAATACAGTCTCCAATGTCACATTATGTGTAAGTACGCACGTGTAGTTATTGTCCAAACTGTCCTTGTGTGCGTATTTAGGGATGCCTGCTCTAAATTATTTCTTGACCTTCTCTCTATTATACAGGTGTTAGCTAAACGCTCCCGAACAACGCTAAACGAAAACAGACGAAAGTACCTTAGATACTTTTGATGATGGGTCGGAAAAAAAATAGATCCCGGAAAAAAAAACATTTTTTACAATGTTATATTAGCATAATTCACGCTCCACCATGCTAAATGAATTGCTGTTTTTGATTTATTTTTTATGAAATTATCTAACACCCGGTATAAGGAGATGAAGCGTTAGTAAAATCATATTTTCAAAAAAAAAATCTGTTTATAAATTTTTTATCGTTGTTTTTTTTCTTTTTTATGGTATAGGGGGCAAACGAGCAGACGGGTCACCTGATGGTAAATGACTACCGTCGCCCATGGGCACCTGCAACTCGAGAGTCACAAGTGCGCTGCCGCCCTTTAAGGTGGGGGTAGGAGAAGAGCGGAGGGGGTGGTGTTTCGTTACTGCTGATCATTTTACACCTTTACCAGTGACCAATTTGCTTTAGACACTTGAGCTAAATGTGTTTTTATTTTTCATCATTTTTTTATAATATAAAACAAGTTTTACGGTTACCCTTAGTTTTTCTAAAATTACCCCGTAATAAACTGACAACACACGCTAATCTGACATACCTACAAAATATTGGCTGGCCTGTTGGTCTAGTGTTTAGTGACCCTGACTGCTGAACCAGAGGTCGTGGGTTCGATTCCCACTCAGGACAAATAATTGTGTAAAGAGCATGATCATTTGTTCTGTGTCTGGGTGTAATTTATCTATAATTTGTATGTATTTAGAAATATATAAGTATGTTTATCAGCAGTCTAGTTACCATGGTAGAGACTCTGCCTAGTTTGGGATGAGACGGATGTGTGTGAGAATAGATTAGAAGAAAGTGATTATTGAAATAAATAATCGTATTTTATTCAGAAAATAATGGTAGGTATTTAAAACAAATTTTATAATGAAAGTAATCTTTGTGTTGTTATATGGTTTTCCAAAATAATTGCGACACAATTTAACAGCACAAACCGGCATGATTAATTGTTTTGCTTTAGCACGTCGCCGCATAGCATCACGCAGATTCCACAGATGGCGTAAAAATAAAATAAACCAACTCAGCATTTTTTGTTGCGCTAACACTTTTTTCCAGCTAGCCGGCCGCGCCGTTCGCCTGAAGTGTAACGTGCAATAACGTACTTTGTTCCAATTATTAAGTAATTTGGGGTAACACTGGACCGGTCTTGTTACCCACATTTTATGTTAAACAACACAAATAAAATACTTGTTAATTTTGTACAATAATCTTAGTACATGTATCTTTTTTTATTTTTCAGACCTATAATAAATATATTATTAAAATTATTATGCATCGAAAAAACTAACAAGGTGTCCGAAAATATGATACTATATCGTATACCCGGCGGCCGGACACATTCCAAGAACCAATAAACAAAGTAAGGCTGTCCTTACTTTATTTATTGGTTCTTGGAATGTGTCCGGCCGGCGGGTATACGAGCTTTTCTTTGGCTTAATACACACAGGTGTATTAAACCAAAGAAAATCTTGCGTAGTTAGTCTTTGGTCTTGCATCTCAAATCAGATTAAAGATTTTTCTATATTGGTTATAATTATTTTGTTTTCAATTAATAAAAACTATTTAAAGCTTCTCCTAATATTTCTACAAAACCAGGGCCTGTTCCTTTCTTGACCTATTGAGTACGAATAATCACATGTACGAAAGTGAAACTTGGTTTGAGAAGTTAGTTTGGTTATTTTTATTGGCATTTAATATACACATCAACACATCCAGGTCTCCAGCTATCTATATACCAAGTTTTATCGCAATTGGTTTAGTGGTTTTTGCGTGAAAGAGTAACAAACATCCATCTATCCATCCAAACTTTCACATTTATAATATTAGTGGAATAAGCCGAACTTTTTCACCTCGCTAAAGACGAGGCCAAATATGCAGACCTGACTGTCAACCTTCATTAATTGGAAAGGCTGCCAAGAACAAGAAGAAGAAGAAATTTCCTGAGTCCTTGGGGGGAAAACGTGTAAAGGATGCTGTTTAGAGGCGTCCCTTATGGTGGTCCTCACCACCGTACTGTGCAATCGCCTTCTTAGATAGATAGATAAACTCTTTATTGTACAAAACATACGAAATCGCCTTCTTAGTAGTGGACGAGGAAGCGCTAAAGAGTTTTCCACTGATCAATTTTCTTAAAAACTGCTTCCAAGAAAGCTTCAAAATTCTTCGATCGATTTACCTGTGCAAGTAGTGAATGATCTATTGTCTTCCCGGTCAAAATAAGGCCAACTGGGTGTCGCCAAGATTTATCGACATTTTCTAGTTTTTGACATAAAATTTGTACTTTGCTATAAGTTTATTATAACAAACATAACTATGTCTGATTGTCATTGGCTTTATACAGTTGGCTACTGTCGGTCGGTAAACTTAAAAAGAAAAATGGTTCATCATGGCAGTGAAGAAAACCGGGTGTGGATAAAGTATATATTCGGTAGTACCACTAACCTATATCAACGTTCTGCCGTCGTAAATGGAAACACAGTAACCACAGTAATACAGTAATTGGAGTTACTGTGTTTTCATTTACGACGGCCGCGTTGTGGACGGTGGTTCTTAAATGCAGTCTGCAGTAGTAGTTCCAAAAAGGATGCAACTATCAAGTGCACGCTATTAGCATGCGTAATTATTTTGTTTACTTACGTTAACATCTAAGTGAGGTCATTGACCTTCCGAGAACAATAACACCGATTATGCGATTTACGAAATGACGTAAGTCGGGTGGTGTAATCTGTTGATATATATTCTCAACCTAAAATGTTTTAGACAATAGACTTCCGTTCAAAGTATTGTAATATAGAATTGGATATATTGGTGTTTTATAAATATAACTTTGTACCCTAGCCTCGTGATAGTAACCGTAGCCTAAGACCAATTTTATAAACAAGTTAAGTACTGAGAGATCATAAAAGCGAAGTTCGCATGGTACCCATGAGGTCGACGCTGTAGACAAGTAAAATGCTTGTAGCATATTGAGCAGTCGCAAGCCATGAGTCCTTTGCGCATACACAGTGCGGACGCGCATACCAAACCACAATATGCCAACTTTAATGGTAATTCGCAGTAAGTTATGGTAATAATGCTACTTAATTTTAGTACTACAAGAATAATGGGTATTTTCATAGCAAGTGAGTGTTTAGTATCAAATTCAAATTGACCATCAATTATTCGAAATCGTCGAATTAGTAAATAATTATTATAATTAAAAAATATAGATCAACACACACAGAGTCACTGCAACAATAGTTTGCTTCGTCAAATGTAAAATTATAAAAAAAAAATGGATAACATAATATCACATCTGCCTGTTTTCAAATGGTTGAGCCTTGTATCATATTAATTACTTACCTACACAAGTTTTGAAGGCGGTAGGGCTTAGCAGATTTATGCTTAAATTAGAGTTACCCGAGGAAAGAAGAACTTACATCCTAAAAAACTAATAACTGAACATAATTTTTTTCTGATGGTGATAAGGGTCGCCTGGGCTCCTTGGAAGTGGGGATTCGGTTAGCAATGCCCAAGTAACTGAGATATTGTCAGTTTTTAAAAGCACACCTAACCACAGCTACCATCAGAAGGTTTGTACGCTTATTTGTCAACTTAGTGATACCTAATAATAGTTCAAACAAAATTACTATTCGCCAAATTATTGGAGAATGATAATTATGACAGAAGAAAACAGGTACTCGCCACGTAGTTTAATTTTACCATATACATCCCCATCACTTAGATAATTGGCAGTCCACTACTGTGCGTGCGCTTTTCAAGAAACTTTTTGACTCGCATAACCAATCTGTGTAACAAGTTGCCGTCTATGGTGCTGGCGGACTGATACGACACTCAAACCTTCAGGAAAAGAGGGTACTCCCACCTTAGACCGGCAACGCACTTGTGACTCTTGAGTTGCAGGTGTCCATGGGCGGCGGTAGTCACTTACCAACAGGTGACCCGTCTTCTCGCTTGACCACTTTAAGAAAGAAATTTTTTTTTTATTTCTCCAACACAATACACATAAAGTCATATTAGTGCGAACTAAGACTTACAACAGAACAGATTATTAAGCATATTAAGCATATAAATGATAGGTATAAATAAATAGTCTTAATAAACAAAAAAAAATTTACACGCACTTAACCTGATAAAAAAAATATGCATTGTGCCAGACAGAAAAACCCTCGCCTCAGTATAATGCTCCTACAATATAAGTATTAAGGGCTGATTTTCAGGCAAGGGCCAAGACTACGTTACGGGAGCGCACACGTTACATAAAATAATCAAAATATTGCCACTAAAGATCATATTTCAAAATTTAAAATACCTCTAATAAATATAATTTAAATAACTTTAGTTTATTTAATAATATATCTTTACTTAAAATATAAAATAATAAATTTTAACATAAACAGGATTTATGCATTTTGAAATCCATGCACAGATTAAAATAAATACTTATTTAATCTACAACAAGTAGAAATTAAAAAATTAAAGTCCAACTCAAAAATCCCTTCAACGGTTGAAAAGAGCTGATAATCTTTTAACGGCTGAAGAGATTTTCTTGAATTATAGCTAAAAACACTTTTGATTAAATTACCTTTAAAAAAAACTAACTCGTTTAGGCTTTGTTCAGCTACAATTTCATAGAGAGACACAGATACGCACATTAAACTAAAAACACCCTATCTTTTTACGTCGGGGGTTGAAAAAAGATAAAAAATTATTAAAATATAAATATATTTTCATATTATAAAGATGTTATTGCATTATATAAAACAATCATAATGCATCGTATATAAACGTCGTTATTAAATGTAGAACAAGCTCATAAAATTTATAGAAAGACAGGTTAGACTTGTCCAAGCGGTCGGATAACTAAAAAAATAACATGTCATGTGATCTGTCGTGGAAAAATACATTTATATCGATAATAGTGAGTCAATAAAAGAGATAATACGAATAGCTAAATCAATAACATCTGCTAAATTTACCCCCGATGCAAAAAGAGGGGTGTTATAAGTTTGACATGTCTGTGTGTTTGTCTGTGGCATCGTATCTCTCAAGCGAATGGATCGATTAGGTAGAACATACCGAAAAGGTATACGTATAACTTAAAGTAGTCATAGAGAAAACAAAATGAATTGTATATTTCCTAAAATCGAATTTCTAAAACCTATGGTGGTGATGAATGATGATTCCACACTATATTGCTATAAAGCTGTTTCTTTGGACTCTGTTATCATTTATAGTGATCTAATTAATAATGGCTTTGCCATAAAGCGACTCAACAAAAAATTATCAGTGAGAGTTATAATTTGTTACTTTGCGAAAACTTTTTTTTTCAAAACTTCTTGGTCCAATTGAATTGAACGTCATTTTAGAGGTTAATGTTTAAATTGAGTTGTATATAAATGAGGATGTTCCTAAGGCTGCGATGTAGTGTACACATTATACTGTCGTTTCGTGTATCATATGTATCATATATGTGGGTGATTTTTATGGACCTTGAAGTGTTCCAACACTAAGGGAGGTCCATGAACATAGCTAGTTTACTTATCATGTTCGGACGTCAGCCAGAGGTTAAAGTTGGGATGTTGATAAAACATTACGATGATGAGAGCTTTAGTTGCAGGATCAGGAAGAAGTGTTCCAACTACTTCAAAGTTCAACTTTCTAATATCGATATATAGATTAGAGGCATTAAAAAAACGTATGTGACCAATTATCATGTTTTGTCAACCATCGTTCATGCTCTACATCATTTAATGTGGAATTTAATCTGCGAGGAATGCGATGTATTTATTTGCAAGCAGGTTTGTCAGGACAAAAAATATATCGGAATAAAATCAGACGGATGTGTTACGCTAATTTAAATGTTATGCTTTATGACAAGCGTATATTGAGACTTCAACGTGCTTTAGTCGAACAGAAATCTGCGGAAGCACACGCTTCTCGACTCTCGAAAGAGATCCAATTAAAATGGATGCTAACGCGCGTTTGACATTACACCTGCTTACTTGTTGGCGCCCGCTTGCTCTTTTGCCAACTTAGTTATTTAAAGAAAGAGGTGGTTCTATGCCGGCTGTTTTTTTTTGAACACGCTCTTGTTGGATCTTGTAATTAACTAATTAGCTAACTAGGTGAACAAATCATGAAAGTCAATATAACTTACTTCTAATTGTCGTATCGAAATGAAACTTTGTATTTATATATTATATATGTATTAAGTTTGGATGACAATACTATAATTTGGCGTCTTCGAGCTGATCTGATGATGAAACCTGGTGGATAGTCTTCAGTGGCTACTAGAAAACCCCTCGAGTTTGAGCTCATATGATTCGTTTTGATAAAACCAACAGATTAGGCTTGGTAACAATGGTTTGATGATGTAGCTGATGTTTGATGATGTATGTATAAGAACAATTTGGCTTTACAAAGGGTCGTTCAACAATTGATGCTGGTGCAACTCTTTTGAGACATATATTTAATGCATGGGAGAATTCGCAAGATGCGATAGGTGTATTTTGCGATCTCTCTAAAGCTTTTGACTGTGTAGAACACAACACGCTTATTCTTAAACTTAGGCATTATGGTGTTAATGGTATTGCTTTGGAACTAATTGTTTCCTACTTGAAAGATAGAATTCAACATGTAGATGTCAATGGTGCGAAGTCTTCTGGATTACCTGTTACTATGGGCGTTCCTCAGGGCTCTATACTGGGTCCTCTACTTTTTCTCATATATATAAACGATTTACCTTATTATTTAAAAGATCGCTGTGATATAGTTCTATTTGCTGATGGTACGTCACTTATTTTCAAAGTCGATCGTAAAAAAACAGTTTTTGACGATGTGAATAGGGCGCTAAATGATGTATTGTATTGGTTTTCAACGAACAATCTCCTACTGAACTCAAATAAAACAAAGTGTGTGAGATTTACTATGCCAAATGTAAAACAGCTAGGCACTAATCTAACTCTAAATAATGAAATGATAAGTATTGTAGACTCAACAGTATTCTTGGGACTTACATTAGACAGTAAACTGCAATGGGGACCCCAGATAGACAGCCTTGCAGGTAGGCTTAGTTCGGCAGCTTACGCAGTATGGAAGGTACGTCAGCTCACTGATACGGACACAGCTAGGCTTGTTTATTTTAGCTACTTTCACAGCGTCATGTCCTATGGTATACTACTTTGGGGCAAGGCGGCTGATGTTGAAACGATTTTTATTCTTCAAAAAAGAGCCATCCGCTCAATATACAATTTAGGTGCTAGAGTCTCTCTTCGAGAGTTGTTCAAGGATATAGGTATTATAACTGTTGCATCACAGTATATATTTGCAAATATTATGTTTGTTAGGCACAATATCAATGACTATAAGAAAAACAGTGATATACACAATATTAATACAAGAAACAAGTCTAAACTCGTTGCTACCTATCATCGCTTACATAAGGTACACAACTCGTTCGAAGGTCTTGGTATACGTTTTATAATAAAATTCCTATAGATGTAGTCGACCTTCCTGTAGATAAATTTAAGCGTACTGTAAAAAATCACCTTATTAGGAAAGCCTACTATACGATCAACGATTATCTAAACGACAAACAGTCTTGGGCTTAAGGTGTCTTTAGGTATATACACACAAACTTCTTTGTCTTATAATTAGGCTAAATTATTAACAAACCATTGTTAGTTGAAAGTAATGCGTGACGATTATTATGGTAATTTTGACTAGTAGTGATTTTTATCAGTATCTCGACTATGGCTCGTCATGCTCACTAAAATGTCATTGCTTGCGGCGTCGTCATGGGGCGGGTCGTTTCTTTCCCTCTGATATGGCGAAGGAGACGATGGCTGGTCCATGCGTCATACTCGTGAACGGGTGCTGCTTGGGGTGACTGGTCGGCCTAGTCAGCGATGCTTTAGCCTATACTATTATTTTGGTTCGTTCAAATGCAACTCTAGCCTCTTAATCCAGTCACGAATTAGTTTTAACAGTAGACTTTGTAACTGATGTGCACCTTGAATGATTTCTATGTTTAATAGGTTCGAACCTTCAACGGTATCACTGAGTGATATTTTTTGTTTGTACGTTAGCTTTTGGAGCATTTCAATAAAATGTAATTCAGGTGGCAACAGCTTGCATCATGCTTATCTTTTATGTAACACTAATACCATTGTACCTGAAGATCTGACTTTTAAAAAGAGTGGCCATGAGTTTCTTTGCCAGTATTCTTCTCATAAGGCTCTACGCATTTTGGAAACTGGAAGTTATAGATCGACACAAGCAGGCAGTAGATTTTGGTGTTTTCACCTAATTTACCTCGACAATCCAGTACATGCTGTGGCGTCTATTTGCGTCGATCTATGATTTTTAAGTTGTTACAGTTTGGTACAGAGATAGATAGGGGATAGCAGATAGGCTACTTTTTATCCCGGAAAATGTACGGTTCCCGTGGGATAGACTTCACCAAAATTTCCACGCGAACGAAGTCGCAGGCACCAGCTCCTAATATAATAAATCAGCAGTTTGCAATTTAGTTGAATACACTAATTTCGGAAACTACCAATAGGCTATAGATATATTGAACATCACACTACAACCTTAAGCGCAGGCCACACCGCCAGCTAGCGAGCGAGCGAGCGAGCCGGGCGAGCGTCGTTTCACCTCTTTTCATACTTCGGTTCACACCGCGAACTATAGAGGAGCTACGTCAGCGATACAAACCATATTCATTACCTCGCTAGCGAAGCTTAGCTCTGTATTTCGCGATGTGAACCGATGAAAAGAAGTATACCTAACGATGCTCGTCCGGCTCGCTAGCTGGCGCCTGCTCGCTCGGTGCGCTCGCCCGCTCTCGCTTTGGCGATCTTTTTCGGACTAGTCGACGCTCGTCACTCGTCGGCTAACCCGTCCGTCCATAGTTTTCGGTGTGAACCCACATAGTTTAGCTTCCCTTAGTTTATATAGTTTCCCTCGCCTCGCTTCGCTCGCTCGCTCGTCAGCTGGCGGTGTGGCCTGCGCTTTAAGCAGCAGAGCAGTAGCCATTTACGCGTCATAATATATGCGTCGAAAGGCTAGCATACAATATAGGTACATACAACTACAATTGAAACTAAATTGAGACTAGTTATAAACGTTATCAAGTTTCTAAGAATATATTCATAGGATTCTGTCCACCTGCGTGAACTAATTTCATTTGCCAAGCGTAACCAAAGAACTAATTATAGACTATTTACGAGTATGTTATGCACATGCATACGATAATAATCTCGGTCAAGGGTCTACAATTACGAATATTATAATGAGCTACTAGAGGAGACAAGCGTAAGGCTTTTTTCGTGTTGCGGATTTAACGGATTTAATAAAATAAATCTTTAAATGTGTATGTATTTGTTTATGTATGTATATATATATATATATATATATGATATTATATACGTATTATACATATATACATTCATTCAGTGTATTAGTATATATCAAAAGTTGATATAAGCTTACATTTATTTCGTTGCTTTATTTTTCATTTTTTTTTACCGAAAATGTTTTTAAGTAATAAATAACTAGTATTATAATATTTATAATATGTTATAATTCCTCTCAACTAAAAGCCTTTTTCTGTTTACTTCTATCTTAGGCCAAAATTATCCTTTATTCTTTTATCAAACACAAAGGCAAACTTACAGGCAAACAAAGGTTTCCTGTAAGAGATCACTCTTAGCGATAAGCCTGCCCGTTGTAGATATCGACATGTGTATTTATTTTAGGTAATATGTCGTTGGTGTACAATAAAGATTATAGAAGATACGCCTGGTTTAGTTGAACTCGTGGACACTCATTAGTGGATTCTCATCTCATTCTCATCATTCTCTCTTCATAACCTCAAAGATTTTTAATGGTCAGTGGAGTTTTAAGTCTTAAATTCAACAGTGGTTGTTTTTTACAAACACTAATTTGTACCTCGATAGTATCTTGAAGAAAATGCTTCACTTACTTGTTCTCCAAACTTTTAACAATGATTAGCATGTAACTTTATTACGTACTAGCTGACCCGCGCAACTTCGTCTGCGTTTGTAAATTTCCTCCGCTTTTGCAACACTTTTCATTGGTGCAACGCTCCTATTGGTCGTAGCGTGATATTATATAGCCTATAGCCTTCCTCGATAAATGGGCTATCCAATACTAAAAGAATTTTTCAATTCGAACCAGTACTTTCTGAGATTAGCGCGTTCAACCAAACAAACAAATACTTCAACTTTATAATATTAGTACAGATTTAGAAACAAACACATTACATGCTCTTTTTGTAAATGTACATTGCCCTTACTAAGGTTTACATTTGCCGGAAACTAATTATAAATAGCAAAAAAATGTTTGTTAAAAAAAGGTCGTCTTAGGAAGAGACCTTCTATATCCTTATCTAAATAGTAATTCTATTCTACTTATTTCTACATTTAAAACAACATTGTTCTTGCCTTCGTGAGTGCTTCCCGTACTATTTATAGGAAAAACACTTAATTATTTAGATAAACATATAATTATTTACATATAAAAGTACATAATTTAAATTACCATTTTTGTTATAATTACCCAACCATTAAATTTTAAGTCGCATTTTAAACCAGTATTTAATCACGTAATTAGGAATCTTTGTTAGTCGTTAACACTTCCTAAATATACTTGTACCATACAGCAAAAAGAGTTAGCTGATTTGTGATTAAATTGGGAAAGTCCGACTGGTCTAATAGGTCTAGTATCGCCTCTTTAGGGAAGACGGCGGTTGTATGTGTCCTGTGGGAGGAGGGAATAGTGTTGGCACACAAGTGACGTCACTGTGTCATTTTATAGGCACCAGTAACTGCTTACCATCACGCAAGCGGATCCTTCTTTAATAATAAGTTCTAGTTAAATAAAAAAAAATCCTGACAAGTGCCAGTCTGACTCGCACACCGAGGGTTCCGCAAGCAAGCAAACTTGTATAAAGATAGTACGTCCATCTCGGGAATCAATTCTTTAAGACTTTTGCCCGTGTTTTTAGAAAGACACACTTAACTTTGCGGTTGCGATGTACGACAAAGTCCACAATCCAACCGCAAAATAAAAGTTTGTACTCACAAAACAATTTTTTTCTGTGATATAACAACAAATTAACGACTTTCAGATTTTTTTCTTTACTTATTCTGTCAGACCTTGCTTCTTACCAAATTTTATGATTGTAGGTCAATTGGTAGAGTACCCTATAGGTTTTGATTTACCTGCGAAATGTTGAAATTTCTTAAAATCTAAGGTTTAATGGTCGTATCTTTTTATTGCGTTGACTTAGAAGCTTGATTTATTTACAGCTTCAAGGGACCGCACACATAAGTATTTGGTATTCATTTCGACTTGATGGCCCTTAGCTTTTAGTTTAAGTCAGCCCATTGTTATTTCTCCTCTTGGTTAATGACCTCCCTGGAGTCCTGACCAACTCGATCAAATAGTGACAGTGTGTAAAATTATCAGATGTAGAATAGATTCACCTGATCTCGTTTTCGAATTGTCTCAACTTTTTATCCCCAACAACTATTGTCGCAGTAGGAAGCACAAGTTGTTTACTGTGACATTTTGTCGTACCGCTGCTAGAGCCAATTCACCGGTACCACGGATGCTTACTGCGCTTAATGGTCTCCTGGATTTGAACTCTACTATTGAGTTGTTAGCGGATCTATGAGCGATGTTTTTGTTTACATGACACATGATAGGTTTATTATATTTTTATGTTTGTTATTATTTTTGAATTTTATTGTATTGTAATGTTTAGTTAGCATTATTGACCTTAAAGCCGTTCTAATTAAAAAATAAATAAATAAAATTATTGTTGTTTTGGCAAAAACTATTGCATTAAGCATTTATTTTCATCCTTTTACTCGAAACGAAAGATATGGAAGTTAGAATCTATGATAAAAGGGATCTTGAAAAATTAGACTTTTAATCCTTTCGATTTTTATAAAAGTCTTATTTCAGATTGACAACTGTGTCTTTGTATACGGCGAAGAACATCATTCTCATAGAATTACTGGTTCTAAACTGTTTTCAACACAATTAATTGCTCTCAACTCATACTGTGCAGTTTTTTTCCGGACAGCGGGTAGATACAGTAGGTTGTCCCCCACTACAGTATTCTAAGAACTGCTTTCCACATTTTATTTTTGCATATTGTTTGTCTACTCTGCTAAATAATGACAACTCTATATTTAGACAGTTTGGTATGAGTTCCTATTTGATGACACATTTTAACTTTAGTTTAGTCCAACGAAATAGGAAAGAACGCAATGCGTAGATAATACTTAAGCACCTTTTAAGTGAAATGAATAAAATGGAATCTCTGCCTAAATCTGAAATAATGTCCTTTTGTGTTATTTAAAAGAGTGTTATATTTAAAAAATAAAAATCAGGACTTCAGGTGTAATAAATATTAGATTTTTACCTAAACAAATCCAGCTGTTAGTTAAGACGCAAGGCTTTCTCAAAATGAGCTAGGAGAAGTCCAAGCTCCTATTCTCCTTGTTGGCCACAAGGGGCTCGGGAAATCGAAGCGAGGATAGCTTTCTAACATTCTCAGTTACTCTATCACAAAGAATATGCAATTCAATGCATACCGATAAATGTCCTTTTTTGGCGTTCGTTACAATTTTCTGAGAGAGTGAGTTTAAAAAACAAGTTATATCGAGTTAATGTGTTCACTTTCATTTGTTTGATATTGGCCTAAGTTAGGCCTAGATCACTTGTCTTATTCGTCAACAATATGTTACTATTTATATGTTAAATAATCATCTATGAAAGACCTCAAAGTTATCTGAATAAATTTATTTCAGACATACGTACTCAATATTAAGTCCCGCTAACTATTGTAACATTAATAATCCACCCACCAAGTTAATATATTATGTTAATTAATTATATAGGTATATTAAATTCTACAAAGGTTTTCTTCTGGGTATTGGTCCAACGTCACACGTTAGTCACACAAATGTTTGACTATCCTTCTTAAGATACCTACATGTAAACATAACAAACAATCATATCAGGAGTATGTACATAGTTAATTAAATTGTACTATGATGGGCATAAGACTCAATTGATTTACAAGGACACCTGGTCTAGTGCTGGCTAGAAAACTTAACGACAACTCTATAAGTAGGGTTTCTTGCTATGTTTATACAACACTACCTATAATATCTACAAATACCATTTAAAAATAACGGTATACCCTCTCAGTTAAATAAGTTAACTACACAGTATAGTCTGCAATCAGAGAATAGTGCTGTTCTATAAATAGTTCCCTCAACATATTCGACCAAGCTAAACGAGTATGCAGCCAGAGGCAGTCGCATCTAAAAATAGAATTAAATTTACATTAGGTACTACTTGTCTTTCACCCACACCAAAGTGACAAAGTGTAAAATTTTCCACAGTTTGTAATATAATATTATAAGTAGTCCATCCAGTTTTTTTTTTTACAGTAGGTAACAAGAAAACAATATTATCTGGACGGCAGAAGTAATTTAATATTATTTAATTTCATACTATTGAATAGGATGTTGATGTTAATGAATTTAAATTATTTAAAAACAGAAAACTGTATTAATGGAAATGAATAGAGTATAGAAATGACTAACAGATTTTGGATACAATTTTTGAGTTTTGATAATGGTAATGAAGAATACAAGTTATTTATTGTTTTTTATTGAATTGAAAATGGGAATGCTCGTTTTGAGATTAATTCCATCTTTCTTATCCCTGAGTAAGCAAAGTGGGGATAATTAACAACCTATTTAATTCAAAATCGTTTTCATTTGCGGTATAATTTTTTTTAAACTGGCTATACAGTAACATATCACCGATTACTAGCATTCTTGTGTATTAGATTGGATTCACATTGACAGTGTAGGGCTTGAAACTCCAATCTCTAATAACAAGTTCAACGCCTTGACCATTATGATACCGCTACTATGATGCAAAGTCTTAATTTATGATTAAGTGATTTGAAAAACATGATACAATATAAAAATCACCGTTATAATCGCGATTGGATTTTTAAGTGCATTGCTTTATCCTGGTGCACTAAAACGAGATGGACACCCTGAACTGCATTTTCCTGTTCGTGCAAGATAACTCGTTTGCCAAACGTTTGCCCGGTGTAAGACGAGCTAATGGGTCGTAAAATTGCAGGATCTAGCGGCGCCCGAGTAAATTGTAGCGGTATTGGTATCATATATCAAAATGTGTTACGAGCCGCGGTATGAAATCTTTTTTTAAAGGTTTTTTTAAAAAGACAACTCCCGCAATAGGAATTACTCCTGTGTCGCGGGGGACTTTACAAACATACAAACAACGGACACAAAGAATACCCAGACTCGATCACTATCCACTAGACCAACAGGCTAATCAAATAATTGTAATGGTTGAACACTAATTATGTATGCCGCGTTCCAATAAATAAGAAACGATTCGTTTTGCTTACGGACGGTAAAATTTTCATTGAAAATTCAACGAAATTTTACCGTCCGTAAGCAAAACGAATCGTTTCTTGTTTATTGGAACGCGGCAGTAGCCAACATTGTATTAAAATCATAGTCGATTTACTCAAGGAATTCAGAGGTATATAATACCTATTCGTGATCGCGTTAATTCCCGTATAAATACATAATTAAGTACATAGTCGTTTTTTTTTAATGTGATACGAGGCAAACGAGCAGACGGGTCACCTGACGGTAAATGACTACCGCCGCCCATGGGCACCTGCAACTCAAGAGTCACAAGTGCGTTGCCGGCCTTTAAGATGGGAGTAGAGGAATTAGGGAATAGGGGGAGAGGAGGGGAGAGGTTGGAGAGGGGGAGAGGGAAGGGTTAGGGCCTCCTATAACCTCACTCAGCGAAAAGCAATGAAAATATTGCTTCACTGCCGGTTTTCTGTGAGGCCGTGGTATCACTCCGGTCGAGCCGGCCCATACGTGCCGAAGCATGACTTTCCCACTTCTAAAATCGATCTCAATCTCGATTTGTTAAGACGTGTACCTGCTTAAAGAATGTATTTGGGGAGAATTAATAAAAGGAACTCTTTTTTAACAAAGTAGAATGACCATTAATATTTTATCAATACAATAATTCAGTATGATTACAATCGGTTTATTAACTTTACAACTTATTCTAATGAAAGCATTTGCGTTTCTCTGAGAGTTGACACTATACGTTTTACACGTAGTACACTTATCTGTACTGATATTATAAAGCTGAAGAGTTTGTTTGTTTGTTTGGTTCTTCACTGGTTCGAATTGAAAAATTATATTAGTGTTGGATAGTCCATTTATCAAGGAAGGCTACAGGCTATATAACATCACGCTACGGCCAATAGGAGCGAAGCATCAATGAACAATGTTGCAAAAACGGGGAAAACTTACAAACGCAGACGATGTTGTGCGGATCAGCTAGTGTATGTATGTATTATGCAGTGTGCACTCGATTGTACAGTGTTACATATTAAGTAACTATACAGACCTTTTATAACTAAAAAAGAAGGAAGGTTTTGTGTGTCCTTGTCATGTGATATCTCTGCTATTTATGAACAAATTTTAATGTATTCTGTACTTCGGGGTACTTACTATAAAAATAAGGGGTTTAACTACAATTTAAATAAATATCTACTATAATTGAAGTACCATTGCTAAAGCACAGATTAATAATATATAATTAGTAGTAAAGATTGCTTATTTTTAACAAGACATTTAAATGCCACGTCTCGCCGCTCCTCTAATTGATTAAAGTTTAATATAGATCGCATACCAACTCGTAACTGCTATATAAATTGACCTAATGTCGCACATGTAATCTAATATAAGGGAACGTACCCATACTACGTGACCCATTTTTTACACCCCTCCCCCCTCGGTGATCACCCGTAGTATATGCCCCCCCCCCCCCCTCTAGTTTTCACGACAGAAAGATAAAAAGTGCTAAACGCTTGCTTGTCACCTGTGAGTCTAAAAAGCGCTAAAACCTGCGCGCAATATTTCAATATAGCTCAAAGAAACACGAGATTTCCCTAGAGGATATTGATCACGTGACAAAAACCTAAACCCCCCTTCCCTCCGCCCCTGTAACCAAGCCTGGTATCTTAAAGACCCCCCTCCCCCCAGAACGGGTAACGTAGTATGGGTACGTTCCCTAAGTACACTTACCTTTTCGTTTACACGTTATAGCGTAATCATAAGTAGGTTTACAGTCTACATTCTACAAGCATGCATTCATCAAGATATCGGTGCGCATGTTCCTGACCGAGCGGCTAAGTCTCTATGTTTGGTGTACACCTACACTACACAAGTGAGCCAGACCAGGCAAGTGAATGAAAGAGACAATAATAAATAAAAATCTTGACAAAAAGTGCCTGTTCAAATATCATAAAAACGGACAAACCATGATATCGGCAAAAAAATCATCAAAGTAATTATGAGGAATGATATTTAATATCCGAAATATTATTATAATGATTATTTCATTCACCTTTAAGGTTAAATTCATTTGAAACAATGACCTTGAAACAAAAAAACAAACAAACAAATACTTTAATTGCTTTAAATGAGGATACAGAGTGGTGGTAGGTTGTTACTTGTTACTTACACGTGGGTTATTTTTTGTCACTTATCAAATTCCACCACGTAAACCACTAACATCTGTTCCTAACTTCAACTTTTGGTTTGTGGCTTTGTGGAGTTACCACAATTTTGCCAATGTCATGTAGGTATACGGAGGACAAACTGTCAAAGGATTTTATGTAGAGCTGTGGTAGAGCCAAAAATAATAATAATTGTAGAGATGTACAGACTATAAATAATCGTGAATTGTAAACTTTTACAGGCAAAATTAAGCATGAATAAAAGAGCCATTCATGTAAACACATAGAAAATCTTTAAAAATAAAGTTGTATGACATGAACTCAATTTCTTCAAAATGTAGTAGCTATAAAGAGAGGTATAAAAGAGGTTTAACCCTGTAAAGGAATGTCAACCATCAAAATGATTTTTAACGATATTATTAAATTTTTATAAACGAAAGATATTAATATTAAAAAAGGAACGAAAAGGCCTCCGACCACTTGGTTATTGTAGCGTGATGGACCCAAGAATCAAGCTAAACAAATAATTTCATAAGTCATGGTCGTGACACGTGTACAATAACAAAACATTGCTACCACCGTAAATGTAATTGTAATTAGATGCAATTTACTTGCTCGAAATGTGTATTTACGTTTAGTACCAGTAGGCAAACCAAGGTTAACAAATACATAAATAATACAATCAAGAAAAAATTACATAACCGGAGCAAATTAAAGTAGTATATATGGCACTGCTTTCGTATTAAAACATGTTTGAAATAAGACAAACAGAGAGCTCGTGAAAAACCGTAGGAGGATAACTATAAAATTAAAATTTAAAACACCCCCGATTCGAAAATCTCTTCAACGATTACAAAATGGCTTACATCATTTTGAACAAGAGCTGATACTCTTACCGAACCACCGCAAGGACTGACAACTGACTTTCAAATGAAAAAAACCGCATCGAAATCGGTCCATCCGTTTGAGAGTTACGATGCCACAGACAGACAGACACACACAGACAGACACACACAGACATCGACGTCAAACTTATAAACAAGGTTGATTATCCCGTGCAATAATATTCTGACAGTTCATTGTTTGAGATAAGTTCAACCTTATCGCTATTGTGATTATACAGAATCTTTTGTCAAAACTGGCAGACCATTTTCCTTGTCCACTGTACATTATATTTAATATTACAATAAACCTATTTATTACACTTATCAGAATCGTATAACCGATAGATCATCACTACAAATTATAAAACAAAGTCTGTCTGTCTGTCTGTTCGCGATAAACTGAAAAACTACTGAACGGATTTTCATGCGGTTTTCAGTAATAGACAAAGTGATTCATGAGAAGGTTTTGGTGTATAATTTGTACCTGTGCGAAGCTGGGGCGGGTTGCTAGTTATTATAATAAAAGTAGTTACAAAGATGTCAAAATAAAATTAAAACAAAACACATTTAAAAACTATTCATTAAAATAAAATTATCTCGATTGAATATCTCAATCTCTCTCTCAATTGAAGTTAAGATTCTGATGGTCAAGATACTCCTTTATACTCTAAAAGCATTTCTCTACTAGTCAGGCATAAAATTTCCTACGGAAGATGCTTGTAGGAAGATCTTTTAGGTCTACCGGTAATAAATTAAACAATTCGATAGACACTGGATAGCAGTTTCTCTTGTACTGCTCTGTATTGATGTTAGGTAACCTTAGTCTACTTGGATCACGAGCGTTAAGTTCACAACAGTTTCATAAAGGTTGGGGTGATGCTTTACAAAACTGCAACTTCAAAAATACAAATGGATAGTGCTGTTAAAAAATTAAATTTTTGGAAGAAAGATTTACAAAATGTGAGTGATGAATGGCACGAATGCATTGGTTTTGGGTAAGTAGTATTTTATTAAAATATACTGAGCCACAATATCTATTCATTTTAGAACATTAGTTATCGATGACAGTAGCTGTCATCGATAGTAGACAGTTACAGTAGGTAGTCGATTTTTATTGAAAACCAATATGCTCTGAGCATAGTACGCTGTACTTCGTACGTATTTTTTGTAGACTTTTGCCAGTGTAGTGATAAGAGTAATTGGCCTACAATAATTAGGGTCTGTAATATCCCAATTTTTTTAAATTAGTTTTATTACAGATATTTGCACGCTAAACCGTCGGTCCCGGGTGGCATACAAACATCTGTGGCATTCGTTACGGGTAGTTGGAGCCCTAAACAGTCCGACAACCTGGTATACCTACAGAATTTCGATATCGCCTAGTACTTGGGTTGTGGAGGTCCGTTGGCTATCGCTTCACGTAAAGATTAAAGTTTGGCCGTATCGTAGTTAGACTGAAAGCCGACCCCAACTTAGTTGGGAAAAGGCGCGGAGGATGATGATGATAAAGATATTTTCAAACTATCTGGATACGACATGTACGTACGATGTACGATGGCTGGCGTGTGCGTCATGCTCGCGAACGGATACCGTTGGTCGGGGCTGGTCATCTCCGGACTGCTATTACTTAAGTATGTATAGTAGTAATTAGCGCGTCTATTTATATTTTAGAATAACAGGTATGTTACATTTTCCTCACATTTCATTTACGCTTATAAGCAATGTAACCAGAAGTTTGTAAAAAACATTTTAAAAAAGAGTGTCCTTGGAGTTTTTTGCCTGTTCTTCTCCATAGGATCTACGTATTGGAACAGGCAAATAGCTTCACGACTGACTTAGTCTGACTGACTCCTACTCCTAACAATTCAAAAATACCTATTATTGATTTAATTGAAATAAATAATAATAATAATAAAATAATAAAAACTGTATATTGCCAGAAAGTTATAGGTACATGTACAATGTAAGAATGTCCAATAGCCCCACACTAGGCAAGCCTGTCCTGTGGGTACCTAGGCGATTACTAAATACGAATACAATGCCCGGTCGACCTCAATAATTGGCTTATTTATTAACAGATCTTTTAATTTTTATTTTATTTTTTATATTAAGGGAAAAAAAATAGAATTAGAATAAATATAAAGGAAATGCAATAAAAATGATTACATATTATATTATATTAAACTATTCTAATAAAATATTGTTTGGTACTTAGATAATACATATATTATACACATACTTTGATAACAATATATAATTAGTTTTTATATAAATGTTTACAATTAAAACTGTGTGATGTATTTAATTTACCTTAAGTGCTGTAGGAGGTTTTCAGTAGCATCGTATGTTAATAAAGTGAGCCATTCAAAAACCACAATTTTTGCCTCTTTTAGTGAGCACTCTTTGATGTCACATTCATTATCCTAATGGTTTTGATTTTGGTTTAATTTTGATAAATGCCCTGTTAGAATGATAAATGTATAAGATTTTAAAAGTACATTTTATAAGTTGGTCGACTATTACTCGTTAACTTGTAAAGGCTACATAACTTCGTTTTATGTATATTTATAGCATCGTCAATTTTTTCACATATCCAAAACACACACGAACACTTTACTCTAACAAACATTAACACTTTAAAGATTCATATTTCGCAAACGGATCCCTGAATAAAAAAAATCGTTTTTGACCGACTTCAAAAAAGGAGGAGGTTTTTCAATTCGACTGTATGTTTCTTTTTTTTTTGTTACCTCAGAACTTTCGACTGGGTGAACCGATTTTGATAATTCTTTTTTTATTTGAAAGCTGGTGCTTCCCGTGTGGTCCCATTTCAATTTGGTCCAGTTCTGACAATGGCATCCATGAGAAAACCATATATAAGGCTTTTATGGATTATTTTTTTTTGTTGAAGTTGGTTTTTTTTAAAGAATTATCACACACCCACAATATCTTCAAAAAACCTTTCCAACAACACCCAACACCATAATAGCTAAGAAAAAAAAATCATCCATGACTTTACGTGAGTACCTACCTTATTTTTTTTTACCACTTTGTCAGCATGATAAATATGTATACTCATGCCAAATTACAGCTTTCTAGTACTAAGAGTCTCTGAACTAAGGACAGACAAACGGACTGACATGGGATTACACAAACTATAAGGGTTACTCTGTTGACAACGGAACCCTAAAAACGCAGATGAAACACTTTTGATAGTTTATTTCAATCAACCCTATTGACTCTTTGGCCAAACATCTGAAACTTGGGCTTGTCGAATGCGCTTTACTCAAATACAACGACAATTAGTTAAACGGCTATTAGGAAGGTAGAGCACAGAAGATTGCAGGTCTAATTGAAGCCGTTCAAATTGAAGAAGGAAGGCATTACAAAAGGCCGACGCTAGATAACTTTTCTTTTCCTTTTGGGTTATTATGTAGACTCGCTACAGGTATTTGGTAATCTATACTGGGTTAGCTTCGTACAAGTTCGTTTATAAGTTATAAAAAATACTTGGAACTCATATTTTTTCCTAGTTCTGAAGGATGTACTGTCTCTGGCTTTTCTTTATAAGTTTCTATATCTACTAACTAACTTGGCTTCAAATATTTATTATGTTTACCATAAATAATATATGAAGACGATATCAAAATTTGATAAAACCCAACACCGTTATACCTCTGTAAATAATACTCAACTCACGCTGAAATTCTGATCTTTTTTTTATCGCGCTAACCCAACTAACTGTGGTGTGCTTTAAACATGGCCGTCGACCGGCGCCGCAACTCAGTGTACTAGCAACCGGTGACGGGGGCACGCGTCAACACATTCGATAACAAATTGCGGACATCAATAAATAGAAATAAAAAAGTTTATGTGCAAAAGGGATTTCATTCCAATTTCAAAACCTTAACGTAATTTTAAAAAAAATATAACTTAAATTCCGGGAGTGAGTGTCAGACGCGTTCGTGTGAATGTTAATTAGCCGGCGTTACGGAGCATTCCAAATTAATTTGAATTGGTCAAGGTACGTACTTAGCAGAGATTGACGTATTACTGGTGTAAAATTGTGCGTTTTGTCTCGCAGATTGATTGACATGGTCCTTAGGTGAGTGACACCTAGCAAGGCTAGTCTAGTCACGGCTTTATTTTTACACACGACGGGAACGCTAGGATGCGCGCTGCTGCAACTATTTTTGGTTGATGTAACGTTCACACCTATATTCTAAGCTGTATTCTCATGTTACAAGTATTTGAAAGATATTTGTACTTAGTGGCCTAAACTCACTATTCCATATGTTTAAATATTGTTTTTCTATTTCAAAAATAAGTATCAGATACAACATTTTTAGAGATCAATGAAATAAATAGGAAGTGTGCCAAATAAAAAGAAACAAAACGCTACAAAATTGTGCTTCATTAGTATTTAAATAAGGTGCTGATTTCGCAGTCACTAATCGAATTCCTACCTTCAAAACATACTATATTACCTAAATGAGGGGTATTTTTCTTTGATAAATAAATATAAAGTACAATACCAGCTGCCTACATTGATATATTCCATGTTCTACATGTCTATAAATATTTTAGAATGAATTACATTTAAAATATATTAAAACAATGTATTAATTAACCATGTATAGACAAGTGATTGTGTTATATATGTTCAATGTTAGGCGTTTATTAGCTAATGAGTTCATTTACTACGAAGTAGTCACGACTCAATATCATATTACAGATGTTTGCACACATACCTATATATATTGTCAAATAAACCTCGAAAATTTACTTTCATAATTGCGGTTGCAATACCAAGGATTGCATACAGTGACCTATCGATACTTACTAATGACATTGTTTAATCGATAATTCACTTTACATTTATATTATGGCTATTTGAACACTCCTTAATGAATGTAATTTGAAGTTTTCCTTTTCCATTCGCACACGAGTTTGAATTTTAACGAGCTGCTATTTTATAATAAAATTATAATGTTTACTGCCACAAGTACGCCACATGTCCATACAATCGTAAATACATATTATACATACTGTATAATTTATCGACTAAACAAAGCCCAGTTCAGAGACCTATTCAGTAACAAATGTCTCAAGAGAATAAATAAGCAATAAATTCAGCATTACCTCCTGTCCTAGCAGTCTTAAAGAAACTCACGACCTTAGTGATAAGCGGTCACCGGTATAGTATCACAAGTCACAACAAATTGGCCACAAGCACGTTGTTAACCCTATCCGAGTGCTAGCCAGCCTAGTCACGACCCAAACTATAATAAAATGTAAATAAAAAGCAAAAATATAAATAGTACGCAAGTTAACCACCCTCTTGTGCAGGATGAGTCAGGCTGCTCTACGTCAAATAGCAATCACTTGCGCCTTACCTTCTAAAGAGAGAGAGAGCTTCTGCTGCCTATCCTTTTAAAGATTAAATAATTAGTATTATAATTATTGTTGTGACTTCGGTATTTGACTATAGAACTTTGCTTAAAAATGAGGTGTGTGCCGAATTGAAGGCTTCAATTGATGTTGAGCCAGGGCATTAGCCAATTAAATAAACGACAATTATTTAGTTAATACATTTTCTGCGGTAACTATTATTTTACAATTCAACGCATCTACTATTAAAGTATAAAATTTAAAAAGTCAACGAACTTGTAAAATTCAATTAATTTGAAATCAGAGAAAGTTTAAGTTCCATTATTAATTTACAGTTCTTGGTTTTTAAAAACATGAATCATACGCTGAATGAGATTTCGTCTAAAGTTCTCGGTTTAAATATTTATGATGAAGGTGTTGGAAATATCGCAATTATTTTAAAAAGTACACTTAAGAACTTTTATTGGTTCTTTTCCACTCTTAAGATGGGCGTTTTTTTCTCAAATCGCCCAGAGAACCCTTTCGTATAAAGAATCCGAAATATTATAAGGAATTCAGAACATCCTTAGTGAATTGTAAGTCGGTTCAAATTTATGGGGAAGGTTATCATTAAGACATGCAACATTAGGCTTTTTAAAAAATAATTTAAAAAAATATTTAAAAAAAAATGTGAATCGTCATGAGAACCAAACGTGTGTACCAAATTTCAGCACGATAGCTTCAGTGGAAGTGGGTGGGAATGTTGATTGCAAAATTGCAGGACATTTGAAGTTGTGTGTGTGACAAGTGAAGTTAAATAAAAGCTTTTATAAAACTTCAATACACCAATAAATGATCCATTTATACTTTCATTGGTTAATTTTCGAGGTATTTTTTCCGATATTGAAATTATAAATACAAAAAAAGGATAATTGAAACTGGACCACAAATATATATTTCGGGGGTGAAGTATTTTCATAAATAGGCTTAATATTTAGAAAGCAATTTATGAATGTCATAAACTAGGTTTCTGTGTATACTTATAAAGCTATTGTTTTCACGTTTGGGTATAATGTCTTTGTAGACTACATGTTTTATTATTTTCTCTCTAAAAGCCCATACCTATTAAACAAAACATGCTACATATTTACAAGAGACTTCGGTGTAATTTTTAAGAAAAATAGCTTGTGATATTTGTGACGTTTTTCCGCTTTTATCTGCTCCTATTAAATTACGCCAATCGTGGTCATAGGTGAACTGATGGGAGCTTGTGGAACTGACTGTATTTCATGACGATGATCGAAACGTGTCCGAAAAACAAGATATTATACATTATATATAAGTCACCGCTATTAAATCATGATAATACAGGTACAAAAAAAACAACTATAAAGCGTATAATAATAAGCCGTTAAAATTCTAAGCATAAAATAAAAGTTTCGCGAATCGCTACACTCGCTACAGTAGTCACGTGGGCGCTACAGATAAAAAATCCTCTGGAAGCTCGTTCACGACCTTGAATTTAAAAAATAAACTAGTTTTTAGTGAATGTACTAAAAGCGCTGTTTTACAGCTTGTGAGACGCCACCAGTTGCGACCTTAATGACGTCATCGTACACATGTAATCGACATATTACGTTGTTTTGTAGAATAAACATAAATTTGACAATGGAAGACACGTGTACACTTCACTTATTAAAACGTTTTCTTCTCAGTTTACAACACCGAAAACTTAGTGCCAGAACTTTATTTATACCACAACTAAACAGAATTACCTTGAACACCAGACACATAACTCATATTTACCCAAACGATACAACAAACTTGATTATCATAAAGAATGTTACCGTCTTAAGAAAAATCTTATCGAAAAAACGAGTCTACAATTCACATCTTGATAATATCTTGCAACATTCCGTTGTACCTTATTTGTTTAATATTCCCATGAATCCAATGCAGTGCACCTATTTTTTTTGTCTGTGTGTACTTTATTGTTGAACGATAATATACTGACCTACTAAGATAGCCGAATTTAATAATCCGTGAGTTTCTATTAACCACTTTCATTGCTTCCCAGAAATAGTTTTGTAACATTGTAAGTTTGTGATAAGGCGTACTGCGTAGGTAATTTTCCATTAAGAGTTAAGGGGCTTCAACCAACCAACCAACTAGGCATTCAGCGCAGTTTAACCGCGTTTATCGTAAGCCCTCCGCTCCTATAATTATATAATAATATATAGCTTCTCCATCCTCATTAAAGAGGCTATCTAATGTAAAAAGAATTTTATCGGTCCTGAACCTGAGATTATTACTATCAAACTTATAAACAAAACTGATGAACTCGGCTCATATTCAGTCAGCCTTATAATATTAGTATGGATGAAGTAGGACTACCGAAAATGCTTTCGGTGAATATATTATATACCTATATTTACTCTTACTGATGGCTTAAGTTTATGGTAATCTAATAATCTATGAATGATTCGTGTGTACACATTGTCTATAGCAGTGTTTAGTGCCTCGACGTCTTAACTTATACTCTAAAGCTTGATCACACACGCGTATTGTGTACAACGGTCTCTTATATTAAATATTTTATACAATGGTTGAAAACTGCCTAATTAAAACAGATGTTATGTGAATATAGCAATTTTTAAAACAATCATCTTTGCAATATTTAAAAAAAATAGTTTTAAAATCTTTAAATGAGTCTGCCATTCTACTAACTACTTTTAAATTAAAAACATCTTAAGCTAATAATGACTTTTTTTGTCTTCGTGAAGTAACAGTACCTACGTCTTATTAAAACAAAGTAGTCCATTGGGCAGTAATCAGTTAATGACGTAATGAGTGTATCTATTACTAAGATAGTGTTTAAAACACCAAACAATTTGCTAACAGTAAGTATCTAATTATTTTACTATTTATGTCAAAACGTTTGGGTTGGCTTGTGACAGCAATAAGCGAATGTACACAAATTAACTCTGGTTTGTTTTTAACTTTTATTCATCCTCTGCGTTATTTGAATGGAAATATTAAGCAAATAAGGAACAAATTATCGAACATCTCAATATGAAGTCAATCAATAATCCTTTGAATAGGTACAACATTTTATGATTACTTGACGGAGATCATGTTAAAAGACGTCATAAAAACAATCGAATATTTCTGTCCAGAAAGCAATGTTTACTAATATTATAAAGAGGTAAAGTTTGTAAGTTTGGATGTTCGAGGTAATCTAAGGTACTACTGATTCGATTTTGAAAATTCTTTTATTTTTGGATAGCCCATTTATCGAGGAAGATTATAGGCTATATAACATCACGCTACTACTAATAGGAGCGGAGCATCAATTAAAAATGTTGCAAAACGGGGAAAATTTACAAACAGGAGCAATGAGGAATGTATCTAACAAGCCATGGACGTTTTATTTACCTGCGTGGTAAATTATAACATTAAAACAAATCTAAAAACTTAATTGTTTTTTTCATTCAATTCATCAACATGCCAATTTGCGAATTTACCTCACACATATAAACCGTAAAATTATACCAAACATGATTTTCCTCATACCACTATCAGCATAACTATACTGGCAACATAACAATAAATAACTTATTTAAGGATTTTATAAATTATAAAACGCACTTGTGACTCTTGAGTTGCAGGTGTCCATGGGCGACGGTAGTCACTTACCATCAGGTGACACGTCTGCTCGTTTGCCCCCTATAATATTAAAAAAAATGCTTTATTATTTTATTAAGTATCTTAATAAAACAGGTATTGTATAGACTCAAAGTACGTTTTAGTGTTACAAATTTACAATAAATATATAAGCTATTATTCTACCGTATGTTGATAATTATATCTATAGCTTTAGACAATTCTGACAAGAATAATTTCGTGAATATTTGTAATAGGTACAGATGCGATATCGACGACACAAACTTCTATAACTTAGCTAGCTCTAATATAACAATTTCTCATGAACACCGAACGCGATTTGCGCATTCATTTCAACCAAACTGATTAAGCTTAGGTACATACCTAATATGCAAAAAATTACAATAATTGTTCAAATTTTATCGAAAGTCGGAATTAAACTTTATCTAAATGATCTCTTGTTTGTTGTTGTTGTTTAGATGCTTTTCTTTAAACAAGTTTCTTACAATACAACAACAACAATACACTCAAAGATTGCTAAACTTATCCCACTAATCCCACTAATATTATAAATCCCACTAATATTATAAATGTGAAAGTTTGGATGGATGGATGAATGTTTGTTACTCTTTCACGCAAAAACCACAGAACCGATTGCGATGAAACTTGGTATGTAGATAGCTCGAGACCTGGATTCACGCGTAGGCTACTTTTTATTCCGATATTCCCACGGGATCGGGATTTACGCGGGTGAAACCGCGGGGCGCTGCTATTATTACATAATAAAACCAATTCATTCGATGTAAGTACGACTACTTTGACCGTGACATTACCAATGTCTCGCCTAGATCTAAAAATGTCTGTTTGAAATAAAGTTGATCCAACGTAATTGTCGTTTACGATTTTTATAGCGACTTTGTATTACGAAACGACATTTCTATTTATTTTTTCTTCTATTTGCTTACGTACTGGGATACTGTGTTAAGATTATTTGTTATTTATTAAGGAAACGTAAAAAAATTTAAAATACAAAAATAGATTCTCTTAAAAAAGTTACATATGTGCAGAGTAAAGCGTGCCTTTAACAAAACAAAAGGAGCCGCCAACTCATTCATACCATGATCTATAACAAAAAATATCACCCTAAAACGATATCTATGGCATTAGTTCTCGGAAGCGCCGACCCTACCGTGGGACTCAGAAAAAAAAGAATCTTTGAGAAAACATCACAATGTTTGGCGCCAAATTCTAAGGGGTGTCATTTCCATTTAAGGGCAATTTATGTTAAATTGGAAACCGCTAATGGATGTAAAAAAGCGACGGTACTAATGGCTATTCATTTTTAGACTGGTTATTATGAGATAGATAAATGATTTTAAGTTACCTTGTCTTCTTTGCTGACTATTTAGTAGCGTGTGAAAGTCAAACAAGCGTCTAGAATTGAACTTACAATAATCACCAATTCCTAGCAATATATTAGATTGCCAACCGTTGCATCAAATGCATAAACAAATACGCTTTAGAAAAAAGTGGATGGTTAGTGAAAAATTCGTAAAAAATAAAAAATGATTTTTACCAACACTCTCTCTTACGGCTGAACCGATTTGCATTTGGTACACAGATCAAGTATCATATAATACGAGTATTAGCAGTACATATTACTTTATATGTTTAATATCATAAAACACATAATTATTTAATATTGCATGGTACGTCTACTCGAGAAGGAAACTTTACTAGCTCGGAATGATTCTAAATACTTCAGCCAACCGATATATTATCTGTTATTATCTATGCATATATACATACATACCAAAACTACAACCATTATTAAATGTATTATGTATTTTAAGTGTGTATTTATTTATGCATGTCGTTCATTCTCCTTGTAATTCAGAACGCCTACGTCTCATGCCGTTGTACATATTACGTACATATGTATTTGTTTCTTATCTTAGTCCAGCTGATATAACATTTATTATTTCCTGTGTTTAAAGGTGACTTCCGCATGACATATAGTTTAGTCTTATGTATTTAAAAATAAAATGAGTAGCATTTATTTTCACACACGATATTATGCCGAATTGCATCTTAATTTGTTGAAAGAAACTACTTGTTTATAGATAGAGCGTTACATATTTTAGAAAATGACTAAAGCTTAGAAATAAAAAATATATATGCAAGCCAAATAAAAAATAGATATTTGGATATTTGGAAATCTTTTTTAATATTAAATTTCGTGGCCTAAAACAAAAAAGCCCAGCCAGGAAATGCACCCCGAACCATAAGATGGCACTTGTATACTTTGCACATTGCCTCACTGAAGCTTAAAACAAAAATAGCTAAAAGATCAAAACAAAATGATGAAAATATTTAAAATAAAGAATGATATGAATGACGAATGACATTAGTATATTCAGTGGCTGTTTGTCTGTGAGAAAACAAGCACAGATAGCCAAAGGTTATGATCCCAAAACAAAGATAACTTAAGAATTAAGGACGTGTTACTATTATGATAACGTGTTTTTAGTGCATGTTATGATATTTTCAATAATCAATTATAGGTATTTAATTTATATCTTAACCAAAACCAAAAATTACCCACTTCAAACAATTGAATTCAGACAACCCGCCAAATAGTACGATATTTACAATTATATTATTACTCAAAAGGTTCACAACAGCTTCATCGTTATTGTTCTTTTGCAATTAAACATTTGCTCAACAAGAATAAGAATACAAAGGTGGATGGAAAATACCGTAACAGACTTTCATTTCACAATTGTTCAAATATTTTTTTTCAGTAGCGCACAGCGATCAAGAATATTATTGTTATCCGTTAAGTTTTATAACCGAAGCATTAAAAAGGTTGATAATCCAGCTAAGACACTTTTGGATAGTTACATCTCTTTCTCTCTCAACGCATAAGAAAAGGATAAACATGGTCTTAAGATTCCAGTATGTTAAATAAGTATGATAAGTGGAGACACGTATCGCGCGGGAGTATCTAGAATCATGGAAAGTCGCTTCGACCACATTCTTTGCAAAACGATTTACTCATGAATACATACACGTAAATGTAGCAATTAGGCTTCATGACATTTTAAGCCTTTTGGTAGATAGACGTTTTTTTGTACGTTCATACATCACACATAACTTAAACTCTAGTTTTACAAGAGGGATCAACTGAGTACAGTATGATAGGCCTTGAACCTTTATAAGTCACCTGCTATGTACGAATAAAAAAATGAAACCATTTACAATTTTTGAATAGGTAGGTACTGTTATGGGGCTAATGTACTCGCACTCTCCGCACTCCGGTGGTAGTCACATCAAAACAACAGTCCTAACAAAGTTAAGCAGCCTTAATAGATTATTTAATTTATTCAGAACTAGAATAAAGGAGTCGGTAACAGGATGAAACAGAAAGCAAAATAGACTCTAAGATATAAGTATTTATTAATCCCGACATATCACAAAAACGCCTAAATTCATCCAGATGATTCAAGATAGATCAAATAGATAGGTATGGCGTGATTTTTTATATCACGAACAAATTATTAAGAATGTTATATATTCCGATTGTTTGTATCTTCAAGTGTATAAACATGGTAATAAAATTCTCGTTCTCAAAATGTATGAAGAGATCAAGCATCGTAAAGGTATATTATAGAATATAAACGACTATATTATTGGACATATGAAACACACTGCATTACACATAGGCAAATCAAAATTATTCAGAACAAACTTTATGCTCAACGATACGTGTTCACATCGAGATTAATTTTATAGTCCTTCAAATGTGGCGTTTACACAATGCCACTGTTTTTTAAATACATTCCATAGAAAATTATATACCATACTTTCTTGTGCTTATACTTTTATACATAAGCACAAGAAAGTATGTTACGTTTTTAAAGTAGCATTAGTACAAATGAAGGCATCCATATTCAAAATTAGCTTTCTGAAACTATTTTCCTACGAAACGCATGACCTATTTTGTGCAGACGGTAGGCTATTTCACTAAGTCTTAAAGTATTGCTTACTTGGTTACTTTCTAGATGATTTATCACTAAAACGATCTCATTTTGGACATATTTTGTTGGTAAATATGTATGTTAAGACGAAATGCCTTGGTGTCTTTATGACCTGTTTAAAGCGTTTGACACTACTTAATCTACGTATGTGTCTTGAACCTTCTAGAAATGTATGCTTATAACAAAGAACCTTTAGAACTTCCTGATCGTCTTTTTGTTTACCAATTGAATTCAATTTCATTAAATTGTCTGAAAATAGTACCTAGTAATTCCTTTACCACATAATTAAATTATAATCGAATTATGTGGTAAATAAATTTCTAATAATTACACTACCTATGTGACACAAGACTTCCAACATAACTAATATTACGTGTATTGGATTATGATTATAAAAACGTACGTTCACGTACCTTCATTAATAATACGATACAAAGAAGTACATTTGATTGTAAATCTAAAGCTTTGGTGTTTCTCATATAATTTATGAGATTCTAATGAGATGTGATGATAATTTATGAGAATGTTTTAAAAGTTATGTCAGTCGTAAATTAATTCATTAAATGTTTGTGGGAAATATATTATTAACTCTCAAGGAAGATCCAACTCGGTGAAAGCGTTAATTTGGTAATTCAGAGGCAAGATATAGAATGAACCCGGAATCTTTTTCGCATTTCCGGCTACATGGAATTAAATGACATGTGTAAATTAGGTAATTTTTCCAGAGAATAATTATAAAAAAAATTAAGAATGAAATAAAGTATTTTATTTGCACAACACGTCGTTTTGTTGCGTGTAATCGAATAAGCATCGAATTTTAGATCTCTGTCTGACATTAGCCATAAAAAATATTTACGTATTTGTCGGTCCAATAACAGTAATAATTTCTGTTGTCACTCTTCTGTAGCACGCTTCTAACATAATTGGTGTATAGGAACTGAAGCAACATACTAATTGAATGACAATAGAGTATAAATTTTGGCGATAGATCATTCGACTGGCCTGTTGGTCTAGTGGTTAGTGACCCTGACTGCTGAGCCAGAGGTCGTGAATTCGGTTCCCATCCAGGACAAATAATTGTGTGATGAGCATGTTCTGTGTCTGAGTGTCATTTATCTATTACATGTATGTATTTAGAAATATATAAGTATGTTTATCAGCAGTCTGGTTACCATAGTACAGTCTCTGTCTAGTTTGGGATCGGACCCATGATGATGATGAGACCACGAGATGAGCACGATCATTTGTTCTGTGTCTGGGTGTAATTTATCTATAACTAGCAACCCGCCCCGGCTTCGCGTGGGTAGCAGAGACATCTTCAACAATCATCATCATATTTCAACCAATTTACACAAAATCTTAACATAAATTATATACCTACACCTTACTCATGAATCGCTCTATCTATTGGTGAAAACCGCTTGAAAATCAGGTTCAGTAGTCGTTTTTCGCTGCCTTTGTTTTATAATATGTAGTGATAGGTATGTATAGTAATATATAAGTATGTTTATAAACTGTCTGATTACCATAGTACAGGCTTTGTCTAGTTTGGGATCAGAGGGCCGTGTGTGAGATGTGTCATGTCATGTCAAATGTACTAAAACATTGGTCTCATAGTCTAACTTCTATCGATAGCAACAGCCTTGTACTAAAGGCATGTACAGTGTATACGCATTACCTAAATAGACTGATACATTTTTCGAGAGCAAAAATTTGTTAAGCAATATTTTTTAGACTATTAATTTTAGAAGATTAATTAATTTTTCATTAATACTTCTTTCCCTTCGCTGTAGTTGATAAATGATAATATTATAACATCTTTCTTTCTATTATTTTATTTCTAAAACCCAGGGGAAACCATTGACTGATAGTCTTCTGTTTATCAACCTGCACTTCGTTATTTGACATGATAACCGTGAACCGTGTAGGCTTAGGCTCATGTTAAGCCGAACTTCTTCAACATAAACAATCCACTACTGAAAACTGCAAACAGCAAAAAAGGAAAAAATTACTACAGAATGAATTACACAATAGATTTAGATTATTAGAAATTTTTTGTAGAGATATTTAAATATTACTTGTCGACGACTACTGATAATGTTAATTATTTAGTGCATTAACATTACTTTGGAGTTCATAAACCAGTTGATGTAATATTCCCAAGGATTCTTTGCTATGCCATACAAGGCTCCGCGATTTATAGTGCGATGTGAAACCACGTTGCAGTATTTATAGCCGACTTGCAACGATTTATGCTATACCGGTCTTATTGCTAGTTACATACCATCTACGCGTTGGTACTCTTAGTACAAAACAGAGAACGAAAGCTTTCGTTTTTCGAGTACTTTAATAAAAAAAATATTAAATGCATGATAATTTATGATAAAACAAGAGTACAAAAAACTCGGCCCTTGTTAGAAATCTTAAAAAAAATAATATCCTTTAAAAAAAGAATCATTTCTTCATTATTCACCTATATTTTATACTAATTATACTATTCACTGAGTATTTTGGAGATTTCTGCCATTAAGCACATTAAGTTATTATATTCAAAGTTTATATAAATCCTCCTTAACAAATAGGTTATCCAACATAAAATTATTAAATATTAGCAACCCGCCTCGGGTTCGCACGGGTTGCAGAGACATCTTTAACAATCATCAACATATTTCAATCAATTTACACAAAATCTTAACAAATTATATACCTACAACTTCCTTATGAATCACTCTGTCTATTAGTGAAAACCGCATAAAAATCCGTTCAGTAGTTTTCAGTTTATCGCGAACATACAGACAGAAAGAGAAAGACGCGGCGGGGGACGTTGTTTTATAATATGTAGTGATTCAAAAAATATACGTATATGCATACAATACTTACTGTAGCTTGACTGATATTTGTTTTGAAATTATCTGCATACTTATATAGATTATAATTATTTCCTGTATCCAATAATATTTTTTTAAACAACTAAACTGGCAAACTAACTGATCTGCTTCATGATAAGCGGTCACCAGTGACCATCGCGCTTTGCCAACGTTGTCAGGTTTTACAACACAGTAGCAAACTCCGTTCAATGTCCACGTGCAACTACCGCAACACCGGTAACATCAAACATGGCAACCAACGATCAAATCAATCGAAATAGAAATAAAACAAACAACATGCTAAATATCTTACGACGGCCTCACAGAAAACCGGCAGTGAAGCAATGCTTGCATTGCTTTTCGCCGCGTGAGTTAGGTTACCGAAGGCCCTAACCCTTCCCTCCCCCGTCTCCCCCTCTTCCACCCTTCTCCTACTCGCACCTTAAAGGCCAGCAACACAGTTGTGACTCTCGAGTTGCAGGTGACCCATAGTCATTTACGATCAGGTGACCAGTCAGCTCGTTTGCCACTATACAAAAAAAAGTAAAGTTATGTGCTAATAATCTATATTAATATAGTAAAACTGAAGAGGTTCTTTGGTTGAACGTGTTTTTCTCTGGATCGCTCCTAGGTGTTAGCGTAACACTATTAGGTGCGGAGTCCAAAGTGAAATTTTTAAAAATAGAATTTGCTATCTTACTAGGACAGTATAAGGTTCTGTAGATGAATATTGTAAGCAAAAATAACACACGAGTAAAGAACCGAATTCCGTTTCTTTACTTATCGTTTATTTACACCAAAAAAACACAAAACCTTGAAATTGACATTAAGTGTGAAAAACAGGTTGCTGTCATTTAAAGGTTGATTGTGTCATTCAAAGGTGATTTTATTTAAAAGCTTCCTCTCAACTAAAATCACCAACTTCTATATCTAGTTTTTCGTACAATTCGTCAGACAAATTAATATAAATAAATAAAATTGAAATGTCTGTTTGTCTGTCAAAATAATAGTTTATTAAGCTCAAACAGTTATAGTTATAGTAGTCGTCTGTCTGTCTGTCTGTTTGTTCCAGCTAATGTTCGGAATGCGGTGACCGATTTCCACTCTTTTAAAAATGTTCATGGCATGAACTGGAGGACGCAACCGCAACGTAGGTCGAGCAAAAACCTGCCCTCCCAGCGTGTCCTACCTCCTAGGTTATTCATTAACAGATGCAATAACGGAAAGTTCTGAGTTTCTGATCTAGAAAACTTGCTCCACCGGTACTGAGAATGACATAAAACTTGAAATTTACATACATTTAAACCTACGTTATAAATATTAGCGTCACTTCAGTACGTATACACTTGATCGTGAGTTTTATTGAAAGAAGCAGTCAGTCATTGATCAATTCATAGTAAACTGTTTGTAGGAAAGTTTATCGTTTAATATTTGCCGTATGCGTGTATATTTTCACTGTGCCGTCTACAAATATCTTTACATATAAAAACTTCGTGTCACGTTGAACTAAACTAATGAAATGTTGCTCTACCTTAAAAGATAGGATAGTTTTAATCTCAACTTTTAGTCAGAATATGTTTTTATTGCATATTACTGAGCCACAGCAACACGTGGATAGTGTTTTATAAAAATAGGTATTTATATGTAACACTTTATCTTATTGTTATTATAGTATTGTAAGTTAATATTTTTTAACATTTAATAACGTTTTACAAAACGCCACACATTTAAAAAAAACATTATAAATAGAGTTGTATCAAAATAATGACAATAAAATATTTATGAAAATATATTATCTTAGCATCGTATCGTTCCAAGTTCAAGTTCGTTTTGGATATAATGTAAGTATATAAAGTTCTAAATAAATATTATTATGTAATCCATTACATTACTACATAGGGTTAACTGGTTCCGACAAATTAAACAGTGAATTGAACTGGCCTCATCAACGCTTTGTTCAATGATGACGTAATGTGAATTTTGATGTACTTGTAAATATTAATTACTAATGTTTGATTTTGCTTGTTGAAATATTTGATAAGCATATTGCTGTGTGTGGAATTTGCAATAATTATGCTTTTATTTTGACCAGTACTAATTTGGTTTAGCTTTAGATTCAGATGCGTCATCATTTAACTTAAATTTCTCGTTACACTCTTTGATTTAGCTTGATGAATAGCATTAGCGTTGCTGTTCTAAAACGCAATGAGTATGACCAACTCGAGGCCACCGTATGCTTATTTTGGTATAAGCGAAGTTCAAGTTTGCATTACTAAGCTGAAATAAATGATCGATTCATTTTATGTCTTTACGTCATAGCTTAACTTAGGTACATATTATTAATCTTTTATAACTAAATTACTTTCTTTTTACATATATTGTGTAATTATAATACCTCATCAAAAAAAGATATACATTTAAAATGTTTTTAATGACAAGAGTAAGATCACAGTATATATAAATATACATATACTGTGGTAAGATAGAGCGGGTAATAAAAAATTAACCGTCCGTTATCAATGTTTTATTATTCTACTCTGTGGAAAACCTAAGTCATTTGTGCAGTCTTAATTACTACTGGAACATTGACTACCTATTTAATTTAAATTTAATAAATGTATTATTTATTTTTAATTATTATTAAAAATAAAGAACACATTTATTAAACTAACTGAATATAGATTAGCCTAAATTATCTCATAAAATAGAGCTAGCGTCATATATTATGAGTTCATCAACAACCGCCACCGTTTTTTCGTCGGTTAATAATGAACATAACATATAATTATAAGACGTAAATCTGTTCCGCAACAGGCAAAATGGTCTGGTGTCACGGTAATAAAATAAGATACCTACTTAATTTTCGTTTGAGGTCACGTCCATAATAAAATAACATGACGCGTCGTGGTCAACGCAAAAAGAATTAGCCACAACGTAATGCCATTTTACATTCCTTTCCGTCATAAGAAATTCGGATACTTTTATGATGGCCATGGTTTTCTGTGTCCTAATTATTTATTTTTAATAGTTATCTTTAATGATTTCCTTACAATGTACTTACGTAATTAATCTTAGCACTTGCACAATGTTTTGAGGCATGTTATTTAATTATGTTAAAAAAGTTGATGATGATATTAAAATACATTTAAAAAAATAATTTCATTAAAATTTACAGGATTTTTTATATTTACAAAAGTTGTTTATTACTAAATAAATACGTTTTTTTAAATATTAAAATACATACGTTATATACCTTTATTTTTAACCGACGAAAAAAGGAGGTTCTCAATTCGACCATATATAATATATAATTTGTATATTCAGCCCTCTCTCCGTTATTTATGAACCGATTTTGATTATTCTTTTTTTGTTAGATAGGATTCTTTTTTTGTCCATTAAGTCAGGATTTGAAGATGGAATCCTGATGAAATTAAGAGAAACCCTCGAAAATTGTACCAACGAATAATGTTTCTGTTTACTTACCGCCGACTCAAAATTAGTTTATATAAAATTTAATAGTTTATGTGAATAAGCTCAATACTCAACACGGTTTAATTTTTTGTTAAAAAGATATTTTATATTTACTTTTTGTTAATTAGAGCATGTAGCGTAAACTCATCGTCTCGTCTCAGCATCACGGTGGGGTCATTGCTTACAAATCTTTGAAGTTTGACATACTAACGTTGAATCACTTGACAGTCGATCGATTTTTGATGCTACACCATGTATCCTTAATGTTACTGTCACAGAATTCGAGAACTCAGATATATGAGCTTTTTTTATCTTTTTGTCGTATGTAATGTAGTTACATTTTATTTTATTTTTCTTTTTGGTTCATGACTAAAAACGTCCTTTAAACAAATCTGATGCCAAAATATTACCCAACTATGATAAAAAAAACTGAAAAGTAAGAACTATAAGAGTAAAAGTAAGAAAGAAAGTTAAAAAAAAATAGACATTAACCTTACTGTTCTCAATTTTCTGAAAAGCTGCATATGTACATATACTGTCATAGATAATAAACAACTTTATGATACTGTCATAGATAATATTAGTTAGTTAACGTTAGTAAACTAAGCACCAAAAACCAATAAAATGAACACCAAATTGATATCAAAGTTTAATGGGGGGACAACTGATAAGTTATCATTATGTGTTATCGATATTTCCTTTATCAGCAGACTAGTGAAAAGCTTTGGAGCTTGTTGTATTTTTATACACGAATTTATTTATAAATGACGAATATTTGAAATGATTTTTTACAATAAGTAACTATTGTAAACTTTTGTCAGTATAACCTATACCGATTAGAAAGCAGTAGTAAGGAGGCTTATTTCCCATTGAATCTAACTAAGACTGTAGAAAAACATTGAACATTAATATTATAGGGCACGTGGGTTTATATGGCCAATTGGCCACATTATGGTTTTAAGAGTTACTTACTTGTTTTCTTTATTAGCTGAATAATCAAAATTAACTAAGTAGGATACACAATTAGTAATGACTATGATTATAATATTAGACAAAAAGCGAATTTGACAACAGCATCTATAAAAATCAGTTTATGACTTCGATTCTTACGCCTAATTTAGGGATTTAAAAAAATGAAATAATATTTATTAGTGTCTGCCCGATTTTTTTTTTAACTCAAATGAGACTTTATTTTACATAAATAGTCGTAGAGTATATTAAATTTAGGAGTCAAGTGTTTAACATGTACCCCGTCTTCTATTTGTCCTGCAAGTGGCATATGAAAGTTTCTTACAGTTAATTAAAATTATTAAGAACCATGTTTTGTAGTGAACTGTGTAAAATATCAACACTGGGGTCGACACCTTCGCTGCTATCACCTACTTATCAGTATTCAGTGGTCATGATTTATACTTAAAGAAGATTATGTCAGCCGAGTCGTATGACCGCACATCGGTGGGCATACGGGTCGTATAACTCGAATAAAAAAACTATTTGCAATTTAATTATTTTAAAATATTGAGTAAGTAAAATATAAATATATTAAATGAGTGATGAAAATTTATTTAATTTACGATATCACTCTGCCTCAAAATAACTTTGTATATTGTACTCTTTGATTATTGTATTAAAGTTGAAAGTATGTTTACTATATTATTATGCCCTGAATGTCTAGTGCGCCAAACAGTGATGCTTTTTTTATCAATGCTAATTTGGCGTCTCTATGGTCATTCCATGCCAAATTTAAAAATTTAAACTAACAAAAGCGGTTTTATTCAATATTCTTTTTTCAATTTAAATTATTTTACACATGATATAGTTTCGTAGGTGTAGGTGTAGTGTAAGTGTTAGTAACCACTATTTGTAATAAACTATGTAAGGACGGCAAATGTAGGGTCAAAAAGTTTCTTCTTATCACTCACTTATCAGTATCCAGTAGTCTTCAGGTTACACTCACATTATGTCAGCCGGGTCGTTTGGCCGCAGATTGGTGGTATGTCGTACCTACTATCAATTGTTTAATTTAAAGTGTTGACTATTATATACTATAAAAAAATTTAAAGTCAAATCATAGCATAAGTCATTTTAACGTGATAGTAGATAGATATATTAAGTTTTTGTATGGTATCATCGGTATCGGTAGGTATGTTATAGGATAACTATGTATATTGTAGGCATAATAGTTTATGTTCTAAGTGGCTAGACTGGCTAGTGCGACATTTTTACTTATTTATCTATCGTTAGTGTAATATTAATTACAAATAGAAAAAAAAAATAACTTCTATATCCACGCGTAAAAGACAAAAGTAAAATCTGTAAAATAAAATATGTCATTGTTGCCACACAAGGTGACCTATTTGAGAACATAATGGCTATTGTTTTATTTTAAAAAGATATATATTGTCTATTCTTATCACAATTACGTGTCATCCGACAAGTTTATGAAAAGTTATTGTAAGAATACTTCAATAGACTCAGGTCTTAGACCTAGTCCTAGGCGTTGGAACAAGTGGAGCCACATTAATAGGCTACCGATTGCTGCAATTGTGGCGCCTCAGACATAGTTTCCCACATGTTTAAACACCTCGCGTGCGACCACCAGACGCGGGATGACTTACAATCGAGTAATCGACATCAATTGACGTGGGAGCTTTCTGATCTAGTGAAATTTTTATTCATTAAGAGCAGAATTGCAGTTCAGCTGTAGCTCAAATTATACTTTCACTGTTCGTTAACAAACTTGAGAATAAAGTAGAAAAAAATTCAGAATTATTCTAAAATATTGGATGATTTATTAATTATATACGTATTTTTAGAGCCAACTGCATTAAGAAATTATATTTGGAATCGAATAGAATAATTAAAAGTTGGTTGCGTCCCTTTAAAATAATCTCACTATCTTCCAAATTTTATTTTTTTGATCATGTAAGCCAGAATGACAAACAAAAATTGTTCTCAATAACGTCTTAAAACAAAATAATGCCTGGACAATATGAGAACACAACGTTGTAATTTTATTTATATTGTGTTTTTATGGAATCCTATCGTGATATTAGAGTCTAGGCTTTTAAAAAGAGTGGCCAGAGTTTTTTTTGCCAGTATTCTTCTCATAAGGGTCTACGCATTTTGGAAACTGGAAGTTATAGATCGATACAAGCAGGCAGTAGATTTTGGTGTTTTCACCTAATTTACCTCGATAATCCAGTAAATGCTGTGGCGTCTGTTTGCGTCGATCTATGATTTTTAACAGTAGCTTCAATTTAACGTTCATAAATGTCACTTGCTGTCTTAATTGAATAAATGATTTTGAATTTGAATTTGAATTTGAGGCCCTGTTTCCGAATTCAAACGAGATTGCCGTGAGCTTAGATAATTTTTAAGTGATCTAAGGGTGATGTGTTACGCTTTAGACGTTTAGACCTATAAATGATAACTATGCTCATAAGTTACAATTAAATCACACTACCTGCGCTACTGTATATGTATGTTTCCATGCAATGTGTGGGGTTGATGGTTTAACCAGTTGCAAGCCACTCTTTAAACGACACAAAATCTTACCTTTACCATGTTTATACATACGTCTTTGTAAAAAAACATCCTCATTTATTTAAAAAATTGGGGGACATGCCAAACAGCCGAACAAGGCATAAAAATAGACTGGAGTCCTAAAGGTAACCCTGGGGGTGTGCAAGAGAAACTCGTATTGTATGTCATCAATAACTCAATTTAATCATCTGCCAGATTGCATAAAGAAAGTAAAAGGATCATTGTTCCGTAAGAAATTGTATGAATTCTTAAGTGAAAAAAATTACTATAATGTTAATGACTATTTGGAACATAAAATAATCTGTGAAATCTAATTTTAATCTATTTTAATAGGAAATTATCTACCATAGTTATTTGTTTGATATTTTAATTGATCACTGACATTCACTTAATAATTAATATAACTTCTTGACATCTTACCAGAATTAACTAATCTTGTGACATTTTTATATTTATGGTCTGGTATGGTATGATCATCATAAATCTATATTTCCACGGCATGGCAGAATATGTTGCACTTATATTAATGTAAAACCTACTAATACCATATTCTTAAGGAAATAAAGACTGATTTAATTTGATTTGATTTGATTTATAATACTATAAAGTAGGGCACACTATTCTAATCAGTGTCACATACGCGGGTGTACAAGTAACATGCCATTTTAATTATTATTTTGGAGTTCTTAATCTCTCAGATTTATTTCTATTAAAAAAGTTGTAACTGTTTTTAGTTTTTAAAATTGCCTTACTGGCAACGCAGTAAAGAAAAAAAATTGTTATTGACTTTCGCGCCGTGTTGGCACCCTTTTTAACATGCTTTTATTAGCTCCTTTGTAATAAACCATGTATGTAAAGTGTTGGAAGTAAATTTTAACCTACTTTTAATTGCCATATCGAAATGAAATTTTGTATGTAAGTATATGTACACTACGAAAAGGAATGAGGTCAGGAAAAAGTCATATTAGTGTGATAGTACACTTACACAGAACAGTTATTAAGTATATATACACATACTATAATTTGACGCCTTGAAGCTGATCTATGGTGAAGCCACTAGGTGGATAGTGGAAATCTTCAGCGGCTACTAGAAAACCCGTCAAAATGAATCACATGAGCCCATGCTCATATGATTCATTTTGACGAGGTCAACAGATTAGGTTAGGAGCGATGGTTTGATCATGAAGACAGGAGGTGGAACTCTTATAATTTTGAAATTAGGCTTTTTAACTACTTTTAATTAATTAATTAAAAATAAACTGTAGGTAATTCCTATTATAATTTGAATGGGTGATTATAAAATGTCTGGTGTAAAAAGTTTCTTATACGTTTAGTTAGGATTATTATTATCGACATGTAATATTAATAAATGTAATAAAATGACTAAGAAATCACCGAAGCCGATGCGTGCTGAGAAGATTGTGAAAAAAGTACCACCTATGCGCTTTTCAAGTGACTTTACATATTTGACGTCTATGTTTGTTTGTTTGTTTACGGTTTTGTAATGACGAAGTAACATGGAATGTATTACATTATTATTGTAAACAATCATAACATATTCACAAATACTCGATATTATTTTATATTTACATAATAATCGTATTTGAAATGGTAAACAAATAATAACGTGCATCATCGAGATCTTGAGATGACGATATCTTAACGTTTATTTAAGTTTAAGGATAACTAGCAACCCGCCCTACTTCGCACGGATAGCAGAGACCTTCAACAATCATCAACATATTTCAATCAATTTATACAAAATCTTAACAAATTATACACCTAAACCTTCCTCATGAATCACTCTGTCTATTACCGCATGAAAATCCGTTCAGTAGTTTTTCAGTTTATCGCAAACAGACAGACAGACGCGGCGGGGCTTTGTTTTATAATATGTAGTGATGTAGTGATAATGTAATAGGTCTAAATAGGATATCTATACATTCCAGGAAGAATTATTCTCACCGGTTTTTATAGTGGGCAAAGATGCACCAGGCCAGTTTTTGAGATAAAATTTTGCGAAATACACTTCACAATTAATCATTATTTTTTTTATAGTACCTAACTAAGGTCATCGTCAACACACGAATTTTCCTGTTCAGAAGACTAAGAAGAGTGCTGGCTATAGACCTTCCTTATCGCCTTCATGAATTATTTACCTTTGATGGGTTGACATTGCAACCTATTTGAAAATGTAAATGCCTAATACATAATGGCACTAACTGTGACATAATAAGTGAAACACGATCTTAACACCTCACTTTGTAACAAAGCACATAAAAAGACTTTAGAATACTGTAGTGAGGCTGGCGGCTTCACACATATTTTTTTTTTTTAAAGACAACTCCCGCATCAGGAATTTCTCCTGTGTCGCGGGGGACTTTACAAACATACAAGTAACGGACACAAAGAACACCCAGTCTCGGGTGGGAATCGAACCCACGACCTATGGCATAGCAGTCAGGGTCACTAACCACTAGGCCAACGGGCCAGTCAACTCATTGCGTCTTGAACGAGTTCAAAAGTTGTCTGTGGCACCATGACCTTATCAAGTAAATAAAAAACAATATTCTTATAAATCAAGAATAATATATTTCAAGATAACATGTCTAATCCAACGTAGACAATGTGGTAGTTGACTGTCGAGTTAAACCATTTACTTTTTATTAAATGTCAAAAGTTCTATAGAAATTTGCGTGAAATAACAATTTTGACGTCATAGTTTGCTATCGTCAAATCATTTTCTTGTACAAGATTTAATTAAAAAACACTGAAATAATTTATTCTAAACATAGGCAACTACCCAATTGAATAACGCAAAGGTTGCTTGCACAATTTTCGGCCACATGATTAACTGTGCAGTGTCCACAATTAGTGACTGTGTATAAGCTTCGGGTTTCAACTAAACTTTCGCGTCTCCCAGTCACACCACTCTATTCACCTATAGGAAGAATTGCTTTGGGTGCCAACTCGCCCTATGTAAGAATATGTAAGGCTATCAATAGCTTCAGTAACTAAATTGACCTACATTTAGACTCTCTTATCACACAGCTGTCAAATCATATTAGCAGTATATCAGAAACTATAAATAACTCTTAAAATAAAATAATTAAGTATTTCTTCGATTGACATAACATAAACAAGTGATGTTTAACTTTAAGTAATAGCTTTATTACGCGTGCATTATAATAATCTAATTGTTTCTTGGTGACCTTAAATTTAAACTAATTTAGTTAAAAAAAAATAAGTGTAAAACATAAGTAAATAAGTGTAGTTACTTATGATGATAAATAGTAACTAATGAGACTGACAGTGATGATCTGCCATTTAGGCTGATTAGGCGAATGTACGATAGTCTCGTTTGCCACCTTGCTTGTTCTAATTACATCACACTGGCATTACTAGAAACTCAATCTACTTCTTGTTGAAACATGTTTCTTTATTTTTTGACATTTACTATTTTTAATTTCTTTATTATGACTTACAGTCTAAACCACAATCTTTATATTTAAGATAGCATATGCTTCATAGATGTTTAACTTTAGTTATTTATTTTTCGAATGTAATTCCACTGTTCGAGGCCAATGACGGAGTGCTTGAAGGTTTGATAACTAGCATTGCAATGCTCGCAGTCTCAACTCACTAGACAGTAAAAGTGTTGCCCCTTCTTAAAGACTAAAATAAACGTAGGGAAATGTGAATGCAACAAAAAATATGCTGCATGCTTTTCAGGGATTTCTGGGATCGTTCAACTTAAAACCAACACAACATTGTAAAACACAGTAAAGGCACAGAATGAATAGTAGTAACTACTGTAAGTCGATAACTACATACGCATTATTTCAATACAAATACATACATATATAGCTTTTGCAGTCAACAAGGTAAATTGAATGTTTTTAGCTAAGTTTGTGTACCGCATTGTTCAAATAACCACTTCCCTTTATTGTGTACTGTACTAAAATAGCTGAACTTTATCTATAGAGTGGGATTTTATGAGCGTATTTTACCTATAAAGTCGAGGCAAATATAGTTTGCCATTTTTTACATCACCGCGAAGTATTACGTGTTTTGAAGTTCATGTTCAACTGCGCTATGTTACTCGTAACTTCAAACAATATTCACTTTGTAGCTGTTAAACTTTGGCGTTCCATGATATTCAACGGCCTGTGTAACGTGGTCTGAAGATTAAAACTGTCAGTCGTAGGACTGCAGGTCAGAAGTGAAAACACACACATCTGTATATAATATACACGCCGCGTATATATCTGGGCGTGACGGTCACGCGAGTTCAGTGCTTCTTTTCAGGGCAAAAGTGCCCAACTTGCCTAAAGAACACTTCAAAAATATAACTAACTTCTTGGACAAACAAATTGGCAATTTAGATTTTTGTAAATCTTTTAAACTAACCGATATACCTAAAGTTGATTTTGCAACGTCAGGTCGACTTTTACTGAGTTCTTTGTTAATGATTTTTGATTCTGTAGCATTGGTGCATTATACATTTTTAGTTAAAGCAGGAAAGAAAATAATGAAAGTTAGTACACTATACATAAACATATGACGGGCCTGTTCGTCTAGTGGTTAGTAATCCTAACTGCTGAGCCAGAAGTCATGAGTTCGATTTCCACCCATAGCAAATAATGGTGCAATGAGATTATGTTTATCAGCAGTCTGGCATAGTACAGGCTCTGCCTAGATGTGGTTCAGACGGTCATGTGTAAGGTATCTCACCCAGTCTCAAGTTATAAAAAATGATAGAAACGAAGGCAGTAGCAGCTTCAGTTTCGCAAGCCCTTAATTACAAAATAGGTACGTAGGTTTTTTTTACTAAAAGAAAAGTCTATCGAATAGAATATCATTTGAGGGCCAATCCACATAAGAGCGGAACACGTGGATTACAGGAACGGTGGCAAATCAAATACAGGGTAAAATTTAATTCATGAAGGAGAAAAATAATTATTTCAACAACAGGCAACACATTTTACTCGTTTTCTTATTTAGTAAACGGGTAATAACTTACAAATATACAAAAAGATGTTACAAAAAGTCAGGAATAATAAAATTATTATAGATTTGCGTTAAAAGTCAACTACAGTTTGGAATTACGAGTCCCTAAACAAAATAAATCGTTATCGGTTACAGTTAGTTATATTGCGTCATGTGATAACAAATCAATGGTGAACTTGATTATTGTTTGCACAACTGAATCGAAAACATGTGCGCCAGCCAAACCACGTGGTTAAAATAACCATGAACTGTAAGGTTAGGAGTTTATTATAATAAATGTGAATTTGATGTCGTACTACCAGAGTGGGTAGTTTGTTAGCCTGAAAAACGCAGATTCAGAATAGATTCTAGATAGATACATAAACCTTCCCGAACAAGCGACAGTCGCATTGCCTCCTGTAGTATTTCTAGCGTTGCTATTTACGGTTCTTTTTCTTGCGTATTTCATTAGTACAAGACGAAATAGTAGAATAACTATCTCTGAATTGTTTCGGTTGTTCTCTCTGAATCTAATTGTACTAGTATGAAACCGTCATTATCCGAACGATGGAGCCATTTATTAAAAATTTAATTGCTCGGAACAGTAGACAATTAAGGCATTGGACATAGCCTTGGCCCATGACCGCAAAAAAAAGTAGAAATGTACTTTAATCACTTAACTTTTCAAATTGTACGTGGAATTAAGATTTAAACTACTCTAATACCTACATAATAGCTACAGTAAAAATATTTACATTGAAATTTATAAAATTTTTGAAAAAAATCCAGAAAAAAATACACAAACCAGACCAGACTACAGAAATCGGTTTGTAAATAGGAAACATGCCTTGAGTTGTGTGTATTTTAGTAAACTCAACCTTCTCCTTTAATAAAGACTTGAAACAAAAAACAATGGTGATGACGAGTCTAAGATGAAAATTGATGAGTTTTAATTGAACAAAGTGACCACGATTATAAACTGTATAAAATAAAATAAATAGTATAAATTGAAGTGCAAACAGACCACGCGATCACCTCCCGACCAGGCGACCACGTCAATGCTAATTATGTAGCTTATGAACAGACGGATTTTATACCACGCAATTTATTCTGCTTCGTAACACATTGTTTTCATTAATCGTTCTCAAATTTAAATACTAGTGTAACTACTTAAATATACTGCCTCTAAGTCAACAACTACGCATTGGTTCACGTTTTACTGTCTTTACAACAAATAATAAATGAATAATGAATATTAAAAGACGTAATAAAGTACGTATACAGGGTGTATCTTACAATGGAACACTTACTTCAATCACTGAAAGGACATGACTCTAGCATGCAGTTACAAAATTTTTGAAAAAAACCTATCCGTTTACAAGTTATGACCATTTGAATTTCCAGGTATTCTTAAATATTCATTTCTCATAAAAGCAGGTGGTAAGTGTAAAGTTAAAGATTTTAAATTGTAATTTTTTTTATTAGTTATTGACAAAATCCATAAAAACAAAACTAAAAAGTTTTCGAAGTTAGTTTTTATGGATTTTCTTAGTAACGGAATTGAACTTTCCAAAAAAAAAAATGTGTGCGATTTAAAATCTTTAATTTTACACATTCCACCTACTTTTATAAAAGACAAAGTTAAAAATACCTGGAAATTCAAACGGTCATAACTTGTCAGCTGATTTTTTTTTTCATAAACTCTTTTTATACCTGCATGCTAGGGTCATGCCCTTTCAGTGATTTAAGTAAGTGTTTCATTGTCATATACACCCTATGTATTAGTTTTAAGCGAAATTGTGTATAACATGTTATATGATTATTGTATACACAATTAAGTACCTATCTCAAGTGTTCACGGATATTTTTTTACATTATTTAGCTTTCGGTTCACTATACCTAGTACTAATTAAATCTTTAGCTGATTAAGTGATTTTGTTTCACCAGAATCACTGTTGGATCATAGAAATCGACTATACAATGATTAATTGTATTCGATAGATTAAAGTATATACTTAACATAATAAGCATATAAACCCACACCAGGGAGCCAAGGCATTTACGAAAAGTTACACCCCGCTGTGATCAATGAGCACGTAAACAGATGTAAGTAATAATAATAAAAAACTATAGACCTATTACAGGCCTACCAACTGTGTATAAGCTTCTAACATCTATTCTCAGACTCAAAATTACTACACATTTAAATAAAAATTCGATCATTTCTATTTCTCAGAATGGATGTAGAAGTGGGACCCGTGGCACTAAAGAGCTCCTTATCATGTATATGGCCATTAGCCAACAGGTGCGTCGAGATCGTCAGTCAGTTAACGTCACGGCATGTTGCATAGACTATAAGAAGGCCTATCGGTTCCACATATGTGTCTTTGAGAGTGCTAGAGTTGTATAAAATTCATATATTATGTAGCAATGGAGAACGGTACTTCGCTATCCAGGATATCGGCAGATCGCGGCAAGCAATGTACCAATAAAGATGGAGCGGGGTATATTTGAAGGTGATAGTCCGAGTCCCTTGTGATTCTGCCTAGCTTTGAACCCTCTCCGTACTCTGTAAAAGGGCTCAGGGCTGGGTTATAAGTTGCAGAAAGATGATCTAGTTATTTATATCTCACCTTCTTTCTATACATGGATGATTTGAAACTACTAGCTCCCACTAATTTGCAATTGACAGCGTTACTAAAGGTGACTGAAAATTTTAGTAACTCTATCCGGATGGAATTTGGTGTGGACAAGTCATGCATGTAACGAAAGGTGTGATAGTAGAATCTGAAGGAGTCGAACTTTCCGAATTCACAAAACTCAGATCTCTGTTTGCCACCGAAACCTACAAGTATTTAGGTATGTCATAGTCATTGGGAATACTTGAATCTAATATGAAACAACGCAAGAGCTCTTTTTTTGGCGGTGTGAGAAAGCACTAAAAAGTATTTTAACACAGGGTAACAAAATTCGTGATAGACATCAAAATTATTGGTTTTGCGCCGACTCAAAATTATTTAGGAACATATTTACATTTGTGTAGGAGTTTCGTTAGACGAACAAGTTTATTTTTCAGTTTTCAGTTCCTTTCTCTTTTCGTCGGTTTAATTTTTTGTTAATTAAATATATATTTTGTATTATACATATTTAAAATTGTATTTTTGCTGTTTACTAGGTATGTACTGCCTGTTGGCCTAGTGGTTAGTGACCCTGACTGCTGCGCCATAGGTCGTGGGTTCGGTTCCCACCCGAGTCTGGGTGTTATTTGTGTCCGTTGTTTGTATGTTTGTAAAGTCCCCCGCGACACAGGAGTGACTCCTAATGCGGGAGTTGTCTTTTTTAAGAAGAAGAAGATTTTATAGGATATATAATTAATACACCAGATATACAATACAATAACAAACTATAAACAATTTATATAACTGGCGGCCTTATCACACAAGGCAATCTCTTACAGGCAACCGTAGGATGGAGAGCATAATGAATGTCATAAAACGGAATTATAGGGCAGTTTCTGGTGTGTTCAGAATAAAATAGAAATAGTTTAATTGTAATAACATGTTATTATACAATGGATATATATCATAGTAGAAATATTAAATATATATATTTAACGCTAATATCCGGTCTTATTTATATCAGAATCCAAAAACATTCAGAATGACGTAAGTCTGAACTTGATGACGGCTTTCGCGTATCATATCATTTCATATTGGGGCATCAAAATACGTCAATTTGAGGTCTTTTATTCCAGTGATACGTTATTATTGCCGCCACTATTATTTACAATTGTTTTGTAGATTAGCAATAACAACTGTATTTTGTTGTTACAGCTAGCACAATGGTGGTAAGGGTGGCGACAGATGAGCGTCCCTTTGAGACGCCATCTTCCGATGAGAGCGGGCTCGGCCGGAGCGACTCTCCTAGCGAAGACACGGAACCAGAAGCGGCATTAGTGAGTATCTTTTATAGCTTTAGCGATGCAAAAGCCAATCGAGATTTGTCATTACTAATATCTCTCAAAGTTAGAAAAGATAGGGTACAAGGAATTCCTACTAAAACCTCTACAGAGTGGGGAAGCACCTCTATACCAAAAAAAATGTGAGCCGTCACGGGACGCCTGGCAGATGTGAAACATCGACATTATTTTGTAAAAGTCGAATCAAAAGAGAGAATCGCACAGTCGATTGCGCATGGCGACGCGTCGCCTCACCGTACACACTACTGCATATAGACTGTATATATATACCATCATATAGCGTGGCGACGCGTCGCCACGGCATGCGTCGCCACGCCAGAAATAAGTTTTACGTGCGGCTATAGATGTTTTACATCAAAAGTCGAATCAAAAGAGAGAATCGCACAGTCGATTGCGCATGGCGACGCGTCGCCACAACGTACACACTACTGCATATAGACTGTATATATATACCATCACATAGCGTGGCAACGCGTCGCCACGGCATGCGTCGCCACGCCAGAAATCAGTTTTACGTGCGGCTATAGATGTTTCACATCAAAAAGTGAGCCGTCGCGGGACGCCTGGCAGATCATGTGAAACATCGAAATTATTTTGTATAGATATTATGCATAAAAGAATAGATTGTCAAATATTCAGTTTTGTTTTTAAAAAAAAGATGATTGTTTATTAAATAAACATTTATAGTAATTTAATACATAAAATGGCAACGCGTCGCCACACCACATTACATGTTACGTGCGATTAGCGTGGCGACGGAAACAGCCGGTCTGACCCTCTGCATTAGATGTATCACATCAAAACATCAGCGCCATAGCCTTATATGCAAGAAGCCACACTCAGGCATCGAGTCAAAAGCAATCATGGAGGTCTAGCAACATGCAGCATCTAGAGAGAGTGAGCGAGACCGGACTATCGTGTTAAGGCAAAACACTGTATTATGAAAATCTTGGTTTTGAGAAAATAGACCATATGTAAAGCAAAATTAACGTTATAAACGTTATAAAGCCAAAACACTGTATTTTAGATTACAGTATTTTGCCTTGACAAGGCAGCGGAGCCGGGTTATGTTACTATTTCGACTCACTTCAAATTTATAATAATTGTCTTACTTTTGAAGAAGAATGAATGAAGAAGCAAGAAATTAAAATGAAGATATTTTCTGCTAAGAAGAATGAGCAATGGACCTCATAATTTAAAATGTGAATTTGACTGTATTTATTTAGAAATTATAAATCTTGAAAAACACACAAATATCAAGTCTTTTCATGGGTGCTCGTAAATCACGATACACAAGCATAAAAACTAAGCCAATATTTGAGTGTCTCGAGATAATTAAACGCATCTAATACAAACCTCGCACAATCATTACGTCAACAACAAAACAAAAAAATAAAAAGTAAAACAAAGTGTCAAATAATCTTGACACTACTGTTTGTAAATTTGAAGGGTACAGTTTTACTTCAGAAAAAAACACGCACAAATAGGACGAAGCGAAATGTCCTCGATCTTATTGTATTCTGGCTATGTCCTGTCTATCTTATTATAATGTATGGATAGCTTTGGTCGTAGGCATACACATTTGCTCCGTCCTATTTGGTTTCGAGCCAATTGAGTGGCCAGGGTCTGAAAACCTTGAAAGGAAGATACAAACAGATCCCATATCACGAAAGTCAGCATGTGTGAGCTGCTGCAGTGTTAAACCTTAAGTTAATATGGAAAATTAAAAAAAAACCATGTCATATGCTTATAGAAGACTTGTACCCTATACTTAATGTTTCATAGCAAACCAATAAAATGACAGCATTAGAAAAGAAATTACGAAGAAGAAGGAAAATACGAAAGATTACAGAACATACGGCACAAGTCTGTGTATTTGCCACCCTCTGTATATCTCTTGCCGAAATAAGTCTGACAGTGTTGCTGCTTTTACTGTAATATTAATATTTAATACATTATGGTATTCAAGACTGTTTGGCGGAAAAAGACGGTACTCATTCGAAAAGCAGTTCAAATCACGGTGGACGCGTTTATTTGGGGCTCACTTATATTCGGTACATGTATTTTGTTGGCATGTTAAATAATTAGAAGTCTTTAAAATTATGAAACTTACCCTGATGCCGTAAACAACGAAAATAAAAATACTTATAATTGGGTTTAATATTTTATACACGTAAATTACATTATAGTAAATATTAAAACTTTGTTTCCTTTTACTACAAATCTTATAAATTGGTCTTTGTTTTTCACCGTAAAAATATTAATTCCCCTTTCTTCCCTTCTCATTGAAAATTAATAAAGCTATATGAGTGTCTCTTACAGCAAGTTAAAACCAGCCGTACCAGAGGTTTTTGTCGCCAAACTAAAAAGAACCAGTTTGTGTCCATTGACGGATAGGGTTATTGATTACCCGGAGATTGTGTCAAGTTATTATGGGTTCGTACCACTGCACAGTTTTGCGGTCCTGTTCTATGTGCTACTGGTGTGCCCTCAGACGTTGTATCCAACCAAGTATACAGTCAGCAAAAGTTTCAGCCACAGACCATACATGTCCTCATACTCCCCTCAGGAGTTCAAAATCCATGCCTTCATGATATCTGATAATGTGTCCGGCACGACGACGACGTCAGAAATAGCCCTAGACTTAAATACTATTATAACATATCAATTAAGATAATAGACTTACAGTGTCGAGTAAATATATTGAGTCTGCGTTTACTGTGAAGATATTATTATTTATATTATGAACTACGACCTCTCGCAGGGTCAAGGAGAACCAGTTATTGGGAATTGCTTCAATACAATATAGTTTGTAACAAGGTTTATATATATTGTCTTGTCAGTTTAATTATTTACCTAAAGCTTTAGGTCGATGAAATTAATGAATTTTTTTTTGATTCCCTAAAAGTGATAGCTAATAGTTGTGAAATAGGTTACCTAACATAACACAACAACCTGAAATAAACTCTACAGTAAAACTGCTAAAACTCTTTTACAACTGATTTAAATTTGTAAATGTTTTTCACCCGTTTTGTTTGACTTGACTACTACAAAGTAACGAAGTACATACAGACCACATATTTCTAGGTCAAGCTGAATACTTTGTAGAGCAACTATGACCCGGAACATCTTGACTGCAAGATCGACGTCTTAGCCCATATTATCTATTTCGTTACACGGGTGTTTTCTCGTGGTCCGTGGTGGTATTACCTTAATAATAACAGAGAAGTCTGCAATATGACTAACAAAAACAACTATGATGAGAAAACATAGCCTACGGCAACTCTTCTGCGTGATTAGAGCAAGTGGTTCGAAGAAACACAGTCACAATTCCGGTGTTGTCATACAAAATAAACCTGATATTTGACAAGTAAATCAATGTTGTTTTTTTTAATTCCATGCCACACGACTACGAGTGTTTGTATACTCTTTGCCACACGACTGCTATCGCCTACCGGAAGGAAACCAATATCAAAATTCAAGATATAATAACTATTATGAAATTTTGCTGTCGACAGTCGTCGCTATGTCCTATCATCATGCAGCCTTCTGTCATTACGAGCAGATATATGTAAATATATACCTAACATTTAGATTCATTTTAGGTAGGTATATACAAAAGATCTTAAATTCTGTATATACTTTTTAAAGAATATTATGTGTAAAAAAAAAAATATATATATATATATATATATTGCGTAGAATGTCCAGGAACTTTTACAATACAACCTCTTGCACTTAAGATAGCATAGCTTGCAAATGTCAAGCACTAATCAGTATAATTGTCAAGAAATAGTCAAGAAGTGTAAACTACAATATAACAATGAAAATAATTAATTAGTTACTATTCATCGCGGTAATGCCAGACTTCATTATAATTAAGGATGATGTTACTGATACGGGCGCAGGCGACATTATATCGAAGAAGTTAGAAGAAAACTGCGTGAAGTATCTTTTCGTGCTATTATGTAAACATTACGTTTGATACAATAGAGTACACTCTTAAAGTGCCGGACTTTGTAAATATGTGGAATGCTCTCGCATTCTTAATCAGGATGACATTCTATCAAAACGTAAAGCTCATTCCTTTAAAGAGTTCTTAACTTTCTTCGTTGGGCTTTGATTGGAGGTTGGTGTGCAATCGTGTAACACGCATTCTAGAAACCTCACTCAAACGTCGTCAAACACACAAGCTTCGGTAGAGCAATTATTACCCGGAATATCTTGACTGCAAGATTGACGTCTTAGCCCACCTTAGCTATTTCGATACAGCAACTTACATATTACCTAAAAACAGTAACCAACTCGTCCCATTCAAATATTGGTAAATAAGTTTTTTCTCTTATAAACTACATACGCAGCAAAACAACTTTTTGTTTTTAACCCCGACGCAAAAACGACGCGGTGTTGTAAGTTTGAAGTCGATGTCTGTGTGTGTGTGTCTGTGTGTGGCATCGTAGCTCTCAAACGGATGGACCGATTTCGAAGCGGTTTTTTTCTTTTGAAAGCCAGTTTCCTTGTGGTGGTTTTAGCTATGTTTGTTTAATATCGGTCCAGCAGTGTAAGAATATCAGCTCTTCTTCCAAAATGATGTAAGGCATTTTGTAATCGTTGAAGGGATTTTCGAGTCGGGGGTGTTTTAAAATTTTAAATTTAATCATTGTAAACGTTACTACATTAACATGCATTTAGTGTGGTTTTATTTTACATTTCGTGTTCAGAGCTTTTGTTTGCAAGAAGAAAAAGAATAAAAAGGCTGAACTTGACATATCTTTACAAGATAAAGGTCTTAAAGAGCTCTTAAATAGCCCTAACGTTTTCAATTTACACACTAACAAGTTTTGTCATTTACAGGTTGTTCCTCCGGATGGTGGCTGGGGATGGGTTGTGGTATTCGCCTCGTTCATGTGCAACTTCATTGTGGATGGTATCATAATGACGTCTGGAGGAGCCCTTGCTGACTCTATCAAGGCGGATTTCAATGTAAGATTCTCATTTTTTATTTACTTCACTATTGATTTCAAAACTGCTTAACTTTCACTGTGATTTAAAAATGATGTTATGGGTAAAGGGAATGGGGAAAGTTATGGGTCACTGTTATTGACCTTTGAGGACAAGATTATTGTAACGGGAGTGTGGATAGTATTGTCCCAATTATAAATTTATAAGTTTAAGCTTTATGTATACAGTCGGACATCAGAAACATAACAGACCAGGAATTCATGCATAGGTATAAATTGCTGTACAGCATTTAATCAACGAAAATAAGTTTTTTTTTTTAAATTTAAACGAGTTTTTTTGTATTATATAAGTAAACCACACCTGGATCCCTCCGAGAGGATAGGGTGTGTTGTGTTGTAAAGATCTATTCCACTCGAATACTACAATCATTCTAATATCATTGGTAGTTCTTTGTAGTCATATTTATTTTGTATTCCGAACGGAGACCACTTTTTAAAAATACCAACACAAGTTTATAGAAATTAGGTACAGTCAGTAAAAATGCTTTGGGTGATCTTTATAGTGTCATATATTTTCAGAAAGTGAGTTGAATCAAAATATAAAAACATTGCTCATGTAGGTACTAACAGGTATTTACTATACCATTATGCAAAACTATACAAAAAATAAGCAAAAATAAGTAAAAATAGTATTACTTCATTTTTTAATTAAAATTCTTACCTACTTATATTTGTGTTTTTTTACATGATAAATGTTTCTCTTTGTATCAGTCTGTTCATGAATTTGACTAGTGTCCCACAGAATTCTATTCCCAGAATTAACCACACCCCCTCATCACGGCTACATACATTTGCGTCATTGCCGTGCCTCCGTCTTATATCCAAAATGTGTCCAGAAGAAAAAGATCCTTGAATCTGATATCCATTAATACAATCATGCAGTTCTGTTTAATCTGGTCGTTCTATTACAAATGTGTTAGTAATCCAGATGGTCTGGTCGTTATGTTGCCGCCATATCCTGTCTCCCACACATTGTGTAAAAAAGATACTCTTAAACTCATTCTGTCACAACAATTAAAACATTCGTTGGTTTTAATTGTTGAAACAGAAATTTGGTATGAAGTATTAGGCCGCAGAATAACGTACATATAAGTATGATATACTAGCTAATGCCCTCGACTTAGTTCGCATGGAAATTTTGGTAAAATCTATCCCACGGGAATCGTAAATTTTTCCGGGATAAAAAGTTCCGGTAGAAGCCTATGTGCTATTCTAGAGTATAATTTATCACTGTGTCAAATTTCATTCAGATCCGTTCAGCCGTTTTTGCGTGAAAGACTATCCGTCCATCCTCAATAACTTTCGCTTGTATAGTATTAGTCTATATTGTATCTATGATATTTTATTCATATACATTTATGCTATGCGCAAACACCCAAGTGCCACGGCTCGTGTTGCGTGTTTTTTATTTCATAAAGGGGACTGTTTCCTCGTTTAACACACTGATATGCTTTATGTAAAAATATAAAAAAGAAAAAAAGATGTGTCTTACGAAGCCGTGCTTTGCTCTAGTTACTTTACTAAGCACAGTATGGCTTAGTTAAGCGGCGGTACCGTAATGACTAAGGTGCCGGACTTGCGATTAAGTGGTTGCGGATTCAAAATCCATTCAGTACACCATCGACGTGAACACACTCCGAACCCAAGCATTTAGCTTAGTTGGAGGGGTTAACAAGAAAACCAGTGATGTTACTAGTATTCTTTATAAAGAAAGAACTACATACTTAGATAGGTACACAGTTAGTAAGCGATTAACCTTTCTTCACTATTTTTCTTAACTTAACTTCCTAATACTGTCAATTTCATGGAAATCTTAAGAGAAGTTTTGCAAAATATGTATAAATTATATATAAGTATTAATGTCACTCGCACATAAAAATAAATGACATTATCCCAAAAATAAACTGTATCTCATGCTGGATCATAACGGCAACATTTCAAACGTACGATGAGTGATAAACAATAAGCTACTTAGAAACAGATCATCAAGGTTTTCTTTACATTATAATCGAATACAAATTATCGAGTATGCGTGAAACCCAATAACTTTTGGGCACGCTGTCCGTTGATCTGTGGTGGGTCATTGTGCTACATTTAATATGTAGCCTAATGGAATATTTCATAATAATTATGTTAAGTCAAATTGTTAAAAGTAATAGATCACAAATAAGCATAAACGAACAGCAAGTCAGTAGCAGTCAGCGACTCAGAAAGTCAGAAAGTCAACTTGGTAACTTTGTTGTACGTTCATCTCTTTCAAATCAAATTAATTTAGTTTCAAGTCAACACCCCAATATGTAATGTTGAAAGTACGTAAACCTCCACCAGGCTAACCCATTACGACCGATGTCTTCCCGTATGTCTTTTTCTCGGAGTCCCTTGACTCCAAATCATTGATTTTGCGGCGGGCGGTTTTGCTATTAACGAAATTATTAAAACCACTAACTATGACCGGCAACGCAAAGGTACGGGCGCTCTTTGGAACTACATATGAGGGAAAAATCGCCTGTAAAAGCAAAAGTTCGGTTCCCAGCCAGGACATATAATTGTGTGATGAGCACGATCATTTGTTTTGTGTTTGGGTGTGATTTATCCATAATTTGTATATATTTAGTAATACATAAGTACGTTTATTAGCAGTGGTTACCATAGTACAGGCTTTGTATAGTTTGGGATCAGACGGTCATGTGTAAGATGTGTCAAGTTATGTTAAGTTGTCAAGTTATAGAGCGACGTAAGATTTTATAAAATCAACAGGCTTTGTATAGTTTGGGATCAGACGGTCATGTGTAAGATGTGTCAAGTTATGTTAAGTTGTCAAGTTATAGAGCGACGTAAGATTTTATAAAATCAATCACTCGTCAACAGGTTGGCTCGTTGATCGCATCGTTACCACGTACTTATGACCTTTGATTATTAACAACTTGATGCAAGAGCATCCGTTCAGCACAATAGGGTAGATGACTGTCAAGTCAAATCAGTATCTTTTTAGTAAACGTCAAAACGGTAGCTTCTGTACATTTTTGTATGAAATACTAAGGCGTGACGTCACGCCTCAGTATTGTCAAATCAATTAATTTTAATGTTAATTTAATAATTATAATCTAAATTAAAAACGTTAAAATAAAACTGGACGACAATTTTCACAGTATTTTAAGTTATTTTATTGAGACACTTGGCTAAATAATTTATTTTGAGCAAAGGCAACTACCCAATTGACAACATTGTGAAGTGTTAATGTAATCATCAGATTGTAACAATCACAGAAGCAAAAAGAGTTTAACCTCACAGTTAACGTTGATAAACCTCTTCATTGATCTCTTTCAAGAATAAAATTATCATAATGTTAAGGCCAAGGTTTCAATCATGGCGCTTACAAATCGCTCCATTCATTCGACGACTTAGTCATTCAATCATCTGTGTAGGTACATATTACAATGTTGGTTTGTAGAGCACTTATTGTTTATACATATATGAAATCGTAAATGTACCTAGTTAAGGCACACACGTACGCGATTTCAGGCACTTTAATAATTGTTTAATTATGTTTTGGAAAAAAAAATAATAGGTACATATTTTTAAATTAAACGTTGTTTAACATATATGAATAATCAAGAATAATATATAAATAATAATATTTCATAACGTGAAAAGTAATTTCGAACCGACTCTAGGAATTAATGTCTACTTCAATAGTAAAGTGCAGTTAATCATTATTGCTAGCGAATAGGGTTGTCAGAGCTTCGTGGGGGCCAGGAAAAGTTTTCACCGAAAAGAACCAAATGACCTATTTTTCATAATATATTTTTAGGGTTAGTACCTAACCGGCATAGATCTATTATTACTGCACTTGTACTATTGCTACTTCCTTAATTACAGAACTAAACCGTTTCTCATCCGATTGGTGCAATAAAAATCTTTGCCTACTAACAATACCGCGTATTTCAAAACACAACATTCCGTCGTTTATATCATTTTATCATATTGACGTCACGGAAACCCGTCGCCCGATCTTGCAGCAATTAATTACACAATTTACACCACTTCGGAATCAAATTGATGTCAGGAATGGAATTTGCCGTGACCATTTTGATTAGGGTTGCCCCTCGATTTCTGCAACTGGTTACTAACCGGATATTTGTGGACGGAGGAAGTAGATATTGCGTTTAACATTTTAATGTTCATGATAAAAATTAGGCTTGTCTTTACAGCTTCTAGACTATATTTTGCAATTTCATTGCAATTACTTCAGAATTAATAGTTACCCTCAGATTTATTTTAATCAATCAATTAGCCTATATTAGTCCACTGCTGGACATATGCCTCTCCCAATGTACGTCATAGCATATTTATTTTTATACTAGTCATATAAACATTTAAAATAAAACACGGATAAAATTGGGGGGCACCCCATAGTTTCACCCGCTCTTTGGTTACCGCTCCGCTGCTATGGGTCATAAATGTAGCGTAATTATATCCGTCCTGGACCAACACAAATCTTATCTTATAAATCAAAGTGCTTGAATCTGAGATAAGAGTGTTCAAAGAAGAAAAACATCTCTTTCGGAGTATTTTACAGAAAAATGAATAATGGGTACTGACCAATAAACCTTCTCTTTGGACTTTTTAGCAGTAATATCGACATTGAATTTTAATGACAATTCCTTGACGTTACACCGACATATTCTTGGAACTAAAAATTATTTTTATTGGAATGAAGTTCCTTATCGCGCGTTACACGCTCTGATGGGAGTGAGACAGAAAAAAGTGTTATAAGACTTTTTTCCGACACTTCTTGCTATAGTGATTTTTACGCCATCTGTGGATTCTGCGCGATACTACGCTGTAGTTTGATGTACTTATTTTGATACAATTTATTCAATCTATTAAATGTATGTATATGAACTTCGTTCCAACCGGGTGTGACAAGGACGCTTTATTATTATTCGGCTTTATTTATTTATTTATTTATTTATTTGTTTACCTACAATTGTTACACTTATTTTTTATTTTTATTATCGTGGTCAGATATAATATGTTTAAATTTAACCAACCCCTTATAAACACTTAAGTATTGAGCAGAAGTTTACTTTCAGATAAAACCGCTTATAATATTCGATTTGGAAAAAAAAAGTGCGAGAACTGTCCCAGCTGTACAGCCGTACCGGCACTTGCTCTGCACTACGTGATGAATGTAAAGCACCGCACACAGATTAAAACTTTTCCACTATTGCAAGTGCACTAACCCTTGCAAGTCTGTAGTACATAAAGTTCCCACATAACAGTCCGAGGGCAATGAACGATCTCGGCCTCGAGATGCCATTTAAAGCCGAACAGGTTGCATTTTTAATGTATATATTTCGTTTTGGATCCAATCGCTTAGTTCACGTAATCGTTACCTCGCACTGATTCAGTGTTGTACTTAATGATTTTATTATAAATCGATAATCCATTACTTCTTTTCCATTCACTTTTGTTTCGAGATTCCTGACTTAGGAGTCGTTGTGCAGTCAATATTATCCACAATAATTATCGTATCTGATGTCAAAGGTTGAATTATCAGTTTCGATATATAAAGAAGTATAGTTAACTACAATATATTGTAAGATACTTCTTGAGACAACTCATTGTTTATATTTCACTAGCAACCTGCCCCGGCTTCACACGGGTAGCAGAGACATCTTCAACAATCATCATCATATTTCAACCAATTTACACAAAACCTTAACAAATTATACACCTAAACTTCCTCATGAATCACTCTGTCTATTAGTGAAAACCGCATGAAAATCCGTTCAGTAGTTTTTCAGTTTATCGCGAACAGACAGACAGACGCGGCGGGGGACTTTGTTTTCTAATATGTAGTCATACGCAGTTTCCCCTGCGTTTATGACCACTGCTCCGCTTCTAAGGGTCGTAGCGTGATGTTAGATAGCCTATAACCATCCTCAATGAATACTCTATCCAATACATAAAGAGTTATTAAAATCTGACTGATAGTTCCAAACATTAGCGCGTTTTAACAAACAAACAATATACAAATAAAACATTACAGCTTTATTATATTAGTATAATAATAATAATACTAAATATTCTTTATTTAAGTAACAACGACTCATATGTGTTAGTCAAACTTAAAACCTATGTTAGTAAAAAAATCTTAATTTAACAAAATAAATAAGTACCTAAGTAACACACATTTTTGGATTGCTTGTAAGTAAATCCAATCTACTTGAGATCATCTTTAGTATTGTATGATTGTATTTAGTATTGTATGATTGTATAGATTAAACATTTATTGTTAAAATTAAATAAAAAGTTCTAATAAAAATGCCAGATGCAAAAACCTATGCCTCTTTAAATAATAATACTTTTTCTGTTAAAACTTTAATCTGTGATGAAGAAGTATTGTTAAGAATAATTATTTTTTTTAATAAACTCCTTTTACCTCCAACTTTTTTATTTAAATGGATTAAACTATTTTCATGAACACTTTTTGATATTGATATATCAAAAAAGTATTTGTGAAAATAGTTTAAACCATACGTAAAATCTATGTCCATTTCAAAGCAATTTATCAAAATTGCTTTGAAATGGACATAGATTGTATTGTGATTCAAAAAGGTCAGTTTACCATTTCGCCAGTTATTAAACAAACCCCATCTCTGTGATCCAGAGACCAAATAGCATTTCAAAATATAAAATTGTCATCATAATTCATAATATTGATTCTGTAAATACATATTTCGATTTTAACAAAAATAATGTATTTACATTTAAATGATTAATTTGCAGCAGTTTTAAGTGTTATTCATATTGTTTGTGCTTCTCAAATAATTGAAACCATTAATCCAAAATCAAAAATGTGTATGTAACTGAAAAAATACAGTATACCTACGCCAGAATACGTGTACAAAATACAATCTATTTCGTAAGAAAAATACAGTAGGTAGATACGTATATATTATCATATTTTGTTAAAATGACGCGAATTGTGGTGCATTAGCGATAGGTCAGCCAGTAGCAATGATCCCGATGACACCGTAATCAATTAGGTACTTTTCTTTTCGGCGTCACACTGACCACCTGGTTATGGACCTTATTTTTATCAGAAGCTTATCGTCCTTATGTTCTTTGCAATATGTTTGATTTATTATTTCATATTTTTTGTTTGTTAGTATGGGGGCAACGTTTGATCACCATGGCAACCATTTGTTGATAAGGTCTTCGACACTGAACTACTTTGCGTAAATACAACATGATGTTGTGAATAATGAAAACACAAAAAAAAAATTATATTTAAAAACACAATATTTCGTTCATATTTTCTAATTCATCTAAGAACGGCATAATTATACAATTTTCTTCTGCTATTTTTAAAAGAAAAAAAAAAGAAAAAAAAGTACAGTACAATTTAAAGTAGGGCCTTGTATAAATTTTCTTGTATCCCAGTTACAACGAGATTTGGACCACCAACCGCAAATGTAATGTTTTTCTAACACAACAAATTTCATAATTGATGGCTCATTCGCAAAAGTGTTCGATCTATGCTACTTTTTTATAAATTTTGCCCAATATAAGCCCGAGGCAAAAAAAAAAAAATGTGAGCCGTCACGGGACGCCTGGCAGATGTGAAACATCGACATTATTTTGTAAAAGTCGAATCAAAAGAGAGAATCGAACAGTCGATTGCGCATGGCGACGCGTCGCCACACCGTACACACTACTACATATAGACTGTATATATATACCATCATATAGCGTGGCGACGCGTCGCCACTGCATGCGTCGCCACGCCAGAAATCAGTTTTACGTGCGGCTATAGATGTTTCACATCAAAAAATCACACCTTTTTACATTTTCAAATAACGGTTTTTATTAGCTCAACAGTAACATGTTAAGCTACAGTGCGTATCTTTTATTTAAAAAATATAAAAACATAGTCACAACCGTTTACATATTTACAATTTAGGACAGATAACGCAACATGTATGAAAAAAAATAGACGTGTCTACAAGTATGCGCAACAATTGGATTACTGCCAATATTTTTAACAAAACAAAACATTTTTACACACTGTTTTGTAATCTACAACGTTTCGTAATATTCTGATTTAACTTGTTATCACGCAAAAAACGCAACGTATTATGACGACCTCTTTTTTTTTCGTATGGAAACCCCCTCGGGTCATCACCTCACCTGAGCTAATGGTGAAGTGGTATCGTAATACCAATAGTGTTTACAATACCAATGTAATGGTGTCGGAATCGAACCGACTAAAACCACACGGTGTTCCGTCACAAGTGGGCCTATTGCAGGGGACCCGGGAATACCCTAAGAAGGAAGCCTCCGGGAACTATTATGACGACCTCTGTAGCGCAACGGTAGTGCACTACAGAGTCTACTGCCGCGTTGGGGGGTCACGGATTCGATTCCCGCTCAGTGCAAATATTGGATATGTCTACTTGCATTGTCTGAGTGTTTCTATCTATAGTAATACTAATATAATAAAACTGAAGAGTTATCTTATTTGTTTGTTTGTTTAAAGGCGCGGTCGGATTTCAAAAAATCTTTTTGTATATGATAGCCAGATTCATGAGGAATAGTATAGGCTATGTAACATCACGCTATGACCCTTAGGAGTGTAGCAGTGACCATAGAAGCAGTTGAAACTGAGGGGAACACAATATACTAACGTGGAAGATTTTTTTTGTTTGATTGTTTGTTTGTTTGTTTGTTTGTTTGTTTAAACGCGCCAATCTCTGAAGTTATCAGTCAGACTTTAATAATTATTTTTGTATTTGATAGAGTATTAATTAAGAAAAGTTAAAAACTATCTATTAACTCATTTTTATTAAATAGTGAACTGTTTTATCATCTACTAGCTGACCCGCGCAACTTCGTCCGCGTTTGTAAATTTAAAATGAAGAACCGCTCGACCGCACCTTTTGTGCAAACTTCACATAAAACATCTACTAAATAGTCCGAACAAGGCCTAAACATTTGGTTTGGATAGGTGAGCCCGTTCTTGAGTTATAAAATTACAACGAAAAGTGGCATTGATTTTTATATATATTTTATCATCTATTATAATTCACCCCTTTTTTTAATAAAATAAATAGGGGTTTTTCATGTGGCGACAACAATTGTAAGTTTTAACAGTATACTGTCAACTTTTAAGTCGTCGGATCTCTCAATTAATTGTTTTAGTTAGTTATCATTTTCTCATATGTACTGTTAAATTTATTGAATTGCCCGCGACTTTGTTCAAATTCAAACCGCGAAATTCAAATTTATCCCACAGGAACTGATTTCCTGCTCAATTTTCTTAATTTTTCGTTCCGGGAGAACCTTCTACAAAGTTTTACAAAACATAAAAAGATGAATAAAATCGGTTAAGCTGTTCTCAAGTTATGGCGTGACCAAGGGAAATAGAATTCATTTTACACGCTTTATATTAGCTTCACTTGTATGTTTGTAACCGACTCCTTAGGGCGCGATTTTGACCCACTTTAAACAGCCAGATTTCATTCAAACTTTGCACACCTGTCAAAGACCGATGACAATGCAGTAATTCGATTAAAATTTTGTAGTCGATTTTTTTATAAAAGCGTGCTTTTTAGTTTTTAAACTATAATTATTAAATGTACAGATTTGACAAAATGAAGAGTAAACTGTAACAACGCATACGTAGAGTACTGCACCCAAGGCTGAAACAAACCCACCTGCAGTGTTTAAAAATAACGAATTCATCGATTTCTCGATTTTTAAGAATGTTTAGATGGCTAATATTTGCATTGCTAACACAGTGGGGTTAAGTATGCAAGCCAACTCGATAACGTCAAACGATTTACAGTTACAACAACTAATACATTACCGTCTGTCATTAACGTACCAATCACCACCTCTATGCTCATCGTAATAGAGTTGTAAATAGAAGCCTCATGTAATGGTATGTTGCACAGTTATGTAAAATACGTATTAACAATGTACGTAAACGCAACTACGAACTTGACCATTACAATGTGTTCTGGGCACGTACACACCAGCCTTATGAAAGCTTTCTTAAAGATTGCTTTGAATTTAATTAAATAAATTACATAAGATTTTAAATCTGTGATGAAATACCTGTGATGAAAGTCAACATTTTACAAAGACAAACCCATTAAGCATTGTTAAAAACTTCCCAGCGGGTCTTCGCCATTACTGTAAATTTTTGCTATGCCCGGCGGTTCCTATAATCAAGAAACGATTCGTTTTGCTTACGGATGGTAAAATTTTCGTTGAAAATGCAACGCATCAATGCAAGTATTCCTCGAGGCCAGTTCTTTTTTTCTGGATAAAAGGCACCCTGTGATTTTTTAGCTACCCCTCACAACGTATTTTAAAACAATTTAAACACCCAACCAGGTCAGGTCCACTCCCCAGTGTAGGTATTAAGTTACAAATACACGGCGGTTCGACTAATCGTGCCAAAACGCAGTGGGCTACGCGCGCCTGCCGAGCCGCACGTTATTTCGATGCTAGGTTTATTTGTTCACACAAATAGTGTAATAGGCATATAACTTACTGGTTATTAAATATTCAGATTAATTAATTCTCTAAAAAATGGCAACCCTAACATCACAGCGTCGTCAGAACAGATAACAGAACAGTTACGCGATGGCAACTTCTAGGTAATATAACTGTAGATAAATAGCGCTGTATGATCTGAATTGCGACTTTATTGTGTCGGAACAAGAATCACTGTGTATTTAAATGATTTGGCGGAGTGGGACTTCTGTACTTGTACTATTATGTATTCTGTGGCCCAACTGAGAAGCATTATCGACCAACAAAACTCGAACACGCGTCGATACCTGAAAAATCTTAAAACGTTGCCGCGTTGTTGTTATGTTACCCTCAACCCAGAGGTAGAGGGTAACATAACAACAACGCGGCAACGTGTTGTTGTTATGTTACCTAACATAACAACACCCAAAATACTGAAACAGCAACTGAGCGTTCAGCTTGTTAAAAAAACACACATTTTTAGTCGTTCACGCTATCCACGGATAACTGCGTTACTTACTTGACTGAATGACATACCTTCAATGACGCTAAGATACTTTTTTGTAAAATACCTTCAAAATCTCATTAATTATATTTATAAAATTAAGAAAACGTAGGTACTAAAATTCTTTTCTATTCTTAAGAATAGAGAAGAGAGAGTAAAAGATATTGAATTATCTATACCCTTAAATGTGGCATTAATTGCTTGTGTTGTCTTTAAGTTCACTTAATGCATTTGACGTGAAGAATCGTTTAGTACCTGTATAAATCCTATTTACACTGTCTTAACTTTCATATTGAAAGAAAACAACATTACCTCCAAGTTTCTAATTGGATATAGTAAGAATACTAGACATTAGTAAGTATCATAATATGTAGCATCATAAAATATTAGAGAAATTCTAAGACAAACTTTACTGCGAGTAAAAATATATAGAAAGGGAGAAACTAAATCGCTAGGTTTGAATCCGACGCAAGTTATATTGCTTTTGTAATTGGTAGCAACCTAATATTTTATATATTATATTAATATTAGGTTGATATGTAACCTAAGATTTTTTATATTAGGTGATATATCAATCATTTTATACAATATTGTATAAACTCAGCATTCATATTTTGAACTTAAAACCGCAAACGTGACTTTTAGTACATAATCCCTTAATCAGCGTTACTATTTAGGTAACGCAGCGGTTTTAAAGTTTTCGCTCTCTCTTTTACTGAGTTTGAGATGTCAACATTGGCAATAAATTCACTGAGCCTAATAGTATAAAGGAGGTAAAAGCACTTGATACAGTAAGAATAAAGAATCTGATATAAAAAACGTGAGTAACAGATTAATAAAATAATTGATCAATCATCAATATAAATAAATAAAATTGAAGTGTCTGTTTATAATGTCAAAATAATAGTTTTGCTTAAGAGTTTAAGCTCATACAGTAGTTTTACAATACCTATGCCTAAAAATCAGTTTTTAAAATTTTTGTTTGTCTGTCTGTCTTTTTGTTCCTGCTAATATCCGGAACGGGTGGACCGATTTCCACAGGACTTTCACTGGTGGTGGCTGGTGTTATAAATAGTAACTTATGCTACTTTTATTTTGGAATAAGAATTAGGGTTCCGCACAAAATACATAAATACATAACACGTGAGCAAAGCCGCACGGGAACTGCTAGTGTATCATAAAATTCACTATATTACTGAATATATTATTATGATAATATAGTGGTGTTCATGATAGTATTCATTTTATTAACACATATACATATAACCCTATTAAACAACCCAACGTATGATTGTCTTATGATCAGTATTAAAATTAGGTTAAGGTTATTACGTTTCGTTAAACGTAATTTCTGCAAGTGTGGAACGTCTTTATAGCACGAACGCATAACGTTACCTTGGCGGCGCTGTGCGCTACAGCCATTGTGTCCAATTAGAATTTCTTGGTTCCCATATTAACTAAGTAACTGCTTACTTATTAGGCTATTACACATGTTAAGTTATCACTTGATAACTTTGTTACTTCTAAGTAGTATAATAACATACGAATTTATTGCAATAAAATTTTATTGACCGAGCGAAGACTGCTCATAACTAGATCTTGGCATTTTTCTGTCTGTTTGATGAAAAGTTTAAAAGTAGGGAAATACAAAAAGAAAATATTCAAAACAAGGTATATTGAAAAGCATTAAAATATTACATAATATGTAAGTTAGGTACGCGCAGCGTCAGCAGAATTTCACAGAAAACCGTATGTATAACCGTACCGTATTTAATAGGTGTACGTTAATACATCTGATTGATAAACTGCATATTAAAATTCAGTACTTATTTTGAAAAGTTCTGTAAACCGATAGATTATTCCAGTTTCTCTAACAATTATAAAACAAGGCAAGAATAGCTAACCTTAACTATTTCCGATATTAATTTGAGTTTTCCACTGAAGAAGCTAATTATATCGCAATCAGGGGATTGTAATAATACTCCGAGTATTAAAATATGAAGTATGAAAACTTATCATGAAATAATTTTTTTATGAAACTAAGAATGTATGAATACCAATGGAAAGATATTCCTCTACTATACTCCTAACGTTTCCTTATGAATGCACTTGGCAATAACTGTAGCACACTTAAATATCGTGGAAGAGAAAAGAAATTCACTTTGAAAAGGCAGGGAAGTATAGTATAATTGATAGACATTAATGTGGGCGGTCATCGCCTTTAATAGTTTCTAATGCAAGAAATGTATGGGTCGGTGCAATGCCCTCTATACTAACTTACTAAGGACCTCATTGAAATTCTATGCCTATAAAAGTCTGTTATATATGTCTAACAAACAGCGCTGCACGCCGAGAACACCGGCATGTATCACGCTGCATCAGTAAATAGGACCACACATAGACCTCAAATACCTATGAAATGAACGTGTCTAGGCCTTACGAGTTGCGATTCATTACGATACGTATAATGAAAGACGAATGTAAACGCTTTGTTATACACGAACTTGATTTAACAATGAACTAAGTAAGCAGTAATGTAGTATATAACCTGTACCAAGCAAAATAATACGTAGGTAAACAGTTTTTTGAAACTCATCAGCTTTTAGCTGACTTCAGAGACAGACTGCATATGTCTGTCGTTTCTAAAGTTTGCGTATTTCTATAGTTTTATGTACAAGCTGTTCGTAATAGAGATTTAATTAGTTAAGCGCTTTATTAGTGAAAATGATAGAATATTTTAGGCTATTTGGCTTTCTCATAACGGACATGCAGAGTCTGTCTAACATATAATCTAAAAACATGAGACAATTACCTGCCGTATCGAAACTGATTACATGCCTTATCTAAGCTATGGGGACATCCCAAAGGTATTTCAATTCCACTGTCAATTGCTTACATTCTTTAATAACAGCGTGATTATTACTACGATGAAGCAATATAATGGTAGGACAACAGCCTTTTGCAAATAGTAGGTATCGGAGTACCTACTATTTGCAAAAGGCTGCAGCAATTACTTCCGAAGCCTTTTACAACATGCTCAGTCCATCTTTACGCCTGTCTGCTTACTCAATGGTAGGAAATAATACTTAGTTGCACTCTTAACGGTTTATTTTTGAGTCGAATGCGTCAATATAGCGACGACTATCTAGTCTCGGTCCGGTATAACAAGTCATTTAGACTCCACTTTCCTTTTAATGTCAATTTAATTAAAGCTGAAAGTGCATAGAGCGTACCAAAGCTGCGACTTGTTTGTCATAGTCCATAACAAGGTCACTAGGCCGTACATCAAACAGATCATCGACATACGCCACTTAATTTGGAGGAAGGAAGCCACCAAAATACTTCTACATTACTCTCTCTATTTGTCATCACTCAATACCAGGTCTTTAATAGATTTACTTTGACCGTTTTCCATGGGGATGCTAATCGTAGCGTCTTTAGAAATATTAATTATATTATTAGCGTTACGAATGTGATGTCAATATTTCTTTTTTACAATTACCGTTCCCTAACATTACCGTCAGTTGAAAAATATAATAGAAGAGAGAATAAAGGCGAAGAGGCGTGCATATTTTTGAAGTGAAAACTTCTTTAGGTACGTTGGGCAATATCAAAAGGGTATGGGAAAAAAGCATTGAACTCGCGTGACCGTCACGCTCAGATGACATATATACAGATGTGGGTGCATATGTATATATTTTTGTGTGTATGTGTTTTCACTTCCGAAGTAAAGTCACAGTTTTTTTTTTTGCAGTAGGTATATTTATTTAAGAAAATTAATAGAACAGAGAGTGAGTTCCGGTTACCATAAACAGATTAGGTTAAGATCGGCGAGTATTCGAGAGGGAGTGCACTGCGGGCAAGCTCTAGGGGGAAGACAAAAAGATCGCAACTGCTTTTTTCCACCGAGTGGTTTAAGTCAGCTTGATTCCGACACACTACCTAACCCCAGTGGTTATCACCCCCCTTTGGGGAAATTCGAAAGCTCAAAGAAAAGGGTTCGCTGACGACATAACCGCCGTATTTTGCGGCAAGAATGAAGAGGAGACCAGCGATTTTTTGACTAAGTAATTAATTCTAAAGTTTTTTTTTGACAAACGAACTTAATTATATATTACTTTGAATATTTGTTGCTCGTCGTCGTACCATCCTACTTATTATTCATTGAACATGTATTTTTTACTGACCGAAATTATACTATTTGAGTGACTAATTACATACGGATTACGGAATACGACTTAAATTAAGGACAATTTGACATGCTTCGCTTGTTAAATTTGCAATGGTGAAATATAAATCACTTATTTCTAGCATATCGAACCACTTATGTACGTCGTTAGCAAATTATAGTAATTATCCCATTGCCGTAGCATTCATAGCCATTCCCCGTATTTTCACACACCGTTATGGTCACTGTTTCACTTCCATAAACCTTTCTCAATAAACAAGCTATCTAACGCCAAAAGTATTTTACAAATCGGACAAATAGAATCTGAGACAAGCGCTTTCTTCAACCGTACAAACTCTAATGTTAAGTTCATAATATTAACTAGTTGTTCTCTGCAATTTTATTTGCGTTAACATTTGACACAATAGAAATTATCACTACATATTATAAAACAAAGTACCCCGCCGCGTCTGTCTGTCTGTCTGTTCGCGATAAACTGAAAAACGATTGCACGGATTTTTATGCGGTTTTCACTAATAGACAGACTGATTCATGAGGAAGGTTTGAGGTGCGAAGCCGGGGCGGGTTGCTAGCATTTCATACAATAAGCAGCCTTCTCAATAAACGTGCTACAAAGGGTAGCCTGGGCCCTAAAAACCGATATAAGAGCATAAACCGTAAAAAACGTATCAGTTTTGTTTTGTTCGTTTCATTTTGTTTTGTGGTAGCTACCCACTTTATTGCTAAACTTATTTATACTACTTCTTTACTTTAATGTAAAAAATAATAACAGGTAATTGAAAAGCCGTTCCGACACTATTTAATTTCTATATTTTTATCTTGTAGTTTCCCTGATAAACGAATGTAATCATTCTATTGAGAAAATAAATGTCTTAAACTATAACAGTACAGTTGCTGTATTAATAGTGACTACTATTTTATCGAAAACTGGATGTGGGTGCAGCAAGCAAAACTAGTGGGACCAGGTCTATCGGTCCCGGAATACATCTAGTATTCCCAAATCCCAAAACATCAGATCTAGTACAGTTAGTTAAATATTGTATAATTACTAGTCATTTTCTTTTTTTTTAATGGTATAGGAGGCAAACGAACAGACGGGTCACTTGATGGTAAAGGACTACTGCCGCCCATGGGCACCTGAGTCACAAGTGCGTTGCCGGTCTTTAAGGAGGGAGTACGGGAAGGGTGAAAGAGGGGGTGAGGGGGGGAAGGGTTAGGGCCTCCGGTAACCTTTCTTACTCGGTGAAAAGCAATACAAGCATTGCTTCACTGCCGGTTTTCTGTGAGGCCGTGGTATTACTCCGGTCGAGCCGGCCCATACGTGCTGAAGCATGGCTCTCCCACGACGACATGTCTTAGCCATGGCAATAACATGCCATAAAGGAGTAACAGGGGCGAATGAATTCAAAACATGATACCTATCAAAACCTTATCTTATTACTTTAGAAAAAAAATATGTAATTTTACGTATAGGAAAAGAGAAATAAAGATATTTACTGCCTCCGGTTTAAGTCGAGGCTTAAGTGGTCAGAGGTTTGGCTTTGTTCTGATTAGGAGAGCACACAAACACAGTATACAGGTACGTTGGCACAGTCGAGAGACGACGGAACGGGTCGACTCGATGTCTATGAACTCTGTGTTAGTATCGCTACTCAAAATTATCTAACCGACCGTGTCAATTCTTTCCAAAAATTTGTGTCACGTCTAAATGTAATTGTAAAATTTATATTTATACACTTGTCTCGTGAATATTTTTTGAATAAGGTTTTTTCTTCCACAGGTCTCTGAAAGTAAGGTAGCGCTAGTGAACTCTCTGGCCGCTGGATTCTACCTTTTCGTTGGTCCCTTTGTATCTGCAATGGCTAACAAGTAAGATATAAAACATTTAGCGCATTCGCGTTAAATGATATTCATATTATAATCAATCAATCAGCTTATCGTAGTCCAGTCGCTTCACATAACACTCGCACGTGGTCTTCGAAATTCGATCCATCCCGATAACCGTCTTGAGTACGTTGATTCATCTGACTTTCCAGTATTCGCGTAGTCCTACTTCTACACAAGTGATTCTGTGATCTAATAGTGCTTCTGCGAGCTACTTAATATGTCATTCTTTATCGGAATAGCTCGTTATAAATGTCATCCTACAAAGATACTCCATAGCATATCTATAAGTACCCGGTTTACTCTAAATTTGTCACAAACAGCACTAATGATTTGATTACAGCAGATTTCTTCCAGAACTTCCTAGTTAGAGATTTCTGCTTGAATTGGGACTACCAATTGAATCACAAATCTCTAACAAGGAAGTTCCTCTTCTTAAGAACTCTAAACCCTTAAATAGCATCTTCCCCTTCAGACTTGATGTAGGCTCCGCTGGTTATTAAATAACATACTGCTCTGCTACAATTTCAACTCTATCGTCATCTGCCTACTCTTGTCCCAATTTTATTTGGGGTCGGTCGGCATTCTACTCTATCGTTCATCATTTCACTGCTTACTCCATTTCTAGCCATATCTTCTTTCACACAGTCCATCCATCTTTTCTTTGGTCGTCCTCTTGTCTTGTACCCGGCAACATCCAAACATAAAACTCCTTTCACCACATTTTGCTCATCCTTCCGCATCACATGTCCATACCACGATAACCTATTGCTCTTCAGCTTTTCATCCACTGGTGCTACTTTCAGGTTACCTCTAATATATTCATTTCTCACCTTGTCCATCCTAGTCACTCCACCATCCATCTCAACATTCGCATTTCGGATACGTGCAGGCGTCTCTCATCCATTCTCAATTTCAACTCTATATGGTTGTGTAATTCGTAATAGGTATAAATATTACTTTCAGATACGGGTTTCGAGTAGTGACCATCGTAGGTAGTTTCGTATCCAGTGCAGCGTTCGCACTTTCCTTCTACGCAACTAGCATCGAATACCTGCATATGGTTTACGGAGTTATAGGCGGTTAGTATAATTTTAAAAACTATATACATTGTTTAATGATCATTTGCTTTTCATTGTAAGGTAATTTGATGATCCATACTACTAAGCCAGACCATTAGGTATTAACGTTGCGTTAATATAGATCCTATACATCATTTACTTGACTGGCCTGTTGGTTTAGTTGTTAGTGACCCTGACTGCTGAACCAGAGGTCGTGGGTTCGATTCCCACCCATGACAAATAATTGTGTGATGAGCATGATCATTTGTCAGAACAAATGAACAGACACAGTCTGGGTGTAATTTATCTATAATATGTATGTATTTAGAAATATATAAGGATGTTTACCAGCTGCCTGGTTACCATAGTACAGGCTCTGCCTAGTTTGGGATCAGACGGCCGTATGTGAGATGTATGAAGTTATTATTATTAACCCATTAAAATGCACAATACCAGTTACGGAAATTAAAAACCATCCAACATTGAACAAAAAAAACGTTCATGTAGGTATTTCCTCAATAGGTATACCTATATACAACTCATTTAACATGTTTTTGTAACAAGCTTATCAGAACATTACGGAAGTACCTATCACTCCTTTTGCTGAACGAACAGGAATTGGGTTTCACATTATAAATATCACCGATGCATATACCGCCATACACAATATCATACTCCGAAGCTGAAACTGAGTAGTTTTATGTTCCCAAAAAAACTTATCTAACTAAAAAATTCAAGAGAAGAGTAAGCAAAGCACATTACGGTATATTTAAAGCATAGTAAATTATTATCATATGATATATATTATATACATAGAAACTAAAGCATAATGTACAATTTTCACAGGTATTGGTCTATGTATGATATACATGCCAGCTGTCTTGACAGTCGGGTTCTACTTTGAGAAGTGGAGAGCAGTAGCGACTGGTCTGGCGCTATGTGGATCCGGTGTCGGCATCTTTGCCATGGATCCTATTACCAACGCCTTAAGGGACAATTTTGGTTGGAGATACACTATGCTCGCCCAAGCAGGTTCGTTCAACACTAATCATTTGAAATCCTCTTATAATTCAATAGTTCTTTATTTTTCGGTGGTTTTAATAATTCTTCACGTCCTTTTCAGGCATGTTGCTGTTATGTATAATATTCGGAGCCATGTTCCGACCAATCAAACCGGTTCGTGTTACTTTGGCCGATCAACCCGAAGAAGAGGACACAGCTCGTCGACATGAGGAAGCTGTCGAAAAATTAAACTCAATGCTTAAACTACACAGCAAACTTGATTCCGGCATTTCTATGCCACCTGAAATGAGATTCACCAATAAAGTAAGCCCTCATACATGGATGGGCGTTGCAAATAACACCCGTTATCCAACTGCCGAAGAAGTTTTCCGCGGAAGCAATTCTCATCTTTCTAATTCTCACATCCGACGATCATCGGCTAATGCGGGAGCGATTAAAAATACCCTCTGCAATAAACCAATGTTCATTGATGTGCCAGTTGCCGAAAGAGACGAACAAGAAGACTCTAACAGTAACATTGACAATACCGAACCTCTGATTGGATCCACTGTGAAGGTTCAAATACCAACAAAGACGCAGCCTCAACATAACAGTCGCCGCTCACATGCTGATTTGGTTGCCAGGCCTCTATATCGTGACGATATTTTCTTCGCAGCTAGTTTGACCAGATTACCGCAATATACGTCACGAACATCTCTTGGCTATCATTTAGCTGTGACCCACGTACCAACCAAGGAAGATGCCCAAGAAGAAACATCCGGCAAATGTCGTGTCTGCCCTGAATCTGTTCGGAGAGCATTGGCAACGTTGTTAGACGTGAGCCTATTCAAGTCTCCAACATTCGTGGTGTTAGCACTGAGTGGGTTCTTTACGATGTTAGGATTCTTCGTTCCTTACGTGTACGTTAAAAGACGCGCTTCTGAAAGCTTGTCAGCTGAAGCCTGTGATTGGTTGGTGCGGAGTATTGGACTTGCGAATACCTTTGGTCGTATTCTGTGCGGTTTTGTAACATCAATGCCAAAAGTGTCGCCATTATGGGTGAACAATATCGCTATCTCAGCAGGTGGCATAGCATGCATGGTGAGCGGACTTTGCTTCCTAATAAGCTTCCAAATCGGATTCTGCGTTATATTTGGACTTGCCGTCGGTAAGTTATTTTACATATTAATTAATATGAGTAGCTAAATACAACTCAATTTTATTTTTGTAATCATATTTTTTTTATTACAGCTTGCTTCGCATCTCTGCGGTCTATTTTAGTCGTAGAATATATTGGTCTGGAAAATTTAACAAATTGTTTTGGTCTGTTTCTTCTCTTCCAAGGGCTTGGAGCTCTGCTGGGTGCTCCTATAGCAGGTTAGTTTTCCTTATAGCCGTAGTAAGCGATATAATATTTTAAAGCTGTATTTGTGTACGTAACGAATTATTCTTTTTATTAATTATTATAATTTCAATCGAATCAAAATGACACCAGAGTTGCTAGATACGATATTACACTGTGTTGCATTGCGTGTGCTCGTAGCCTAACTATTTCAGTACTTTGCGTCTGGTTTATAGGGACAATGCCATATTTCTTAAGCAATAACCTAAATTAAACTATGTACCTTGTAATACAACTACCAACTGGAAGGTTTTAAATTATATCTAAGTAATAAATGTTTGTATGCGCTGCACAAATAAAGCAGAAGATTTTTAGAGTAAACATGGTACATATATTGTGTATTTAACCTGATATAAATGACAAATGAAAATAATTCTAATGATACTATACGAACCACGTTAAACGATTCCCGTATAATACATAACTTTGACCCGTGTCAGCAACTTACATCATTCATTTTTTTTAATCAAATATTAAATCGGTTCGCACTCACGTTCGACTATCAATTGACGTGTCGCGGCTCACATATATCATTATCATTATTATCTGTCAATATAGTCAGTAATATTATTTTGTGAGTTTATCCTATAACCTATAACCCTCTTGTACGGGCCGTACAGATACTATATATATATATATATATATATTATGTACTTGATTATTTATAGAACAATATTAATTTTCCACAGGATTTATCGTAGAGGTCACGGGCAGCTTAAATAAGTCGTTCATAGTAGCTGGAGCATTTCTTCTACTATCAGCCGTTATGTGCTACCCAGTCGACCTGATCAGCAGGTGGGAGAAGTCCAGAAATAAATCAAACACATCACCGAAAGTATAATCACATAAGCCATTTGTGCCAAAACAAGTCTGAGGAAGAATAGTGCCAGCAGTTTTCTAACAACCGGATGATGGCGGAACCCAAAACGTAGTTGGCATTCACACGTTCGTTTGCCAATGATGATGATTTATACAGCAGCCTTATTCCCGCAATCGTCAATGACCGCACAAATAAGTGCTTAAATTCTTTGTTATTGTAATTATTCTAGATTGCCTTAGCACATTTATACGGAAATTATTTTGTAAGAATTGCAATTTTTTACAACTGTACATTTATTTACAAATGTGCCTAATGTTGTAACTTATCGTTAGAGATTTTTCTTTTCGAGAGATGAACTTGCATGCATGTAGGTAATTTAATTTATATTAAACTATAATTACAGTCCTAATCATGTACCTCGAATATGAAATTATAGAATAAAAACATTCCCGACAGTGAATCTTTGACAAAACTGCAAGGGCTGTTGCTGTCTTTGATTATTTTATTTTCTTGATAGAAAAATAAATACATGCGCATTCATGTAGAAAAAAGTAATTACCAAATCGTCTCCCTGGTGTGTTAGTACCTATTTATTGCACAATGGTAAGTTTGGCAATTCAATGTTATACCGTGATGTGTCACATCATTCGCTTGTAAAGTTTTACGAAACTTTTACACAATGTACCTATTGGTTAAATGCATCAATATATCACATCAAATAACACAATCAAGTATTGGAGAACCAAACAGGGAATCCTTTGAGCAAGACAACACCTTATTGCCCACTACAAATTAATAATGACATTATAGACTCTGCCTAACGCGTTGCACAGATCAAATTAAGACCATAGAGACTTACAACTATTCTGAAATCCATTATTCGGGCCTTTTTGGGGTCACCTTTACAGTAAGACATATATCTAGGTAAATATAATATAATCAAAGACTGCTTTAGTAATTCGATTAAGTCAGATATGCATTTAAAGTAGATTTAGAGGTTATAAAAGTACAAAGACTCGAAATACATATAAAAAATAGATTCGCAGTTTTGTCGAAGTTAGGACCTAACTTAGGAACCCCATGTGATGGAGATCTGAAGCCAAAATGTACTTTAATTTTAGTGTGTTAGAAATTGTGTGTAGTTAGATTATACTTAAAAGTGGTGCATAATATAAGACTACTGTAAACTCTGTAGAGATAAATATTTCTATAGAGGAAGATGTTGCATATCAAGGAACGTAGTAAAAGAGAGCTTGGGAGAAAATAATTGTGCCTTAGTATGTGAATTGGTTCTATATATTTTTAGGATAATTTAATGTTTATGTGTAAATGAGTAAGAGTCTTGTTAGAATTGTTACAATTTTTTCAAGGAGATATTAATTGCAAGTTGCAACAGTGTAATGCATTATTCTGTTACTTATTTAAATGTGTATTACTAACATACATATTTTGTAGAATAAGAACGACTGTGGCTGTGGTCTTTTAGCGTACCTATCTGTTCCAAAATTTGTAAATAAAAAGTCATGGTCATTTATTTCGAATTATAAATTCTTTGTTTCTTCAAATCCAAAACATTGGTCTGTCCACGTCAACTAGCTTAATAATTTAGATAGTTTCGTTTTTATGTATGCAATTATTTTAATAACAACTGTTCCTAAGGTACGATAGGTAAGATGCGTAAAGGTGCTTTTATGCATCCCTGTAGCAGATTAATTAATTTATATTGTATGATTTATTTTCCAAACATTTATATAATTAACTACTCGCGTGTAACATGACTAAAAATTGAGATAAAAACTACCTTATCTCCAAAGTTGGACCAATCTGCACACAGTGAGCAAAATTTCATTGAATTCGTTTCATTAGTTTAGGAGTTCATCGCGAACAAAAACGTGACAAGATTTTTTTTTTATATAAAGACTAGCTACCCGGCCACGTGTTGCTGTGGCTAAGTCATTTGCAATAAAAAATATTGTTACTATAAATTGAGATAAAAACTATTATATCTCTCAAGTTGGACCAAAATGCACATAGTGTACAAAATTTCATTAAAATCGGTTCATTAGTTTGAAGATTCATCGCAAACAAACAACATGACACGAAATTTTTATATTGTATATAACTACATATAAAAGTAAAGTTTATGCTACATTGTAAAGGATGGTCGTGTAATAAGTAATCGGCTATTACATGAACAATATTTTAGCTTATTAATGAGTAATCGGCTATTACATGAACAATATTTTAGCTTATTAATGAGTAATCGGCTATTACATGAACAATATTTTAGCTTATTACGAACATAACATAAAAGCCTTCTATACGGTGAGAGATTAAAAAACTTTAAACTGATTTCTTAATCAGTCTAAAGTTTCATTATTAGGTACTATGGGTATATTAATGACTAATTTACTGGATCCAACTAGTAACTTTTATGAATGGAATTATATTTAGTAGATACTTATATTGATATGAATTTATAGATTTTATACAATTTTGTATTCAATATTGGAAACCTTTTACTAACAATCAAGTCTTGACTATGCAGGGAATTTTACAAAATTTAATTGTTGAGAAGTTTACAAAAGTACAATGACGTTATAAGAATTTTTTAAACATGGAATTGTTGAAATAGTTTCCGATAGCGACTATGATTTTTATAATATATTTAGTATGTACATATTATATTGATGCCACAGTGCCATAATGCCTAGTGTATAGGAATATTCAATTCATCCACGTCTTATTGTCTTGCCGCTTACAATGACATAACGAAATCGTATGAGCATAACTTGCCATTTTCAAAATAAAATATAATTAATTGACACTAACTGCCACTACTTGTTCGGTGTTCAACAATATTTCGCACCTTTACGACGAAAATGACATAACACCAAAAAGCATTTTTTAGGAAATCACAAAAGAAGAGATTGTTGAAGAAAAATAATTTTGCTACTTTTGATTCAAACCTGAAAGGGTTTGCAATTTTTTATGTTAGAGTCAAATGGTTTGGTATAATTTTTAAAGTAAATGTTTTGTTATAAATGTGATTCAAAAAAAATAATGACCCTTTTACCCGGTCATTATTTGAATTGAATATTGAATATAAATTTGACCATTTCAGATCTAAGCCGTTTTTTAATTGAAAAGGTAACTGACTGTTTGACTGATTTATAAATAAGCATTCTATGTATGTATAATAAGTATAAAGTAAATATTTGTATTTTAAATGATTTAGTTCATCTCAAAATTTGTATCAAGATAAGAATATAATAATAGGTCTTTAGTAATTGCATGTATGGATCATGTTAATTTACCTCAGGTATCTCTAAAACGGCAACAAATCTCAGCAAAGTGGAAAGATGACGTTTCCAAAGCAATGTGAAACTCTGGAAATTTTTAAACGTTTTTTGTAAAAGTCCAATAATAAAATTGCCACCCGACGTATGAAAAAATCTTCTTGGTATTTTGACGAGTTCTTATCATGTGCTGTATGATGGAAGTAATGGCAAAGTATATTTCACCTCTCTCTACTGCTCAGAAGCCATGATTACCAAATAAAGCTTTTCTTTATTTATTTCACTTTTAAAGGTATGAAGAATTACTCCTAAGGGGACATCCATTAATCTCGTGATGATTTTTTAGCAACTTTTTAACCCCCTGGTGATACGTGGTGAGGTTTTAGACTAACCCCACCCCCTAGCCAAAATCACGTGTATTTTTTTAGTTCAAAATTTATTTAAAATTTTCAAAATATTATCCTTAAATACAGATATAATCGCGTGTTCTACGAAAAAATTAATACACGTGATATATCACTACACCCCCATCCCACCTTGTGATATTTCGTGGTTTTGGCCGAACCTCTTCTCCCCCCTCTTTCGAGCCTCGCGTGATTAATGGACAATCCCTAAATAATCTACCCTCGATGCAAAAAAGTGATCAAGATACACGTGTTAAATAACGCCCCTCGTGTTATAAGTTTAACATGTGTATCTGTCTGTGCTATAATAGGGCCTAATCGGATGGGCCGATTTGATTTAGGTTTTTTTTGTTAGAAAGGTGGCTTGATCGACAGTGTTCTTGGCTGTAATTCAAGAATGTCTGTTCAGTCATTTGATCTTAAAATCAGCTCATTTCTAATCCTTGAATTGTAAATGTAAATAACGTCTACTAGTCTGATCGATTTGAGCCAAATAATTAATAAAGAATAGGCACACTAAACAACCTAGTATCGTTTATATCAGAACGTACAGAACTTGACATAGGATGTTATTTATTATTGAAAAGATAAAATCCTGAATGGATCAATTAAACTTACATCAATTTAGCAACTAAAACGACGTAAACATAAATAGGCCTTTAAAATTATCAGCGTAGTCAAAAGGAAACAATGTTATTTCAAATATTAAAAAGCAAAATAAAGGATTTGGAAGATTAAATTAGCTTTCGTCCCCTACTTTTTTTATCTATAAAGCGTCTTCTTTAAGCCGACGTTGACGCAACTCAAAAAATAACGTAAGCACGCTTACTAAGAATTTTCTAAAAATAAAAAAGACCCATAAAATAGTTTTATTCCCATTCCCATTCTAGCACAAATCTGGTTGTTTTTAATATCAGGAAGGTAGGTTAAGTTGATTATAATCTTTAAAATATCGTAACTTATTTTTAAATTTTTTGAATTCTGTCGTTTTCGTTGTAAAGGTGCGATTTTACCAATTTATAATGTACGAGATAATTTTGTCTTCCTTTTGTTTCAAATAGATACACGGTACTTTCCAAGTTGTTGGTATGACGATAACAAGGGCTTCTTATCGCCAATATTTAATTTAAATCTTAATTAAGTTAGTTTATTTAGGAGGTATTGTTAGTCATTTAGTTTAGGTTATGTGCCTAGCTAGGATTTCCGTTCAAAGGGATATGAACAGAACGAATTGGTTTTACTATGAGATGATGCCCAAATGTTAAGAAGACTTCCTAGCTATGCGCATGTGAGTGCTCAGCGTTACAAATATTGATTAGCGGCTAATATTGTTACTATTGTATCACATTTATGTACTTAGACCGGTGATATCGTCTATTACTACTTGGTAATTAACGTGTACGCAGAGCCTTGATCTGTCGTACCTCTACCATATGTAATATTCCTTAAACTTAGCAGCAATTTGTATTTAATAAAATAATGTACTTTTGTTGACTATGTTGTTTTTTTAATTTTATTTTATTAATCGTACCTAATCAAATCACTATTTTCTATAAATCTGTCTGTTCATGTATCGAATGTCTTTGATTTATTTGACAAAAATAAGACATGACAAATCAGTCTAATCTGAAGTCTTTAAATGTCATTCCGACTAATTTGGTAACCCTTCAGAACCAGTACCCTAATAAGGCCCTTAACAGTGCGACGCGGATGACCTACGCGGATGTCCGCGGCAAATTATAAAATGTACTAAGCATAGATATTGCGTTCACTGCGACACGGAATTCCGCGCTGCAAACTGAACGCAGGATAGCGTCTGCTCATCCGCTCGCGGAGAATCCGCGTCGCACTGTAGGTATAAGCCCAGTATTTGTTTTTACTGTTTACGTATACCTGCGCTGGTTTTATCATACGTAAGTAGATATTGTCAATAACGATATGAAGAAATCGACAACCTTCTGCACCGTTCAATAAGGCGAGTGGGGAATTCTAGCTTTCTATCCATTTATACTTATTATGTGCATCAATAGGCCAATATGTAGTTGTTTCATTAAACGGGCAAAATATTTACTGCAACATGTGGCTACAATATTGTAAACAGACTGTAGTCCGGGCAGTCCGGCCATCACAAAAACATTCTAATGCAGATTGTATCTGAAAAATTATATCTCAGCAATATGTGTATGGGACAACTATAAATGATAGAATTTGATAATAGCTGAGAGATTTATTAATGATTACAAATGCTAATGATATTTATTGATAACTAAAACTAATGCTTATTTGATATGACAATGATAACTGATTGCTATGAGTACACGCGGCGCTCAACAATCGCGAACTGGCTATAATTTCGCACGCGCTACAGAAAATGCTAACACAACGAAAAAGTTTATTGTACGGTTAGACCGTACAATATGTTTGAACCAGAATGGTTCATATATGTTTCTCTTGTAATTTAAAAGCCTTCTCACGAAATTATTCCTTATTTCATAAGAAACATCTGTGTAATGTAAACAGTTGTAAACGTCTCTCGGCCGCTCTTTGACAAATTGTTCCACGACCTGTGATGGAATGTTGAAGTTAACAGGATCAGATGGAGGTAAGATGTAAACATACTAAAAAAAAAAGTTTATTGTGTTTATTGCCCGTGGAACTACCAGTCTTAATACCAGTAGTAACACGTTTAATTTTTTTGAAGTGAAAACTTCTTTAGGCTCGTTCTTTTGGTATGCGGAAAAAGTAATGAACTCGCGTGACCATCACGCACAGACACATATAATATACAGATGTGTGTGTGTGTATGTTTTTACTCGTACTATCGCCCATGCTGCACGATGCATTCGCTCTATGGTGGCCTGAAAATGGATAAAAACTGTGTACAGTTCTTTAAATTGCTAGAAATTGGTACTAAAGTTACCAGCACTGTACCTTTATATTTCAATTAAGTGTATTTGTCAATATAAACTTAAACCCTTTAAACCTGTTTGAGAAGAACAACTAATGCACGAAATGTCTAAAGGGGATGTCATGCGTAAATTGGAGTCACCAAAAATTAAACTATTTACAGATTTAAGACTGCACAAGTGCGTGTCTGACTCGCGCACCGAGGGTTCCGTAAGCAAACAAACTTGTATACGTCCATCTCGGGAATCAATTCTCAGAATTTTGCCCGTCTTTTAAGCATGACAGCGTAAATTGGAGTCACCAAAAATTAAACTATTTACAGATTTAATACTGCTATTCATTGACAAATGTTACTATTCCGTTGAATAACTCCTTGAAGATAATTTTATATAATGACGTGACTTATGATATTGATCTTACACTTAGGTACTTTATTATTTATAACTACAACTTCAACTTTTTTTTTCTCAGTGTTACTGTAGTAGTGGCGTGCAAATGCAGTAGTAATACTGTAGCATTACTATACTGCATTTGTACGCCACATGGTATAACATAGTGGACATAATAAATGTTACCACCTATTTGACTGGCCTGTTGGTCTAGTGGTTAGTGACCCTGACTGCTAAGCCAGAGGTCGTGGGTTCGATTCCCAACCAGGACAAATAATTGTGTGATGAGCACGATAATTTGTTCTGTGTCTGGGTGTAATTTATCTATAGTATGTTATGTATTTAGAAATATATAAGTATGTTTATCAACAGTCTGGTTACCATAGTACAGGCTCTGCCTAGTTTGGGATCAGACGGCCGTGTGTGAGATGTGTGGAGTTATTATTATTATTATTCTCTTTATTAACATCTATAAAACATATAAATTACATTTTTAAATACATTATTTAAAAAAAATATATATATTTCAAAATATAAAAAATAGTGTCCCACCGGTATCGAGGGACCAAGCTATCGGTGGTTAGGGTTCCAGAGATAGAAACCTCCTCACAATACGTGCCGTGTCAAGAATGACTGCCTTCTGCATTAGGCCCTTAATCCAGCTGCCTAACGTGAGCCTCTGAAGGTGTTGATCGAGGCTCTTTGCAATCAACCCATTGGCTGATATGACTATCGGCACAATGATTGCCGAATCCACATCCCACATGTCGACCACCTCATGGGCCAAATCCAAATACTTCATTTGTTTTTCTTTTTCAGCCCTTAAGAGATTGTCGTCATGGGGAATGGTGATATCTACAATCATTGCTCGGCGCTCTAATCGGTCTATTACCACTATATCAGGTTTATTGGCAACAATAGTCCTGTCAGTGATAATAGACCGATCCCAGTACAATGTTACACGACCATTTTCAAGAACTGGGTCGGGCACATAAGCAAGCACATAGCAAGTTGCTGATGGACTATCCTGGCCACTTGGTTATGTCTGTGCAAGTACTCGCCGTTGGCAAGACGAGAACAACCGGAAATTATATGCCTGAGGCTTTCTCCGGGACGATGACATGCCCGACAAATGTCAATCATGCCATCCTTCAGGATATGTTTCCGATAGTTGTTCGTCATAACAACTTCATCAGTAATTGCACAGATAAAACCTTCAGTTTCTCCAAAGAGGTCACCGAAACGTAGCCAGGACACAGATGATAATAGATCTACTTCGGGCCTATTTAAGGCCCGATAAAAACGTCCATGCAGCTCTTTGCTCTTCCATACTTCCCTGCGATCTGTAGTATTGAGTACTGCAGGTTTGCGCCAGTTCTCTCTACCTAAAGCAATCGGGGTGAGTCCGTTGTCAACTGCCACAACATCCCGATGCACCTCCACGTTAACAGAGAGGAAGTAATCTCTGAGATTGCATACCTCGCGGTTATGTAGTGTCTTGGCATTTAAAAAACCACGACATTTCCGCGGGATATACAATCTCATTACCGATGAACGTGGATGGTGCATTCGGTACGCGGTTAGCAATGTACGGACTCTTCTATCCAGGGCATCAAGTTCCGTCTGAGTCCATCTAAGTATGCCAAAGGAGTAGGTTAGGACTGGTATGACCCAATCATTATAGGCCCGCACCTTATTACCGCCTGACAAAAGACTTTTTAATACTTTTTTCAGGCGGCCAAAGAAGCGTTCCTGTAACGATTGCTTCATAGTCAATTCCTTTAAACCTAACGCCTGTGACATTCCTAGATACTTGTAAGTTTCGTTCGCGGAAAGACGTCTAAGGTGTGTAGAATCTGAGAGTTCCATGCCTTCAGATTCCACAATCTTGCCTCTTTTTACATGCATGACTGCACATTTATCCACACGAAATTCCATCCTGATACATTTACTAAAGTTTTCAGTTACCTCTAGTAATTTTATCAGTTGGAAATTGCAGCAGGCAAAGAGTTTCAAATCATCCATGAAAAGGAGGTGGGATATAACCTGACCTCCTCTCCGCAAACGATAGCCTAGTCCTGAACCCTCCAACATAGTGCTGAGAGGATTCAAAGCCAGGCAGAACCACAAGGGACTCAAACTGTCACCCTGAAATATACCCCGCTTGATCTTTATATACTCGCCGTCACTCTGAGATTGTCGATATCCTGGATAGCAAAGAACTGTTCTCCATTGCTGCATACATGCCTCCAAGAAAGTGCATAGAGTTGTATCAATCTTATACAACTCCATCACCTTCAGGAGCCACGTATGCGGCACAGAGTCATAGGCTTTCTTATAGTCTATCCAACATGTCGCCAGATCTTTTCGGTTACGGTGAACTTGTTGGTTAATGGTCGTGTCAATAATAATAATTATTATTATTATTATTATATCTACATACCTATGATAAACAAATGAATAAATGATTATGATTGGATTAGTTTTTCCCGTCGTACCTACTTACTACCTATTACAGAAAATTAATGAGCATGTTACCCAAATGCTGTACTAGACGGTATTTAATACCGTCAACGGGTAAATGATTCATTAATTTACAATAATAAAAATAAAAATTATAAAAAACATTGAAAATTTTGTCAAAAGATAATAATAATAATATGTTTATCCCAAGAATTACAGACCAATCACGTGTCTTCCGGCACTATAAATCACTAATGTCCATTTTGAGTGCATAACATGACACGATTAAAAATCGTTAACTTTACACATTCCACCTGCTTCTATGAGAAACGTAGGTAAATTAAAACGTTCATAACTTGTAAACGGACAGTTTTTCTTTAAAAATTCTTCTTGTAACTGCATGCTAGAGTCATACCCTTTCAGTGATAAGTAAGTGTTCCATTGTCATATACATATGTACACTGTACCTACTATATCTACACTGTATAAAACTCAAAATCAGCTTAGTGGGTGATAATATATGACAGAAACATAACTACCAGTGGCGTAGCGTGCCTTGGAGGGGCCCTGTATCAAAATTAGTTGGGCTCCCCAAATGAAGGGAAAAGATTTCTCACAAAAGAAACAAAAATGCTTTAAACGGGGGAATCCCGCAATAACCGATGTAGGATGTTGCCAACTTTTGGGCGCACGTTTAACCCGGGAAAAAAACCGCACAAGTGCATGTCTGACTCGCGCACCGAGGGTTCCGTAAGCAAACAAACTTGTATACGTCCATCTTGGGAATCAATTCTCAGACTTTCGCCCCTCTTTTTGGAAAGACAAACTTAACTTTGCGGTTACGATGTACGCCAAAGTGGACAATCCAACCGCAAAATATAAGTTTGTAACTTTTTTTTTATGTGATCAACAAATTAATGACTTTAAGATTTTTTCCTTCACTTGTGCTGTTAGACCATGCTTCGTACCAAATTTCATGATTCTAGGTAAATGGGAAGAACCGTATATGTTTTCGACCCAAAACCTATAGGGTTGGTACTTCCGGTTGACCTAGAATTGTCAATTTTGGTTAAAAGCAAAGTTTTACAGCACAAGTAAAGGGAAAATTCCGAAAAATAAAAGAGGGGAAAATTAAGGTAAATTTTGGTAAATACTTACAAGTTTTCGCGTAAATCTAAATTTGCCCATATCTTTTTATCGTGTTGACTCAGGACCTTGATTTTTATACACCTAATAGGGACTATAAACCTCAGTATCTGGTTTAAATTTCAACTTGCTAGGTCCACCCGTTTCTGTGAAAATCGGTGGTGACACACGGACAGACAGACGGACAGACGGACAAGAGAGTGATCTTATAAGGGTTCCTTTTTTTACCTTTTGAGGTACAGAACCCTAAAAAGATATTGCTTTTTTTTACTTTTGTGATTTCTGAAGTGAAAACTCTATAGGCAGGCACGTATGACAGTTTTTTTATGTTTTTCCCGGGAAGCACGAGATTAAGTAACATTGTGGATAACGTTTTACTAATTTTTGCTTACACACGTTAGGGGCCCAGTAGCCCGGGGGCCCCGTATCATTGATACGGCTGATACGGCGGTAGCTACGCCCCTGATAACTACTTACCTTTACTATCCCTAATTTCAGGCGCTTCATTTCAACTTTAACTAGCTTCAATTTATGTCATAATAGGTGATGGTAATAATAATAAGTAATACAATTAATATTAGTAAGTATACCGAATAAGCCGAATATAATTTGGACAAATTTATAAATCAAGACGTAGCCAGATCGAGAACTCCTTATATTCCAAGTCTTGAGATGGTAGCTGTAATGTAACTGCTCAAATGTATTATAACACATGTGATAAACGTTCATCACTTTCGATTTCAATGACACTCTAATCAAAGTTACAAGATCTAAAGATATTTCGCCGCTCGACAAGTTTTCTAGAATATAAATAATATTGATATTGCATCATATTTTGATTTTTCTCGAACAGCATCGCCATCGAAGTGCAGAATTATGCTACCTCACTCACCTACATCAGAAATATGGCCAATTTGTACGCATCCAGCTTCAAACAAGCTCTCTCTAATATCAAGGAACAGAGAATCAATTCAGCAACCATTTATTTTAACTTTTTTTTTGATTTTGGGAATTAAAAAAAAAATACGAAACGAACACTATTTCCTCTGTAGTGCTTTCTACTAATGAAACAAAGACTTTTGAAATAACGTGAAGAAAGTAGGAAGACTGAATTGAAATAAATAAGGCAGAGTTCGGTAGCTCCAATAAGGCGAAAAAAAAAATTAATAAAATAAAAAAATATCTCAATTTTATGTTATTAGCTAACTTGGAAATTACACCTTTGTCCACTCAAATGTAAACAAATTAGTAAGTAGTAGTTAGGTAAGTTTATTATTATTATTATCGATAAAACTAAATGTAGTTGTTACTGTAAACGGCTGTTTTATTTTATTAGTTTCCTTGGTGCTGGTAGTTAAAGATAGGCTGATGTAAGATAGCAAAAAGGCCGATTCACGTAAATTAGTGAAGTCAGTAAAAAATATATACTAATATAATAAAGCTGAAGTGTATTGTTGTTTAAATAGTGTAGGCGAGATAGTTTATCCGTTAAAAAAAATCTCCCTCCCACTTTTTTTACGGGATAATTAGGAGAAATTATGTTGTAGAGCCATACTTCGGCACGTATGGGCTGGACTCCGCTCGATACCACGGCCTCACAAAAAACGTGCAGCATTTCGCCGCGTGAGTGAGGTTACCGGAGGCCCTAACCCTTCCCTCTCCCCTATTCCCGCCCTTCCCCCCCTCCGCCTATTCTCACTTTAAAGGGTGACAACGCACGTGTGAAATGACTACCGCCGCCCATGGGCACAGTTACAGGTGCCCATGGACGGCGGTAGTCATTTACCATCAGGTGACCCGTCTGCTCGTTTGTCCTATATACCATAAAAAAAAATGGCTGAGCATATTTTTGGAAAGCAAACGGAACCTATGTGAAAATAAAACCTAAGTAAAAATATTGATGAATATGAAAAAGAAAATGGTATTATAGTGCTTGAGAAGACGAAAAAAATGATTTTCTTTGGAGTCCAAATCAGTCCATAACTTTTTGCACAAAAAATAAAAACCGCCGAAAAAGGCCACTTTTGGATATTCAACTACAGAGCTTCTAATGGTCTTAGGAACTTCTTTCGGGGCTTAAATTGTAGGTACCTATTAGTGATACCCAGCTATGATGAAAGTTTGGTGAAAAATGTTTTGTAAGTTTTGCCACAATTTGCAAAAACGTAAAAAAGGTGTTTTGGGAAAAAGGTGTGTTGTGGGTCGTGGGCACTTTTTCGTTTGTCGTATATAGCCGACCGTTCCTATATCCGACAAATATTACATTACGATTCAAATGCCAGATGTTGCTTTTTCACATTATGTATGAGTATTGAATTGAGAGAATAAAAAAGAAGAGTACAAAATAATTAAATTAATCGTTTTCTTTAACCAATTATCAGATTACAACAAATAAAATATATATTATATACATGCATCCTCTCACGCCTTATTGCTGTCATCAGACCTTTCTTAGCCCTCCTTCAGTACACTGCAGATCTTCAGATACAAGACGAATGATATCCATTCATAAATAAGTCAATCATGATTGATACATTCACTTGTGTCCACTCAAACCACAACATATAGCTGACCTGACAGAAAGTCCTGTCAAAATTTCAAGTTTTTCTAGTTTTCCCATCATTTACCCATTTTAAGGGCAAATTTTTTCTATTTCTTTCCCTAAAACCTTATTTGGACTATTATTAACAAATAAAAGAGAATTACGCAAATCAGTGCAGCCATTCTGAGGTGATGTGCCCACCAACAAATAGAATTTGCATTGCATGCCGAGAAAAATAAAAAAGGAGATAAGAAATAATACTCATATTGGCGAAAAAGGATGTTATATTAGCATTTTATTTACACAGAGTTAGAATTAGGTCCACGTCTGCGACCGAACGTCTGGACAACATTGACGAACCTGAAACAAAATTTATAGAATAAAGTAAATTTAAAAAAAATTGTAAATTAAACTTTATAGGTGGTGTTACAATTTAATGGGCTTTTACGAAAAATTAAAAGAAGGATTTAGTATCCTTTAAAAACAATCAATACCTTCTGTTGTACTGGATCCTACGCTTAGCACGGCCAGTCTTCTTCTTTTTCTTTTGCTGTTTCTCTACTTTAGGAGTTTGACCCTTGACCTTACCTGAAAGTGTTAAATACATGTTTACATTAAGTAGCAAGTAAACACCCGGTATCGGACTACTGTTATAAACTTGAAATATGATTTTAAAAAAAAAAGGACCACCAACTCATTCGCAAAATGATGCAATTGATACTGAGTAGTAATTTTTTTAAGTAATTTAAACTTTTTTAATTAATGTTAGCTTTCAATTAATTTAATAGAATATTACAACTTCCACTTTAATTTCATAGTTTTATGAATAACACCTTTTCATATTAGACCAATATAGTTAAGGAATTTAAAATAACATGATATTAGTCAATTCATATCATTTAATTTGTTGTAAAAGATTTTTCTACCCTAATCTCACTACATGCGAAAAAATTAAATAAAATGATGATTTTTATTAAGATATTTAAAAACTGTATCTATTGCAGTTTCACAATATTTGGACTTCAATTGTCGTGGTAATCATAGATAGCAGTAAATCAGGAAGACGCCTCTACTGACTTACTGCTACTTGATTAACATGAATGAATTAGGCAATACATTGGATTCCAACATTACTTTATCCTTCAGTAGAGCTGAGTCAACTGTGTATTTTTCCTTAAAAATAATTATTTTAGAGCAGAAAGTCAAGCCTAACAAAGGAATTTTATAAAGCAATAATGATTTAGGTTAACTTATGCAGTTTTATCAGTGTGTACCTAGAAGGTCTAAGAGCTTCCAGTTTGTAATGTCAAATTTCCATTATGTAAACTTATGCAGTTTTATCAGTGTGTACCTAGAAGGTCTAAGAGCTTCCAGTTTATAATGTCAAATTTCCATTATGTACTTGTTATTTCTTTCTCTGAATCTTAAAATCACATTTTCCCAAAATGACATATTTTAGAAAAGACATTATTTCGAAATGTACAATAATTATATTGTCTGACAGATCCAGTACAGTTAGGGAGATATTTATGATTTGGTTCTTGTAATGGTCGTAACCACTTTATTTTACAAAATTATTATTGCCAGGAAATAAAATTAAGGCTGAATGGGAATCTTTAAAAGAATTAAAACCACCAACTGCAGAAACAAATTCATTAACAAAATACCATGAAAAACAATGGATACTCTAGAAAGGCAAGTTGATTGAACTTCAATATAAGTAGGATTAGTTCTATTACAACTTTAGTTGTTTTTTTCTTTAGAATGTGATTTTACTTGTATATTAACATCACAATTACTATTAGTGTCTAAATTTTATTTTTATTATTCCCAAAAAAAATTAAAAATGTATGTTTTTAATTTTTTTTTTGTTTTTCTGTGACCATGCTAAGTTTTTACAGAGTAGGCCGATTTCAATAATTCTTTTATTTTTGGATATGGGATACTAAATATGATCCCATTTGAATTTTCATAAAAAAATTAACCCTAAGGCTGGAAAAATAGGGGACAAATGATTGTTCAGCCAGTAAACACCTGTGAAACCGATTTTGTTGAAACTCAGCACACATATGTAGTTCTAATGACACTATAGTGTCTCTATAGTGTCACATGACAGAGAGATGTGATTGATTTGATCATGGACGTGGAAGCCAGTCGATAGAACTCGTCAATGGTTCCCAGCAACTATCTCGTGTTTGTTCTTATTAATTAATCTTAATGGGAACTTTAAACCTTATAAAAAAATTTTGAATATGTGTAGTTTAAATATTGTTAACAAACTCCCGATAGACATTGTCCTGCCCAAGTTTAAAAAAATATCCTGAACCGTATTGCAGTGCCACCTACCGGGTCCAATAGTGAATCTAAACCATCCAGGGATATACTCAAACACACAAAAAAATTATAAAATCAATATATAGCAGTGTACTTATTTTTGCACTGGTTGTGACTGTACTTCGATTGTGATTTTAAAATCTCTTTTCTAAAAATTTTGGGAAAATGTGATTTTAAAATTCAGTCAAAGTAATAACAAGTACATAATGGGAATTTGAGATTTCAAACCAGCGTCATTTAAGATCTGTCCTGTTAAGAAACCTCTCACATTTTAAAAATGTATGATGTAACCCTTTTTTAGTCACACAAGTAAAATATTTACTTGCAGGATGCATTTTTTGAGAGGTTGCTTGAAAAGATGTAACTAAATCTAAGTGATTTTAGTCTAGTTTAGAGAATTTTGTAACAACGGTATAACATACATTGTAAATGTAAATCTAATATATATAAAAATCATGTGTCTTGGTCTTTGTGGTTGAACTCTTCCGAAACGGCTTGACCGATTTTAATGATTTTTTTATTGTATATGTGATGGGTCGTAAAGTAATTTTAACGCTCCTGCCCCCCCCCCCCTTTTTTATCGTTAAAAAAGAAAAACAGGAATTGCAATGCATGCCGGGTGTGTATATGGTGTCTATACAAAATTAACCAGTGTATCTAACTTGAGAGTTTAACGTCTTGATGTATCCTGTTACACCAAGGTTTAAATAGAGGTGAAAAGGGTTTCTTGAAAGTTCTACAAAGTGTTTTCAAAAACTTTAAATTTCTGAGCAAAATAAGTCAGTAATCTCCAGATTGTTTTACACCCCAAAATGAAATCTACTGTAACAAAATCTGTTCTTGTGTGATAGGCCTGTAGAGCTTCATTAAAATTACAGGAAAATAAGTTTAAAGATATTAATTTTTTTTTCAAATGATCATATATGTAACTGCAAAGTTACACAGCCATTCACACTATAACAAAGGTGCATCCATATTTAAAAGCAGTGTAACACATTCTAAGTGTTTTCACTTCAGGAAATTATAAAGTGGTTGCAGATCTTTTTTTTCTACATAACTATTAAAAACTAAATAAATACCCACCAGCACGAGCTAAGGAACCGTGCACTTTACCACCGAGCAATGGAACTGTAAGGTCTAGCTCATAGGATGACAGTTCCGACACAAGGAAGGAATCTTCTACAGGCGCTCCGCATAAAGACAGGGTCAATTCCTCAGCCCCGACCTCAGCAAGAGCACGGATACGCTCCTGAAATGTAACATACACAACTTAGCTAATAACTTTAAACATTTCTAACTCTGACAACCATAACCTATCAACCTCTAACTATACCAATAATCTAATTCAATCGAAATATATAAATGTTGCGTGGTATTATATGAAATGATGCGATAAATAACTGGTTTACCAATGTAAAGCACTTATTTCTCGCATTTATTATGTCAATACAAAAATGAACAAAAAGAATGTACACACATTGCAAGTATCACCCTGGTGTAAAAAGGGAATTGTAACTTACTTTGATCTGACCGATGGTCTCTTGTCCATCAACGTCTAAGACGTGAGTCGACTGTCCTCTGATGTGCAGCTGCATTTTGATGCTTCTGAAAATTGCAAACGCACTAATCAACGGCGTGGTCAAGTTCCATGATAACAACGTCTTCGTGTATTCTTATAAGTGGCATGTATTTGCTATAACATATTTACTTAGAACAAGTTTAATGATATTTCATGCCATTCCTATGCACTTACATTTGATAAACTTACGGAGAAATTTACTTTTTATAAAAATCGTGACAAATACTAACCTTATCAGCCAAGTCTGACAAGCGAAAGAAACAAAAATGGTGGACGGAAACGGAAAACATAGATGCTTCGTGTAAAATCGACTAACATTACATTTCATACCTAAGAGCAAAATTTTATGCATACTAATGCACAAAGTAAAAATTCTTATTTCGTATTACCGTGGTTTCAGAGTTAAAAAAATGTCAATCACCCTGCGTTATGGCTACTAGTTACTAGAATACAGTTTTTTGAGTGCAAGTGCAGCTGATTATTCGTCGATGCGTTATTAAAACCTGCATAACATTTAATAGATTAGCAAATCAGGACTTAATCCAAATTATATTTATATAAGGTACAATACCTTTTTGGTTACCCAACGTTTCGACTGAAATGCACCAACGTGTGGTCACGCGTGGATAGGGATGCAAACGATACATCGATATTTCTGAAACATCGATGTTTTAATAAGAAAACATCGATGTTTACCATCGATGTTTTAATAAGAAAACATCGATATTTACCATCGATGTTCACTATTGTAAAACACCGATGTATCGATGTTATTCTATACGACGTTTTATATCGATGTTTCACCCACTATCTATCAGAAATCTTTGGTACCTCTGTCCCGTCCGTCCAAAAATTATTCGAATTAAGAGGTAATAGTTCAAAACAAAATTAAAAGAAAATAAATGTTGACACTAAAAAAAGAAAATCTAGGAATTCATCGTCTACTGTTGCACCGGAAACTAAAGTTCAAATGTATTTAGGTTCAGTTATAGCTCCGATCGGGCAAAATCCTATCCACACATGGGAAGACATGAAGATTATATTTCCGGGACTGTATAATTATGCAATAAAATACTTACCGATAGTAGTAACATCAGTTCCTAATGAACGACTTTTTTGCAAAGCCTACAAAAATAACTCAACAAAAAACCGTTTGACGGGAAATCGGCTTTCAAAACTTTTATTTTTAAATTCATTTATTTAATATTTTGCTTTAGTATTGAAAACTGAAGTTAAAAACTTTTTTTCTAATAGATGTAAAAATTAACAGTTCAATGTGATTTTATTTTATACGACATCTAACTTGTTTGTTTTAGATACCTATTTTCCTATTTATTAGTTATTTAAAAGACTTTAAAAAACATCGATGTTTTGAAACATCGATGTTTTCTAGGCAATGCTTTTATACATCGATGTTTTTTCAAACATCGATGAATCGATATATTGATGTTTTTCTTGGCGATTTTTGCATCCCTACGCGTGGACTGACCACGATCGGTGCACTGCAATATAATATTTTAAATGATCAATGATGTAATTTTGCGCTTTGGTGGCACTACTAACTAATGTGGTACTTTTCTCCGATGGTGAGAAATATCGATATTTTTTCCCTAAAATATCGATGTATATCCCTAAAGTATTGATATATTTAATTTGTAAATTTTCTTGTTTTAAAAAGTTTATTAGTGGTATAATTAAACTTATCAATAGCTTATGTGTGCTGCTGTGCCTCACAATAAGGCTGCCTAAGCGGTGAACATAGAGGGTACCGTTACTGTCCATAGTTGACGGAAACTGGTTTGATTGAAGTAACAGATATATATTTATAACGCAATATACTTAGAGTTGTATAAAAGTTTGACGATTGAAGTGACAGTTGAAAAAAGCGATTTTCACAAAAAAAAAATATTATTAGACAAATAAAGTTTTTGGGAATGTCTCATAAAGTACCTTACTCACCATCGTGTCTGACGTACGTCCTGCCAAGGCCGTGGTGTCAGACGTAGCATACACACCATCGTGCCGATCCATCCCAGCTGTACGTCCGCTCAAGGCCACGGTGCTGTTGCCAATGCCATTTTCCTAAATTACCCAAAAATAATGGTCAAAGTCCCCAGTTTGGGGAGAAACAAACCTGGAGTCGCAATGTACATTCCCAATTCTCTCCGTCTCTCTCTCTCTCGTCTCCCCATAAATTCCCCAATCTATTTGAAATTCCCCGCATTTTGGGGCATTCCCCACAAATTGGCAATATACATGATCAAGCATGCACGACGCACGACGCTTTGACGTACATCTGCGTTATTCACGATCCACCCGCATGATGTCGCGGTGGTGGGGGTACTCGCTGGATGCAAAACGGGTCGTGCAAGTCCAGCAAGCAATTAATAATAATTATGACGTACGTCAAGACTATTCACGATCGTTTTTCATCGTGCATCGTGCGTGACCTTGGCGGGGCGTACGTCAGACACGATGGTGAGTAAGGTACTTAAGTCATAACACTGAGCAAAGTAGAATAAAAAAGCATGAATTGTAAAAAACACGAGTATATCGATATTTTTGGGTAGATAATTATCGATACCGTAAATATTGATCGATACGATAAATATCAATATATTTTTTTCAGTTGCCCGTCACTATTGCAAAGGACAAATAATATCCTATATAAACGATTATTTGGTCAGTTTGATACACTTTTACGTTGCACTAATTATTTTTATCGATTTCAACATATTAGTTTAACATCATCACAACACAATCAACACTTGTATATCTTCAATTTTATGTTTTTAGTCAATGATCTCGAATCTACCGGTTTTTCGTTATTTCTACCGATATGGGTTTGTCTTACCAAAATACCGAAACGTAACGATTTTTTAAGATTTCAAAGAATACAAGAAAATTACCCAATTTTTTTACGATTTTGTAGTTCTAAGTTGGCAGCCCTTTTTATTATTTTCTCTTTATTTACCAAACGGCAGGGGCTCGATCACGAAGTGATCATATCTCCCTTTTTTATTTATGTTTTACGATACGGGGATCAAAAATATCGATATATTTCGGAGAGTACTCTTGTGTCTTACAACTCGATGTTTTAGGGGATTCTCGAACAATGTCTATAAACAAGAATACAGGTTTTATTTCATTCATTAATTTTATTAATGTAGGTTATCCTTCTTGAGTTATTAAAGAGAAACACTATGAGTCACACGTACGCATTACTTATGCCCTTGAGATGTTATCGTTACAAAATTGGAAACGTGACTGACTTAACAGGGCTGCAGGGTGATCCCTGTGTAGGGTATTTATACAGTAAATCTTTGAACGCATATCGTGCCTCTACCATGAACTTCGAAGAGAAAGTTTTTCAAATCAGTTGCGAAGTGCCTGCAAAAAATTTAATTAAGTGAAAATGTCGTCAGACAAAGAACCGAGTACCAGCGAGAGTGCTAAATTTATATTGTATTAGTCGTTAACTAACTAACTAACTATAAATATAACAATGTACTCTGTGGGAGCTACACAACTCTATTCGATACGACTGTCTGTGGTTGTCAGTCTGTCCACCCTGAAGCTCGTGATTGGCTGACAGAAAAAAGCGGCTGACTGTGACTGTGCCGTGTGATCTGTCCAATTTCAATCCGATTTCTGCTGCTGAGAAAATGGTTAAATAAAACAGTGATTGGCTCGTTTCTTTAAGGATTTATCATGCTTTCGCAGCGCCTTCGTCAGTTTTTGTTTATACTAGTACATTTCATAATAAATATACTTGTTGCTGTTCAAAATGTTTACTACCGATTTTGGGACAAAAAGTATATCGCACAAGGAGACGAGGTGGCTAAAAGTGATATTAAACTTATATTGGAACATGTGCCAAAAGTTACCAAGAAATTGAAACATTTGGTGATCCAGACGGACCGGGATCAGCACACTTACAGTGACTTGGCTCGCATGGTTATATGGAGCCTAGTAGCCGGGATATCATACGTGAGCTTTTACGATAAATCAGGTAATTTGAAGATAATGGTAATATGATTTATAAAACACTAACAAATGTTTAATTTATTTAACAGTGCCTATTGCTAAGTACTGATAGAACAACAAACTGAAATTAGATTAACCATCGTTAATTGATTGATGTATTTTAGTTTTAGGGTACTGTAATACTAACGAATAGTTGTTCTGAAATTACAGGTATTTAATTTAAACATAGTTCAATTTATTTTCAAACAAGATATTAATAACAGTTTCTAAATGATACAATAAGTTTGATTCTGATGCAATCATCATTTTGTAGTTACTGTAAGTGTACTCCTACCAGTGTCTACTAGGATTAACCTCACTCAGGCCATTCTCCTAAGAAAACAAACCAGAGCCCAATCGGGGAAATAAAATTTATCATAGAAGTAGTTTTGCAAAGTTCTTTGAGTGGGCTCAGTAATCTCAGCAAGAGCCATGATTTTATCCTTTTACACCTAAGCATTTTATAACAGCAGTAATACAGCTTTTGTTAATATATATGCTATAGAGGTCATATACCAACAGGCTGACTATACGCTTGTTTGGGCCTTAGTGCTCAACTGCAATCATTGTACATATTTTTCTTAATTTTTATTTTTTTTTAATATTATAGGGGGCAAACGAGCAGACGGGTCACCTATGTAATAATAACATTTAAAGACATACAATTTATGGTTCCTGTTTTATAAATCTATAAAATAGAGTGTAAAAAGTTTGATAAACTAAATATATTTAATTTATGTGAAAGGAAGTAGGGCACAGCAGATATGTAATTTAAGGTTCCTGTGTGATCATATGAAAATATTAGTGTAGTGCTGTTAGTAGGGAAGGGGTGATAGGGCAATGCAAGTACAACTGCTGTGGGCATTTGCATATTAGTAAATTTTTCTTTAAAAAAAAGATTGACGTTCTACTAACATATTAAAAATTACTAATTCCTTTGTACATGAAATTGTCAATTATAATATCTTATTGAGTCACACATTTTAAGGCATGAGGAAAAACTGAAATGCAAACTAAAAAAAAAAAAATTTCAGGCAACTTGAAGAAAAATGAGGAACAACTTTTTCTCGAAGTTGAAAGAAAAAAGAAGGGTGTACCAGGCTGTATAAAGTGGCAAAGGAAACCAGATTTGAATGGCTACACAAATGGATTGCAGCCTCACACAATAGTCATAAATATTTTTACATATGAAGATGGACTTCCAAGAATAGCACACTGTATACAGCAAATAGCAGTAGAGAAAGTTATATGTAATAGAGAATCTAGTGAATTTACAGCACAAGAGTTAGATTATGTTTTAAAACTAATGTACCCTTCCATTCCTGACCCAGATTTAATATTGTATACTGGTCCATGGTGCTGCACTCATGGGTTCTTGCCTTGGCAAATTAGACTTACTGAGTTTGTACAGCTGTCATTAGATAATAGTGTAAATATTGATAATTATTTAGATGCTTTGTATAGGTACAATAAATGTGATCAAAGATTTGGTAAGTGAGAAACTATTTATTATTTTCGTGACATGAAATAATAACTCTAGGAGTAGTGTTATTTTTGTGACATTAAAGTTGATTTATTACCACAGGTATGTGTAAATATATGCTTTCAATAAGTGTCAAAATTAGTGTTTATAATTTATAATATTATTTAAAAGGCCTATGCTGTTGTGTAGAATATAAATGTCATATAGAGAATTATAAGTTGAAACTATATTATTGTAAAATATAATTATTTTATTTATAGCTGTAGTAGTTGTATTTTCAAAACAATGAGCAATAAATAAAATTCATTTAACATTTTAAATATATAAACTTTGATAAGTATAAAACTTTGATCAAATTCTACAGCCTTCTTTATTTAATTTCACTTTTCCTTGAAATAAATGAAGTTTTTTTTAAGATCATGTTCTTGAAAATATTTCTTTTCTTTCAACTGTCAGCATATGAACATCCACATTGTTATGCTGCCATTCTTTTGACTTCATATTATTTTAGTTAATAATTTCTTTATCACCATGCGCAATTTCAATATAAATTAAAAAAAATATATAATTCAAAGTTATAGATCAACAATAGGTTGCTTTGTCAAATGTAAAATTATAAAAAAAATTAATAACATATATTATCTGCCTGTGTATATCTATAACTGCCTGTTTCCAAATAGTTTCTCTCGAAACGAAAGTTCACTGTCAACTAAAAAGTTGATAATACTTTCTAAAATTGGAGGGTAACTGTAAAAATCTATATTATTGGTACAGGTTGTCAGTCTAAGCAATATAATAAATTGAAACAGTTGGTGACACTAAACATTCCGTTGGATCATTAATATAAAGTAACCAAGTAGTCCAACAACAAAATTATTTGGTTATACATATTAAAAATCTGATTCAAAAATCGAATCTCTAAAACAAAAAGTATCAACTACATTTAACATTATATTTTTGTAATCCAGCAGCCAGTTTTTTGTACAAGTGTACATTTGTACTAATGTAATTTTCATTCTACATATTTAATATCCGAGCTAGGGAAACTGTCGGTGGCAAGTGGTAGAATGACTTACTACATAGGGCACACTGAAAGTTCTGCGCTCCTGGCCGCTCATAAATGTTAGAATTTCGAAGGTTATATTTTATTAAACATAAGAATCTCAATCCTTGATTAAAAAAGAATTGGCGGGAAATCGCGTGTCAATTGTTTTTATCACAAGTTGAAGTTGTTGTTGAAGTCCGTAGCAAAAAATGGAATTTACGCGAAAAAATTTTAGGGCCATGATTTTTTATGATTTTAATAGTTCACTGACTTCGCAAGACTGCACTGCTCGTCTTCAAAACGTTTGTGGCCGTAATTCTCTTCACGATGAAATTGGTGATGGTCGGCCTTCAACTGCGATCACTGAGGAAAATGTGGCTACTGTCAGGAAACTAATTGAAGAATGGTATTCTTCAATTAGTTAAACCTATGAGGAGGTTCGAGGACATTTGGAGATTGGTATGAGCCAAATTCAAAAAATCTTACATCAACATTTAAAAGTTAGAAAACTTTGTTGCCGCTGGATTGCTCATGAACTCACCCCAGAACAAACGGAGTCGTGTTGATTGGTGTAAAAAAATGTTGTTTAAGTACGATTACGGACGTTCAAATACTGTGTATGACATAAACGTGGATATATTGTTACATGCCGGAAAGAAAGTCTTCTGTATGGGTGTTGAAGGTGACAGCAAACCAACAAAATTGAGAGGCAGGCGAGAAACGTAGGCAAAAAAATTATTGCGTTTTTGAAGTGAAAACTTGGGTTGAGTGGGGCTAGTGGGGCGGGTGGGGTGAGTGGGGCGAGTGGGAGTAGGGAATCTAGGGAGGGAGAGTGGGCGAGAGGGGAGAGTGGGAGAGGGGGAGGGAGGGAGGGAGAGTGAGTGAGTGAGTAGGAGAGTAATGTGACGTTTTAAGTTCGTCGTATCGTTTAAGTTTGCACGCACTTCAGTCGGCAGTCCCGTGACTGCCCCTTTTTTTTTTTTTCTCCCGGATGGGTGCTGTCGGCACGATCCCACTTGAAGAACATAAGACAGTTAATGCTGAGTGGTACACCACCATTTGTTTAAGTCGCATCCTATTGCACCATAACAATGCTTCGGCGCACCGCGTACAAGACAGACATTTTTGGTTTCTGAAAAGGTAGAGCTAGTGACCCATCCCGCATATAGTCCAGACCTGGCACCATGCAATTAATTTATTTTCCCAAGAATTAAAGATTTGATTAGAGGTATGACATTTACGGAAGCCGGAAGAGGCCGTAATAGCTTTCAACCAGCACGTGATAAACATGCCCTTAGGCCTTAGACCAATGGTCCTCATGTTTTCAAAAATCGTTTGACCGAAAGAAAAAGTGTTTAAAATGTAATGGAGAATACTTCAAAGAGCAGTAAAAATATAACTTTACATGTAAATAGTTTTATTAATGAGTTACGCAAAACTTTCAGTGTACCCCACGCACTACATTATATATCTAATGTTTTTATCACCGTACAATTTTTTAGTTCATTATTTTTATTCGACGTCACGTTTTAATTAAATATCTACAGTTTATTGTCCTCTAATTGTAGATTCTTGTAGCTATATTTCAGATTCAAGCTAATTAATAAAACAGCTAATTGCGAATATGCCTCATATACTTTTTTCTGAGAAAGAATGCTGTGCATTTACTAAACCATATTATTGTCTTGATCATTAAAATGAATACATTTTAATACAGTGTAATTATTTCTAATTACAACTTTATAATGATAACTTTCCTGGGTGGTATTCATAGTTAGAATAACTATTTGTTGTATAAGGAATTAGCTTATCATGTCATTGAAGAACATAAGCGTTTCCTCTTGAAACGCTTATAGCTTACAAGGATTCAATATAGTATCTTATGGTATAGCAAGAATGACTATCAGGTAAAGGTGTTACAATCGAAGGCGAACTGAGAGCCACTTGAACTAGTTTAAATTCTGGTAAGTATATAATTATGTTTGTGTAAGCCAAATATGAATTAATAATACCTATCAAGCAATTTGGCTACAGTCTGATAGTTTAGATATGGTATAGTAGCAGTCGTTCCTGATTATCAGCTGCTACGTTGCAGGCTGGCAGGCAGTATATTCTGAAGTACCTATTATAATAAGGAATGCAGTTCTTCTATATATTAGAGAAGAACTGCCTTCTCGAGTACAACGTCTAACGTGTTGTTCCGATTTTCTATTATTTTTTGTTGTTATTAAATTGTGAATTTAAAAAGCTTTTGTTGATCGAAACGTCTATTGTAACTTTAATTATCCCTTCATTTCAAACAGGTCATAAAAAAACAATGGTTCGAAGTTAGGTGTTTATTAAAATTCGACGAATAATAAGTGCACACTAAAATACTATACACAATTACTAATATTTACATTTGATGCACGGTTCAATCGCTGCTCCCATCTGTAAGTAAAATAAAAAAAAATAATATATCACAGCCTTAATTTTTTTGATGTCAGAAATGTATGATAAATTATCTTAAATTACTAAAACTGTTCAAAAATATTCAGGTGTTATCCGATTGCATAATTCACGATAAGACGGAGACATTTTTCAATGTATCTCGGCCAAAGTACATACTTATCTATGACGTAAAGTGATTCAACAAAAACAGCATGCACATATAGTTCTGTAATATTCTTTTTTTTTTTTAATTTTATTGTTCTGCGTTGATTTCAGGCTACTAAAACAATAATACTTAATTGCACATATTGTTATCACAATGAATATTTTGATCATATACCTCATTTTATCATAAATTAATTACAAGAATTTAAATAATAACTGTTTGAATATTTATAAATTTACCCAGGTGTGAAAGAGCCGTCACTAGTTTTTATGTTATTCATTTAGATTATTCTGCATTTATGAAAAACAGCGGCAAAAATACCTGGAAATTCAAACGGTCATAACTTGTAAACGGATAGTTTTTTTTTTCAAAAATTCTTATTGTAACTGCATGTTAGCAACAATGACTCTAGTCATGCACTTTAAGTGATTTAAGTAAGTGTTCCTTTTATAAATACACCTGTATAGCGTAGATGTTATACAGTGTATGTGAATAACTAACTATACGATAGTTTCCGATTGTTTAAAAATTCTTCGTATTTTCAAAATATGTTCAATTCTCTTCACATAGATTTTTGTCAAAATCAAAACCATTTATTTCAATTGAAACCAATTAGGTATAGGTATTTTTAAATTGTCAGTAGTATTAGTTAGGCCGGAATAAGCTAGTTGCCTGTTTCAATACGTAGATCCTATGAAGAATAGGCAAGAATTGTTTTTAAACTTTCGCAACTACACATATTTGATGTGTAAATCAGGACTTCATCGCAATTTCATCGAAACGTCGCGTCGCGTAACCAAAAAAGGTTTTGTGCCTTGTAATTGTTATCTCGATTAAGTCAGATTTATATATCTAACGGGAGAAACTCCAAGGATATTCTTTTTCAATATGTTTTTTCCCATGAAATGTGAGAACAATGTAACATTCCGGAGATCATCAGCACCGACCAATGGCACTCGTTCACGAGCATGACGGTCAGCTATCATCCACCTCAACCATGTTAAAGGGAGCCGAACGACCTAACACACGCTACTATCGGCAGGACTTCTGACGAGATATAGAAAATTAACATGTAATCGACTAGGACTGTGAAAATATTCTAAATGCAACGTAAAAATTTATGTCCAACTCATATAAGATAATGTCAATCTTGAGTAAAATTAACAATGTCAATAATAATAATGAAAAATGTCAATAAATGAATACATGTCAGATAAAAACTAATATACAAGTAAAAATTCAGAATAACTTGCGTCTAAAGACCACCACTCATTTACAGTGTCTGTGGAGCAGGACCAGCATTTTGCCAAACATTTTTTATCAGCTAAATAATAGTCTAGTTTATATTATGCTTGTTTACATATGCGTTTTTTACAAGTTTTTAATTTCTTCATTCAGTTGAACAATATGAGGAGGTATTTTATTATAGAATTGATCACATGCTATATTGCTAAGTGTATGGGGTAGGTACCTACCATACACTTAGCAATATAGTATAGCACTTTTGTTATCTTAAATTTGGTTGAACTAATTTATTTCATTCTCTAGTAATATAATTATATCTTTCACACCGTTTTCTAAATGGATGCAATTTATTGTGGATTTTGACCACTGATAGTTGTTCTTTTTGGAAATATGTTGAACATACTCGTAGATTGTAGAAGTGTCTGTAGAAGTTCAGACATAGATTTTAACAGTTCATTTGTTGAAATCTCCGGGTGATTTGTCGTTTTATTTGTGTTTTGATACAAGATTCTATATCTGAAAGTAATATTGTACAGTCTCTACATCTTTTCTTTTTCCTGAAATGCATTCTTCAAAGTTCGGTACTGATCGTGTAGAGTAGAAGTGCCCTGTTTGTCGCTTGTTTTATACTTTGTGTACTGATTTGTTTATTAAATTAGGCGCCCATTTCGAAGATGTGAGAATCTCTTTGTAGGATTTTTTCATAGCACCTGTTTTATTTTATAAAAGTGCTATTTGTTGTGAGCGTTAATTTTTTCTGAGAGTTTCCTGTTGATTTCCTTGCTTATTTGTGTAATCTTATTCTGGATTTCTTTGGTTTTTTTGTTTGTTTTCGTTTTTCGAATATATTTTTTTATATAAGTCTCAATTTCATGTCTTTATTAAATTCAGGTATTTATGAAAATAGGTTGTTCATTTCTTCTTCCAAATTATTGTACTATGCGATTCAAATAAGAATAGGAATGACTTTTGCACCATCTTGTGATGTCATAGCTGTCAATTCGAACCAATTAGGTCGGATAAGCAAAACAGATATTTTTGAAATAATCAATTTATTTACAAAAAAACTTGAAAAATTTGATCAGATATTTTTATTAATTTAAATTATGTGAAAACGACTACAAGACGCTTAAGGTGTCCAATATATGTAGGGCTGTCCTCCGTCCGGGTTTCCCCGGATTTATCCTAGTTTAGAGGGCGTCCGGGCGGGGTTTTCAAAAAGTGTCCGGGTAAAACCCGGACACTCTGTGTCACGGGACAATTATAATTGTTATAATTGTTAGATGAATCGTTAACAAGCTAAAAATTTAAATGGAATCAGCTTTTTTTTTAAGGTGTCCGGGAAAGAATCTCAATTTCACCCATGTGTCCGGATTTTTTAAGTTTTTGTCCGGCGTCGGCAATTTAAGTGATGGCAGGCCTAAATATATGTATATGTTTACCTGTCATATTCGGAAAGTCTATACAATGTCTGTTATACTGGTCAATGAAATAAACCAAAACATTCAAAATTTAATAAATTATGGTTGAATATCGACCAACAGGCGATCTCTAGTTATTTTTTACATTAGGAAACCAATAGATTCGATAATACTATAGCTTAATAATTGTTTAAAAAAAAAAACCGACTTCAACAAAAAAAACTATTCCATAAAAGACTTATATATGGTTTTCTCATGGATGCCATTGTCAGAACTGGACCAAATTGAAATGGGACCACACGGGAAGCACCAGCAAATAAAAAAAGAATCATCAAAATCGGTTCACCCAGTCGAAAGTTCTGAGGTAACAAACATAAAAAAAAAATTGTTCTGTAAAATTTGTCTAGCTCTTCACCTTTGCATTTTTCGATGGATGCGTAGACTTGAATAAAGGATAGCATATTATTTCTAGAATCGCTACTCTATCGGAATAACTTTTGAAGGAGACGATGGTCTTCTATACGTATTTCTTCACTAAGAATCATACTTGTTAGTGTCCATGCCTGCTTTCCGTGTAATATATTCGCGCTTACTTGCAGCATACAAAGGAAAAAGTTTTCTGGTTTGTGTGTGTAGGGGATGTAGTCTAGGACCTTTGCATATAGGTCGAAATATTGTAAGTTTTAGTTTGCTTGATGGTGTTTTTGTAAAACGCTTTAGGGGTAATTTATTTATTTATTTAATACTTCCTGCATTTCAAATTACATGAGGCGGACTTAATGTCAAGTGGCATTATCTACCAGTCAACCTTAGGGTGGTGCAGAGAAGGACGTGGCAGGTGCATATAAATATATATATATATATGCTTTAACAGACAAGTTTATTCTTTCCAGTAATTTATTTTTCTTCAAAATGTAAAGATATTCAATTTGTCGGATTACAAAGTTCGTTTAAAAAAAGTTCCGGACTAGGGGTCCGTGGCAGTGCTCTATAATCGGACAAATTCGATAATTCGACACAAAAAATTAATAATAAATAAAATAAAAAAATAGACCGGTAGCCTGAACATAATATGGTATAATCTATAGATTCTAAAAACGGAAGCCTTGTTGAAACGTATAAAATAAGTAATGTCCGCTTTGCAGACATGTTCAGCGACGGCCAACCTGTTGCTAATCCTTAACTAATACCTGAATTTATTGACAAAATCTAAATTGACGCGAACGAAATCGTGGAACAAAAGCTGGTAAAAAATTAAGACGATTTCGCGTTAATATCTTTATAAACGTTTTGATAGTAGTGTTGTAGCAAGGGCGTGGATGCATTTATAATGCAAACTCGATTTAAATAGCTTTGACCTAGATCTTTATTTATTGAAGTGTGAATTGAAACCAAGTTTCAATTCTAGTTATTGAAGATATGTTCATATGGGTTTTTAACATATTAATAAACTTAAAATATAAAAAGTATATGATTTCTCTAATGTCTTCATCCGGATTGCACACGAAATATGTAGTTTATAGGATATTTGAATTGTCTTGAACAGTAATAAAAAGACATTAAAGAATTAAAACATTTCTGACATCATCCTATTTTCAGGTAGTGTTAGGTTAGAAAAAAATATATACAATGAAACGATATCGTTAGCGCTAATCTGAATTACATATCATACAATAAATATATCTAAGTAGGTACTTGTAGTATGAGGGTAGTTTTATGTTGTTAAATATATATCGTATTGAACATAGTGTTTTGTGAATGGAGACACAACAAAAGAAATAAATGAAAGTACAACCTGTCGCAGTGGTAACCTGGTGCTCACGTGTTCACCGGCGGTGGCGCGAGCGCGCGTGGCTGCCGCTGCGCGAGCGGCGCCGCTCGCGGTCCCTAGAGCGCTCATACCTATCGTACTTGTCGTAGGCGCGCGCGCGCCGCGGGCCCGACGAGCTGATCGAGCGCGAGCGCTTTGAGCGCTTCCTGGGGCGCTCCTCCGAGGACTCCCTGTACTTGTCCTTGTGCCTGTCGTAGTCCCTACTCTTGGAAGATTTATGTTTATCGTAGTAGTCGTCCTTCCTCTTCGATCTCGATTTGTCGGATCTCTCGTACTCGTCGTAGTATTTAGACTTCGAGTAGCTTTTTTCGTCTGTTTTTGACGACTTATCTTTTTTGTGTTTCAATCTTTTGGATTTTTTACGGGAGCTACTGGAACTGGAATTTCTGCGTTTCCGTTTTTTTGCCTTCGTTTCAGACTTCATTTCTGGATTCGTTTCCGACGACCGTTCGCTCGAGCTAGACGAGGAATCTTCCTCCGAGTCGGTGGACGACGTCGAGCTTTCTTTATTGTTAGTTCTGCTCGACTTTAAGTGAGGACTGGGGGTGTGATTTCTTTTATTAGATTTTCTCGGTTTTTCTTCCGAGATAGATTCTAATTTTCTAACGCCGTCTATTTTATCTACAGTTTTATAACTATTGCGCCTATCTTTAGAAATACGACGTTCAGGTACCTTCGTAGGCGTTTCACTTTCCACCGGTGGTGGGGTTGTAGAGGAACCTGAAAAGAAAATATGATAAAATCTTGACGACCTGACGCATGACGGCTTGAATGTTGATAGTATTAAAAAAAAACATGGCAAAACATCAAGTCTAGTCTTTAGTATTTACCACTTAACAGTAAGAGTAATACTAACGTGAACGCTTTGGCCGTTCTGGAGTGGCATAGGTGGGAGTGGTGGGCTGTTCTTCGTTCTCTCTCGCCTCTGCGCGCCGCACCTCTGCTTCAATCTCCCGTGATGTACGCTCGAAATCTAACCGTTTGCGTTTGATTATCTCCTGTCAATATGATTTCATTTTAATACTAAATCAGATAAGACAATGAATAAGGCACGCGCCTCATTATGTTCGGTGGATAAGATCCGTGTTCTAATGTTAAGGTTTTTCAATAGTCGATGTTACTGTATTTAATAACTTTAAACGAGCAGTTCTTATGTAAGTATTAATAAATACATATATATATATTTTGTGTATCTCGGCAACAGCTGTAACGATTTGGGCCAAATTTTGTATTTAGATGACGGTTTGCTTTTTAAGATTATCTATTTAGGTGTATTTTCTAAAACAAAAACGCGATTTTACAAAAAAATAACGAATCTCAAACCGAACGCCAAACGAATCTCGATCGCCCAGGTACTGTCACTTTTGTCAGTTTCTTTCTTGATTATCCTTATATTTATTTTCGAACAGAGAAACAATGAGAAACGTTTAATATCTATAATTAATACGCGAGGAGAATTCTTTGTACGATTTTTTTAAGCAAAGGCGCACAGACAATAATTATGTTCTATAAAGTTAAAAATTGGTTGCCTGTAAAGTCGGTATACGGGCGAAAGTTTTACGTGACTTTGAGTGGTAAAATAATTTTAATGTGAATATTCATTCGTATAGTAGGAAGAAGGATGAAATAATAGTAACAATTTAAAACATTTATTTATACAAAGAATTATATTTAAAGGGACGCGTGCCTTTCACTTTTTATGTCTGTCTCTCTCGCTCTTAGGCGGGCTAACCATGCCCGAGTGGAAGGGACGCGTGCCTCTCACTCGCTCTCATTGTGAGCGCATAACGTGAGCGGAGCGTAACGCAGTTTCTTGAAGTGTCACCCGGCAAACCAATTTATAAGACGTTGTCACGTCAAAATTATGTAAAAACATTAATGAACATACATGGACCTATAAGGGTCCAGTATTTATTTTGGCTTGTCCTGGTAATAAATATGACAATGACAATTTAAGGTATGCAGGTCAATGAAATAAAACAAGTCAGTCAAAACGGTCGAAATTCGTCCGTCAGGCGATTCCTATATATGTATATAAATTGTTTTTATTCATTATCATTTTCCCAGCTGTATTGCCTAGGTAAATGTATGCGCTTTATAGCCATGACGAGAGTGTGGTGTAAATATAGTAAATAGTAATAGTTCAGATTCAGATTCAAATTCATTTATTTGTGTAAACATGTGTCATAATGGTGTTACATTTTTTTGTTGTATCAAAATGTTTTGTCCATAGGCGTACAAAATTTAGTGTTTTAAAGGTAGTAAATGTAATGTCACACCTCTGTCTAAAAGTTATACAATCAATTTTAATCTGGTATAATAATAATATCTAATAATATTTTTGTAAACGTCAACAGCATAAATAATATTTTTTTAAAAAGACACGTCAATATTAAAAAAATAAATAGTAATAATAAATTATAAAGATAAAGGAAAAAATAAATCAATTATGTCCATATTAAAAAACTAAAAAAATATAATGTGTCATTAAGGAAATCACCTATATCATATTAACAGGGATTTTTTGAAAACGTTAATTTATAAGACTTTGATAGTTCTAGGTAATTTATTATAAATCTTAGGAGGTAGGCAGAAGAAACAGAAAACAGATCAGGATTGGACTTTACAAATAGAGCAGTCTGGTATATATATATTGAGGGAAGTGTTAGAATTTTATGCGTTATAAAATATGTTCTACAACTCTGTTTTTTTTTAAGATTGAAAATCGACCTAATACACTGAACTTTAAATATAATCTCCTTATGGGTGGAGTTACCCCAAAATATTATGCCATAGCAGGATGGATGCTACCAATCCAACCCGTGGTAGGTAGTAAGTAGCGCATCTATGTTAATTACTGGGGAGAGCTTGTACAATGTGTAAGGAGTTCTGCTAACCTTCTTATACATTTCTTCAATGTGCGCCTTCCAATTCAGTTTGCTATCTATGATTATTCCAAGAAACTTAGCCGTACTTACAGCAGATATATCATGCCCATTGTGGCTTACTACTGCATTTTGGGGAATTGGTTGACGTTGACTAAAGTGCATTATTTCTGTATTATTTCAATTGATTTTTAAATTGTTTATGTTGAGCCAGGAAATAATATAATAGATGTCAAGGTTTGATTTATGTCAATTTCATATACGTCAGAACTATTTGATGCTGAACTACCGTACTAACATCAGCTTTACTACTTTGATGCCGTACTACTTTGATTGTTTTAGGTAGGTCATTGATGTATATAATAAAGGACCCAGAACGCTACCTTGAGGAACTCCAAAATTTACTGTGCGTTCTTCAGAGTGATAATTAATTTCAATTTTACGATCATTTATTCTTGTAATTTCTGTTATTTGCTTTCTGTTACATAGATATGATTCAAATAGATTCCATATATTGCCACGTATTCCGTCGGCATCCAACTTGTTGAGTAGGGTATTGTGGGAAACGTAATCGAATGCCTGCGTCATATCGCAGTACATTGCGCAAACAGGTGTGTTCTTATCTATGTTTAACATAATTACACGTAAAAAGTCATAGATTGCCAGATTTATCGTCGCCTTCTGTCTAAAACCCTTTTGTTTCTTACAAAGAATATTTTTTGTTTCCAAGTATGAGTAAAGTTGATATATAGATATTTTTCAAATATTTTAGAAATTACTGGAATAAGTACTACAGGCCTGTAGTTTTCCATTTTATTTTTGCTTAGGTTTTGTACAGTGGTTTCACAATAGCTGTTTTTAAACCATTACGGAAAATTCCAGCACTAATGCTTAAATTAATGAGGTGACTTAAATGACTAGATATGCTGTCACCGACAGATTTAATTATTTTAGTCGCAATGACATCGTTACTTACACTGCTAGTATTTTTCAGGTTGTTTATAATGTGCAAGATATCCATGGGTTTTATTATTTATTATACTACTATAACAAATCATTGACGACCTTTATCAATACAAATAAATAAAATTGAAGTGTCTGTCTGTAATGTCAAAATAATAGTTTTTTAAGCTCAGTAGAAGCTACAGTTAAAAATCAGTTTTTAAATTTTTTGTCTGTCTGTCTGTTTGTTCCGGCTAATCTCCGGAACGGGTGCACCGATTTCCATGGGACTTTCACTGGCAGATAGCTAGTGTTATAAGGCATAACTTAGACTACTTTTATTTTGAAAAAATATTTAGGGTTCTGTCCAAAATATATGTGCTTTTATATATTTTGGACGGAACCCTAAACATTTTTCCAAAATAAAAGTAGTCTAAGTTATGCCTTATTATTACTTGATGCAAGTTTTATTTTTTATTCGAGAACCAACTTGTATACAATGACGAGCAATTAATCTGTCATACAGGTCAAACTAGTGCCGACACAAACCTTTTAAACATATTCACCTTCTTGATGATGTGAATACCTGATTTTTTGTGAGAGGGAAAATAAAATTTTTATTATTAATAAGAGCCATACAATATTTACCTGTAGCTGATGGTCAGAGAGGTCATTTTGTTCATCTTCATCTCCGCTCTCATCGCTACTGCTCTCGTACGCACCAAGTCCTGCACACATACAATATTCATAACAACAGTCCAACCACTACACCGAGTCAGATTGACGTCACTTGACCTAAGGCGCAACTCATTTGATACAATAAATAAAAAAGTTAACTAACCTAACCTTTGTTTTTAATTACCATTTTTAATTTGTTTTTAAGTAATTATGAAAAATATTAATCGCTCTTAATGTCGACAGTCATTTTGATTAAAATATCTAATTACCATTTTGACATTCAAATAAAGGCACACACACGATATAAAACATTTCTTAATACAAAAAACTGTTTACAATAATTTTTAATTATATAACATCTATAATAAATTCTGTACATTTCTTACCAATTTTTCCACTAAACACATTGTATTTTAACACTGTTGTTTATAATAAGTATTGTCAATTAGGTCAATACTAAAAAAGCTAATAATGATGCTGGACTGCTGAAATGAGAAAGTCACATAACATACATGGCGGTTTAATACTTAGCTTTGGCCAGGGCGGGTAGAGGGCAAGGAAGGGGGTTTACAATTGAAAGTGTCCATCAAAGTATATAAAACATGAGTCCATAGAATGAACACAAGTGGCGCTACAGGATCAAAAGTACAATCTGCAATTAACGATGGCAGATGACGTGAAATAAAGTGAAGTTAACACTTCCTATAAAATTTGCGATTTTGAGCTGCTAGCGCCAACTTATTTTACTCGATTTCTAAGACACTATATTGTGTATATCGATTCTCTTTGCTCTCTATTTTCCCCTGTTTTCAACACTGCAACAGTTTTCTTTCAACATCTTAAAGTAAAACCACCATTTATGTTTTTCAGGCAAACATCTGGCAGACTTTTCTTTTCTTTAAACGTTGGTTGGAATAATTGCCAATAATTATTTATGAACAGAAAGGTTCGACGTAATATATTGCCGAAGCGAGTGTGCGAGATATTTGAACATGTTCAGCATTAGGAACGTAACTCACCGAGCCCACTGGCGATAGCGGCGAGTGCCTTGGACTTGCTCGCCTTCATAGCGTTGAGACGCGATGCTTTTACCATATAAATAAAACCAATATTAATCACAACACCACATGTATTCAATTGTCAACAGGCAACATCTGAAATAAGACTTTATTAGCGATGAAATAATACACATTTTTGCACATCACAATTCTTCGTGTCCACATTCAAGTGTCTCGATATGAGACGGTATATCACAGTGCATATAATATCACAGAGTTACAGTCAATACGCGAAGGTTTCTCGTGGTACAAAGTAATGTCTTGATAGAGACCGTTCCTGTTTGGTTAAGCTTAGATGAGTGGAAATACCTTGTAGGGCGGTATATCGGGCCAATTCTTCCTGGCTCACCGTTTGGATCTCCTGGTCGGTCACCTCTAGAAGGATTTCCGTGAGTGATCGTCGGACTGCAAGCATCTGTTAAAATACAGAAAGGCTTACTGCTATTAATTAACATTGACTATTGTATAGTAGTAATAAATAAACAACTTTTAAATTTTTTGTTAAGCTAGGAATTACCTATCTGGAAATTATCATGAGAGGGACAAGTTATAGATACGATAAATTAAAATAAGGCTATATAAAAAGCAGTAGTATATTTTATTTTGTGGCAACACTAACACAATATGCAAAGGATTAAACATTGACTTAAGATCGAGTGGTTGTGTTTTCGAATAAAAAAAAAATGTAAAAACATCCATTAACATAACGTAAACCCACTTAACAACACATGCATTTAGATCAGTTTGAGGGATTGGCAAAAATATTCTATTAGATCTCATCTTTGTTGGTAATACTAAATTCAAGTTTTAACCTGAAACGAAATTAACTATTTAAGGTAAAATTTTATAATCTTAATGGTGTTGGTACTAGTGAATAGAAATAAAATCGTGGGACACAGCGTAATCTGAGTAAGTTCCCTTTTCACTCCTCACCTTGTCCATCCTAGTCACACCACATATCTATCTCAACATTCGTATTTCGGCAACATGCAGGCGTCTCTCATCTGTTCTCTTTATTGCCTAACATTCAGATCCATCCAGGACGGGAGGTCTGGATCGTCTTATAAATTTGTCCTTTTAGTTTGGTAGAGAACCTGTGATCGCATATTATTCCTTTTACGTGCGGCCACTTCATCCAGCCTCAAAGACTTTATATATATGACCTTATAATATGTGACCTCTTCTTTATTTTTAAAGATGGGCACGAACGAACTTTAATACCATTTATTTGGGATTACCTCTTCATGCAACTACTTTTTGAAGAATAAAGTCAGGCACTGCTATCCGTCCTCCTTCAACTTTCAAACTTCCACTGGTATACCATCGGACCCAAATGCTTTCCCAGTTTGCATATTTAGTACTGCCATTCTAGCTTCGTTTATACTAATCTTATTCACTAATCCGATGTTTACGTGCGCATCCTTCAACACTCCATTCCATTCATTCTCCTCATTCACAAGTTTTTTAAAGTAAGTCTCTCATCGGACATTATGTCCTTATCTTTTATTAACACTCTTCCCGCTTCATCTTTCATACATCTTACATGTTTGATATCTTTGGTGCTTTCTTCCCTACTAACTACTTTTTGTAAAGCGGTAGAGTTCTTTTTCTCCTCTGGGATCTTGCAGATGCCTGAATATATTGTTTTGAGTTTCACTCCAGAAAAAAAACGGTAGCAGTAGCTGGCGCTTTTTTTTACTTCTTCTTCTTCCACTCTCTGTATTCACTTTTTTAATTTCCTTCATTCTTTCACTCCCCTTCTTATTTTTGATCATTTAAGTGCATTTTTATTTTCTTTCCAAGCTTTTCCAAGTCAATAATGTCTTTCTCTTTCGTTTTTCCAAAAACTCCTTTCGCTATCTTTTTTATATAGTTTGCAATTATTCTAAAATTGTAATATGCAGTTTTAGAATCAACTTTTATTTTTTGTCTCAGGTTAGTGTTGAGTATGTGTACGTACTACGTATGTATGTTGATTGTTGAGGTAGACATAATTTGGTAACTTTGGTGCAGTCACCAATACGAAACTTCCAGAAAGTATTTACTTCGGTTTCGCTTATTCCTTCTACTATATATAGATTATATTGTAAACTATGGTGATGAAAAATCAACAACAATAATTATGTATGTACATATGGCGGATGACAATAAATATTTTCTTAATGTAATTTACTATGGCAGGTAATCTTAACCAGATTTGGATAATAAGTTATACATATACTAACTAAGTACATAATATGTTTGCATATTTTTTAATAACTCTATTTGAAAATCTATGTTAACAAGTTCTTATTATACGCATGTGTGTAATTGACCATAATAGTGTATTGGTTAATAATATAATGAGTTCATGCATGAATTGATCACGCAAAGTTTGTTTACAGTGCAAACTACTAGCTGCTTTTTCGATTATCATAAATTATGAGATTAATTAAATCTCGAGCATAAGTTTTGTTAAATTTGCGAGTCTAATATCAACGTACTTGCGCAAGGTTATAAATATTTTTATGTTATTGTGTAGAGCTTTCTACGGTCCGATGCATTTAGTTACTCTTCGCGGAATCATTATTCCTAAAATACTTTTTTAAGTTCCATAATAGTTAAAAATATTAAGAACATATATTTTAAACATAAGTAAAAATAGTAAGATAACTAGGCAACATCCTAGTTTAACTACTAATGTCTACATATCATGCTTAATGTTAATTGGCTCGACTTCCCGGCAAGTTACAGACCCGACCAGCACCGCCTCGCCTCGTCTAATTGAGATTTCTTTATATGGGCTTCCGTACATATTCACTCACTTATCAATTTGGTAACCTCGCCGGATCTCCGCGAACGCAAGCAGTCCCGACCACCTGCTTACTGACATGTCTAAATAATACTAGCTGGACAGTGAGTTGCCAATGCGTAATAAGCTTTCCCTTTTCTCCTCCTGTTATTTTGTTATTTCTCATCAAATACAATAACTCTGAGAGCCAATTCATTTTTTTTTTTTCTCTTTTAAAAGACAACTCCCGCATTAGAAATTACTCCTGTGTCGCGGGGGACTTTACAAACATACAAACAACGAACACAAAGAACACCCAGACTCGGGTGGGAATCGAACCCACGACCTATGGCATAGCAGTCAGGGTCACTAACCACTAGGCCAACAGGCCAGTCATTGTTTGTAAAATAAGACAAAACAAAAAAAAGGAGTAGAATTGATGAATATCGGTCACCAATTATTCGTTGACATGCGATGTTGATCAGTTGATCCTTGACCACTGGGGCGTCAACTTGCCCGCTGCCGACATTGTCATGTGGATCACCCTTCGACTAAATCTAACGACGAGGTGGTGCTGGTCGGGTTGTCAATATCCGGTTCCTATAATCAAGAAACGATTCGTTTTGCTTACGGTCGGTAAAATTTCGTTGAATCTTCAACGAAAATTTTACTGTTTCTTGATAGGAACCGGGCAGAAGTGAGTGACGACCTTTACACTTCCCATTCAATCCGTAAAAGCGATATCCCTTTCATGCAATTGCTTTCCCAACTTACCTATCTTTGCTTTTTAAAATACTCGAATCTTTTATACCCCAAGACAACAGTTGACGGTAATATTGTCGCCAATTACGTAAGTGGGATCAAATTATAGTTTGCAAATTGGGGGTGGTTAATACGCGTCTCCCTACCTCTTCGGGGATAAAGGTGTAAATGTATGTATATGTAAATATCATGCTTGTACTAGAGTCGTAAAAACAGAAACATTGGTATGAAGAAATTGTTATTTTAGCTAAAGAATTTATTTTTCTTTTTTTTTACAAATATCACACAGGGCCGTCTGATCCCAAACTAGGCAGAGCCTTTACTATGGTACAGACTGCTGATAAATACATGCTAATACTTATACAAACATACATATTATAAATAAATTACACCCAGAAGGAACAAATGATCATGCTCATCACACAATTATGTGCCCTGGGTGGGAATCGAACCCACGACCTCTGGCTCAGCAGTCAGGATCACCAACCACTAGACTAACAGGTCCGTTATATATAATACTAGCGATCCGCCCCATCTTCGCACGGGTGTAACGTAGATACTAATGTGGTGAAAAATTATCGTCATATGATTATACAAATGAATACAAAACAATATTAAACTATACGTATAAACCATCCTCTTGAATCGTTCTATCTATTGGTATAAACCGAATTAAAATCCGTTGCGTAGTTTAAAAGATCTAAGCGTACAAACGGCCGAAGCGACTTTGTTTTATATTATGTAAAGATAATAACGGTGTAAGTATGATTCCGATAACTTTATTAACCTTTTTTCGATTTATATTATCATGTTTATAACGCAACTGCATAAAATATTATTTGTCCATCTTGTGTTACTAACTGATAAAAAAGATTTTATTACACATACCTATTTTTAATCATGGCCGCACATTTAGTTTCAAAATTATTAGCTGCTATTAGTAGCAGGATACAATTAGTTGTATCGTCGAAATGTTTTTATCATACCCACCGGTAGTGTACCAGAATATTGGTTTGTAATATAAAAGGGTAGTAGATTGCAAGTCTAATCAGTTCCTCTTCAATAAATGTCAACACGATATGACTTGTATCAAAAAGGGTTTATGACTTCATATCCCGCTATTGCCAAATCATTTAGGTACTTTTAATGTTTGGTTTTACAATTAAAAATGTTGTGTTATTGTTACGTAATTTATTTTTACGGTAGGTAACACATTTATTGATTTGAGGAATCGGCCGTCAAGCTTATTACATGTTTAATTAACACGTTGACAATTTCATTTCCTAATCTTATATCGTTTTCGTACAAATCGTATAAATGGTACTTGCAGGGGCGGCCCCCGGGCGGTGCGAGCGGTGCGACCGCACCGGGCGCCTACATGCGGGGGGCGCCGATATCAACCGAAACATTACCACCAGGCGCTGGTCACAGTTTCTTTACTATAATCATTATTAACCTAGTTACGATCATTTGGGCATTGACGATAGAGGCAGGCTAATAATCTGCTGTCAGGAAGGCATCAACAATACCATAGTGTCTAAAGACAATGTACTATTGACGTGACTCTAATAAAGAAGAAGTACGAGAGTGTCTTGTTGCTTATAAGCCGGTGAAGTGACTCTTTCTAAATAGGACTCACTGGCCTCTTTCTATCAAGAAATACCGAATAATGACTTTGATTTGGACCATTGTCAAGGTCACCCTTGACCTTACCCGTTGACCCGTATTTTTAACCGGCTTCAATTTTTTAAGGGAGGTTTTTTGTACGTTAACCGATTACTCGATTTATAAAGAAAATTAAGAACCACCCTTCGAACCAAGTCACCGGACGGTGAGTGTGCGCAGGGCCGATAACTGGTCGCCGCGAGGATGAAACAGCACCGCGGCGAGGCATCGGCACCGCGACGGTGAGTGTCAGCCGGAACGATAAATGGTCGCCGCGACGAAGCATAGGCTCCGCGACGGTGAGTGTGCTCGGGACAATAAATGATCGCCGCGATGATATAAAGGCGCCGCTGCGAAGTATCGGCACCGCGACGGTGAGTGTCCGCCGGAACGATAAATGGTCGCCGCGACGAAGCATAGGCTCCGCGACGATGAGTGTGCTCGGGACGATAAATGATCGCCGCGACGATAAAACGGCGCAGCTGCGAAGCATCGGCACCGCAATGGTGAGTGTGCACCGGGACGATAAATGATCGCCGCGACGATATAAAGGCGCAGCTGCGGAGCATCGGCACCGCGTTGGTGAGCACTGGGACGATAAGTGATCGCCGCGACGGCATGAAGGCGCCACAGCGAAGCATCGGTACCGCGATGGTGAGTGTGCACCGGGACGATAAAAGATCGCCGCGACGACATAACGGCGCCGCTGCGAAGCATCGGCACCGCGATTGTGAGTGTGCACCGGGACGATAAAAGATCGCCGCGACGACATAACGGCGCCGTTGCGAAGCTTAGGCACCGCGACGTTGAGTGGGCGCCGGAACGATAACAGATCGCCTCGACAATAAAACGGCGCCGCGACGAAGAATCTGCTCCGCGACGGTGAGTGTGAACCGGGAGGATAAATGATCGTCGCGACGATACAACGGCGCCGCTGCGAAGCACCGCGATGGTGATCGGGCAGCGGGACGGTAACTGGTCGCCGCGGCGATGTAGCGCACCTCGGCGAAGAATTGCCACTGCGACGAAGCATCGGCACCGCGACGGAGAGGGTGCGCCGGAATTATAACTGATCGCCCGGACGATAAAACGGCGCCGCGACGAAGCGTAGGTTCCGCGACGTTGAGTTTGCACCTGGACGATAAATGACCGCCGCGACGATACAACGGCGCCGCTGCGAAGCATCGGCACCGCGATGGTGAGCGGGCAGCGGGACGGTAACTGGTCGCCTCGGCGATGTAGCGCATCGCGGCGTAGAATTGGCACTGCGACGAATCATCGGCACCGCGACGTGGATTTTGCGCCATCAGTGTAACTGGACGCCGCGACGATAAAACGAATACGACCTAACAACGTTCGCCGCGACGCACGTGGGGCGCCGCGCGCCTTGATTATGATATGGAACCGCGACGGTGAATGATCACCGCGACGATGGAATGGCGCCTCGACGTAGGAGGTGCGCCGCGAGGAATAAATGGCCGCTGCGACGATCGGGGTGCCCCGCGACGAAAACAGTGCGCCGTGGCGATGAAGAGGCGCGACGACGACTTGGCTTGGCTTGATCAGGCTTGGAATCTTCGAAACAGCTTAAAAAAAGCTTAGATTAAAAAACAATCTTTAAAAAAAGCTACTTTAAGGTCGAATTGATGTGTAGATTCTGTTTAGCAACAGATCTACGATTGGATTGTATTACGAATACCCATTTCAGGACACATGAAACAAGTAAGAATGGTTTATTTTTCTAATTAACGTATTTTTTTTTGGCGAGTAAACATTTACCATCTCAATACCTCTCATTGTCTTGAATGTTAGTATATTTCACTGCTAAGGGTTCAAATTCAAATTTATTTATTAACCGACTTCAAAAACCGAGGAGGTTCTCAATTCGACTGTGTTTTTTTTTTATGTTTGTTACCTCAGTACTTTCGACTGGGTGAACCGATGTTGATGATTCTTTTTTTATTTGAAAGCTGGTGCTTCCCGTGTGATTCAATTTCAATTTGGTCCAGTTCTGACAATGGCATCCATGAGAAAACCATATAAGTCTTTTATGGAATAGTTTTTGTTTTGAAGTCGGTTTTTTTTTTAAAGAATTCAATTGGGTTATTCCATTTCTATCGCAAGAGATATTTGGGTATATTTATAAAAGAAGTTCTTTTAAATATAAAATAAGTTATTAAGTTAAGAAAGATCTTAAGATTGTGTGCAGTATACAAGTGTAAATAAATATTGTTAATACAGCCAGCTTTGATACTAGTAGGGTGACATTAATGGTATCAAACGCACGGGAAAAGCCTAATAAAGTCATTTTGATGCAAATCTTGATGAGAATTGATTTCCGAGATAGACGTAGTACTTTTATTACACAAGTCACAAATCCGTCCCCATATAGAGTACTGCTGGGCAGAGGCCCAGCAGTACTCTATATGGGACTCTATTTGGACCGAGTCAAGAGCGACTCGGTCCAAAGATGTGCTGTGAGAATCATCGATGATCCCAAACTCACAAGCGGTATTGAATCCTTAAGCCTCCTTGTGAGTGTTCCGATTGTTTAATGGGTTGTGCTCTGAGGAACTGTTTGACATGATGCCCACGGCCGCATTCTACCATCGCACCGCTCGCCACAGGCAGGGCATTCATCCTCACACATTGGGAACCCCCGCGAACGCTCCGGCTGTGGAATGAGCTTCCTGCCGAAGTTTTCCCGAGGGACAACAGTATGGGGTTCTTCAAGAAAGAAGTGTATGGAAAGAAGTGGGTTTTTAAACGGTGAGCATGAGACGAGACTGTTGCTTTACTTACCACTTCTTGCATGATCTCCTCTTTACTCCTCTTCACAAGTGGGGGTAATTCTTCCCTCTCTTGCTTTACCGTTACTGATTCTTCCTCCTGCTCAGCTTTCAGTGGACTTGATAAGGTGGTGTCTTCCTTCTCTTCTTCTTGATCTTCTTCGCCTTCCGAATCTGATTCCTGTGAGAGAACATGGCGGATAAATTCCATCATGTGATTTGTAAATAAAATACTAACTTTGGTAAACAAGCATTCAGACTCTCTTATGTTGTTAGTCATCGTATAATATTGGAATTGGTTAAGGGCTCTGTTTCCGCATTTAGACTCAAAAACGGTCCTACGTGCAGATATGGCTTGATACTTGAGCCATCCTAGCTCCTTCCAGAAGCACAGAAGCCTCCTGGGGCGTTCACAGGCTTATAGGAGCGATTCGTGAGGATGTTTGCCCGTTGTGTGGCCACTCCCTCGCACTCCAGGATAACATGGGCGAACGTTTCCTCTACGTTCAGATACCCTCTGCATAGAGGGCTGTCTGTCGGATTAATGATAAATAGATGCCAATTCAGGGCCAAATGTCCCGTAATGTTTCCTACAACTATTCTGATGTCGAGTTGGTTAAGACTGAGCAGTCTGCAAAGTCATCTTAAAGAAACAGATGTCTATATTTGTTGAAATGTTTTTTATTTGATGTATGTTCAACAATACTCCTATAAGGTTTTGTCTAATTTTCCTGTTACATCGGTCTTAGCCTTGCCCATTGTGCATTTAACTGTACTGGCCTTTTGGTCGAATTTCGGGGTGTTCCCGTTGTCCCCATTACAATGGACAACGAAACGAAGGTATTTATTTTTCCCGTTGTCCCCATTGCCATATGCATATTAATAGAGAAAGTAGGAATTTATTTTATTTGTCTATAGTTCTATACTAGTAAGTATAAGAGCAATGGGGGTACAGGCATATTCTTTAATTATTTAATTCAAATCCCACGGTTCCCCTTAGTGCATTCAAGGCAGGGGGACAACGGGAATAATTTTAAATTATTTTATTCTAGCCCCGCTGTCCCCATTACTGAAGGCAGAGCAATGGGCACAACGGGAACAATTTTTAATTATTTTATTCAAATCCCGCTGTCCCCATTAATGCGAACACGGGTGATGGGGACAACGGTAATACACCCGAATTTCAAACATAATTTATTAAGTTTGAAAGTTTTCTTTTACTTTGACGAGTATAACTTAACCTGTCATTGTTTAGATTTTCCACACCATGACAGGTCAACATTTATACTGGACCCATGTAGCCGTTTCCACATCATTTTTAAATATTTATATTTTTTTTTTCTTTCTTTAAAAAGACAACTCCCGCATTAGGAACTTCTCCTATGCCGCAGGGGACTTTACAAACATAGAAACAACGGACACAAAGAACACCCAGACTCAGGTGGGAATCGAACTCACGATCTATAAGCATAGCGGTCAGGGTGACTAACCACTAGACCAACAGGCCAGTCAGTTATATATTGATTAACATATCTTATATATTTAAAAATTTATTAATTAAATTTGGGGGAAATGTTGTTCGCGTCCATATAGCCCACATCAACGCCGAGCCTCGGTAACCAAGCTGACTGCAGGAGTAAACCTGCTCAGTGGCGGTAGGCAATGACCCATACAAACCGTAGCCATCATCTTCATCATTTAGGAAAAGAGGAAGAACACGTCAATAAAAAATCACACCTATCGTGTGTTTTACCTTAGCCCTAACTACTGAATTTAATTTTTGTATCTATTTATTATTTTTATTAGAGAAAATACTAACAAATTTGCTCTTAGGTGGAAGGACAGGCTGGCCGCTGGCCTCTGCTTTCATTCTTTCTAATTCTTCTTCTTCTAACCTTTTCTTTTGTTTCTCTGCTTCTTCCCTTGCTTTCTTCTCTTGTTCCCGCTCTATTGCTTTCTGCTTTTCACGTTCCATTTTCTCTAAACCTGCAGGTTTTAATAAATGTTTTAGAAGTGTGTTGTATATATTTATTGATGGATATTTGATATGAGTAAGTTTCAATCGCCTGAACATTGTGCAAATGGTACAGATAACTAACGTTGTGATGCAACATAAAAAACAAAATGCCATAAAGAGAATAATATCCATGAGTTGAGTTCTTACTCAAGTTCTTACAAATTAACATAAACTAGACTCGGACAAAGAAAGTTGCTACGGAGATCTACAATATTCTACACTAGTAGTTCCCGCGCGGCTTCGCTCGCGTATACATATTTATATATTTTGCGCGGAACCCTAATTCTTTTTCCAAAATAAAAGTAGTCTCAGTTACTCCTTATAACACCAGCTATCTGCTAGTGAAAGTCCCGTGGAAATCGCTCCACCTGTTCCGGAGATTAGCCGGAACAAACATTCAGACAAAGAGACAGACTAAAATTTTAAAAAAGATCTTTAAGTGCAAATAACTGTATGAGCTTAAAAAAAACTATTATTTTGACATTACAAACAGACACTTCAATTTTATTTATTTGTATTGAGTATTGATCAGTAGTTGGGGTAGAAATCACATGGCACAGGCAGTGTTTTTCTTAATTTTAAATTAATGCACAAGCAAAAACGCTGGCACGCCGCTAAATAATATCAATTTTGCATGATATACCAAGGCATAACGTTACGCGTTAGTGTTGTCAATTAATTCACTTTTTAATGTTCATTTGATGATTATAAAATGTCTTAAAAAAATCGGACGACATTTTTCATTCAAGATATTGTATTGGCTAACTTAAAAGAAAAATATAATTTTGAGCAAAGGATACTACCCAATTATCGCCGATGACCGTCGCATGACGAAAAGTGATGTCACTTCCCGTCCATACCGGGTAGTTATCGATAGTGAAATCATGCCTGGGATGTTTTCAGTACTTTAACTACTAATCTAAAAAAATGAACCGGCCGCCTCCATAAGGAATTTTCTAGATCTCGGACATTTAAAGACCAATCTAAAAAGAGCAATGAATCTACCCACAACATTTTAGTCTAGTCTGACCTTTTTTTTATTTTGGTTTTATTGGTGTTGTATACATGAGAAGCATAAACTATACCTTCTCTTATCCACGCTGGAAGCTGTCTTCGTTTAGCTGCGTCAATGGTAGTACTAGGAACGGCTGTTGGTATTACTATTGGCTCAATCACTGGTGGTATCACAGGTGCTTTTTCTCTGAAACATTGAGTTATACGTGTTATAGTAATTCATCCTACTAATATTATAAACGTGAATGTTTGTGAGGATGTATGGATGTATGGATGTTTGTTACTCTTTCACGCCAAAACTATAGAACCGATTGCGACGAAACTTGGTATGTAGAGCTGGAGACCTGGATTAACATATAGGCTACTTTATATCCCGATATTCCCACGGGATCGGGACTTACGCGGGTGAAACCTAGTATATTATAAACGTGAAAGTTTGTGAGGATGTATAGATGGTTGTTGCTCATTCACGTAAAAACTACTGTACCGATTACGATGAAACTTGGTTTGTAGATAGCTGGAGACCTGGATTAACACACATCACTTTTTATCCCGATATTACCACGGCATCGGGACTTAAGCCGGTGACATCGCCAGCTAGATTTTCGTATGAATTATCATACGAAAAAGCTGCATGCCGCGGTTTTACCCGCGTTAAGGTTACTGCTTCAATCGTATTGAACAAATTGATGTTATATGGATAAGACGCATCGTCTCCGAGAAGAAATATACGTACATAAGGTATGAGTACATAATTATTGTTTCAATGTGATTTCAATAGGCTTTTGATGTTGGTAAGGTTGCAGGTTTAGTTTGTATTGTTTCTTTTATATACGAGTACTGGATAAAAAAATATTTTCAAACTGCTATGTTCTGTTAGTTGGTAAGATGTTGAATTTGTACGTAATGGCGATGCACATATGTATATTTTTCTATTGCAATCAGTTTCATGAACCAAATCGACTGCGACCGTAGTCAGCATGAAAGGTTGCACCCAAGATTGGAGCGTGTTCACAGACTGCAATAATCTCAACCATTATAAATTCCCTTCCACATAAGTTTTGGAATCTTTTGACTCGTTTAGAATAAGGAAAGAATAACAAATAACATGTTATTATTAAAAATTGAAAAGAGTGAACGGTTGGTAAGTAAGCTGTGTTACCTTAGTGATCTGGAATTTCTAGGTTTATGTTCTCTGGTTTTACTCTTGGATCTTCGGTCTCTACTGGAGCTGCTGCTACGGCTACTGGCCTGCTCCACTTGCGGCGCTGTCCAGTACCCGTGCTGGAACGTCGGTGCCGGTGTACCCGTTGTGTAGCTGTTGAATAGTTTTAAATATGAAACACAAATGTTTGATTCGACCGATTTTATTTAAAGAAAGTGTATGATGTAAATAAACTTGATTTCTTCTTTATAATCTTGCAAGTATTGCATATTAAGTCTCTAAGACGAGTGGCACGTTGTCAACTGCTGCAGTAAACGAAGAACAATATTTTTTTTGCGCGATTAAGGACAAAGCATTTTAATGACATTTTAGTCGAGGCGTGGTAACAGTCCATTCTATTAGGTCTTTTGCATATGAAATTGCAGTTTTAATTAATCATTCATGTGTAGATTGATGTCTTGTATTCTACTTAAAATTGCAATTTTGTTTGGTAAAAGCGAGATTCATCGTGGCACTAATGTACACCAGAGATGGCACGCAATACCAGATACCAGGGTTGCCAACCGTACCAGGTTCCTTGTACAAATACGAGATTTCTGGTCTGCTGTACGAGGTACGAGGACACGATCAGGCTCGTACAATTATGTACGAGATTTTATATAGGAAATTTTATAGCATTATTTTGTATTGTGGACAACACTTTATAGCGTCAATGGGTGTTTACACTTTGGCTACATTGGGTCTGGTAAATGAAAAGTAGACATATTGGGTATGTTCGTCGATTTTTTTCATTTTAATATTAGCGCAGGCATATAATATACTTCTAATGTGCGTGGAAATGATATGCGATAATGCGCGACAGATTGTTACTCAGCAATTCAAAAACTGGTAAACGTAATGAGGAAATTTGGCAGATTGTAGTACATTCTCATTTAACCTCAATCAATAGTTAAATATGATGAGCGTGAATTTAACAGAAATGTTTAAATTAAAAATCAAGAACTCTTTAAAAAATAGAAAAATAAAACAAAATGCACATACAATTTTTTAATTTATAAAATCTGTATTTTTTTGTTTTACAAATATCAACATTCTATTTGTTTAATTCAAAATATTTTACTTCGACAAAATAAATATCTGCTAAATTTACACTCATTTAATATGTCATAATTTTGGTTTTATAACATTTTAAATGCTTGATTAATGTATGAGGTTTTGTAGCTAAAGTACGAGATTTTTAGTTGTTTATGTACGAGAAAAAAGTTCTAATCGTGCGTTTACACGCTCGCGTTCAAACCGACATTCAACGAGCACAAGCACGGGCACACGTATGTGAACCGGTTGTTTGTGCATGCTTGTGTGAATAAGTAAGTGCGTTGGCTGCGTGCCGGGCTGCATGCCAGGATGCGCGGCGTGCGTGTAAACCCACCATAAGATTGGCAACCCTGCCAGGAACCATAAGTAGGCGTTTAGTGCGTTTTTAGTGGTCGGTGACGAATGTCGATAAAAATGTATTAAAAGCAGCAGTAGGAGTAGCTTATCTCAAAACACATCAGAATTAGTATCAGTGTAAGTGATAAAACGATACAGAGCTATTAACGTCAAATTGAAAACTAAACCGTCGCAATGTTTGAAACACTTCGCAGTCAGCCAACCAGAATGTGGTTTGGCCAAATGAAAACTCAGCGGTCTTAGGTTCCATTTAAACCAGGATTGGCATTATGCAATAGAGCTTCTTGACACTATACATACCGCAGAGGTGTTTTCAGAACGATTGCAAATGATGATGAAGTTCACTGCCGAACAACCAGTTTCACCATGACACTTATTACAAACATGAATTCCGATATTGACGTATCGTCAGTACACACACTACACAATAACTAATTCTAAGACGCTACTTAATGCGTGATTTCGGACAGAGTGGCTCTGTTGTATACTTCAAGAATGAATTGATGTGTATCAACGTTTACCATGATTGATGAGGTCAATTCTCATCACAAAAGGACACATTGTTAGACTTTACGGAATAAATGGAATATTTGACAACTTTTATTATTACATACCTACTATAAAATAAAGTCCCCCGCCACGTCTGTCTGTTCGTGATAAACTGAAAAACTACTGAACAGATTTTCGATTCGAGAAATTGATTGAAATATGATGATGATTGTTGAAGATGTCTCTACTACCCGTGCGAAGCCGGGGCGGGTTGCTAGTATTACATAAGTAATCTAGACTTGAAATTATTTGCTCAAATAAGAAATAAAACACTTTATTTCTCAGATTCTTTAGATTTAAAGCCACATACTCGTACATTATGCTGCGTACTAGCCTTTCTCTGCAGTTTTACTTCCGTTTATGGTCACTGCTCTACTCCTAAGGGCCGCAGCATGCTGTTTCATAGCCTATGATATTCCCCAATGAATACTCTATCCAATACAAAATTACAGAATTATTCAAATCCGCCAGATAGTTTAAGAGAAAAACAAAGAAATCTTCTGTTTTATTATATTAGTTTATAGGAAGTCAATAGTTATTATATAATTCCCTAATGCCGCGTTCCAATAAAAAAGAAACGATTCGTTTTGCTTGCAGACGGTAAAATTTTCGTTGAAAATGCAAAGAAATTTTACCGTCCGTAAGCAAAACGAATCGTTTCTTGTTTATTGGAACCCGGCCTAAGTCGCTTAATATAACCGCTATTAAAAACTTGTAGTTTCCTATTTCAAATGTTGATGCTATTGTGTTACAAAATTTAAATTCTCTGTATGAGGTGATAAGTAATTTACAGTCACAAATTAGATCTTACACATATTCTCTATCAGATTTAAAATCGGAAATTAGTCATAGAACAATTTGATATATTTATCATGTCAACAGTGTCTCAAGGCTTTTATCTTGATCATTTCGTGTACATAATAATCTAGCCTACGTAAGCAACTAAAGTGGAACCTTTAAGGCACATTATCATCAATAAACTAATTTTGCGTAGTTTCAAACCGAAACTTGGTAGTAAAAACTCGGTTAATTATTCCAACATACAAATATGTCAAGTGTAATTTTTGTGTGATATTAAACTACCCGGCGACAACGACTGGTAGCTTAATATCATTAAAAAAATGTACGTAGACAGGGACTAGGGATAGTTTTGCTTTTTTTAAATATAAATACAATATTAGATTATTTTTTTTATGGTATAGGGGGTAAACGAGCAGACGGGTCACCTGATGGTAAATGGCTACCGCCGGGAAGGGTGGGAAGAGGGGAGAGGGAAAGACGGGAATAAGGGAGGGGGAAGGGTTAGGGCCTCCGGTAACCTCGCTCACGCGGCGAAATGCAATGCAAGCAATGTTTCACTACCGGTTTTCTGTGAGGCCGTGGTATCGAGCGGAGTCGAGCCGGCCCATACGTGCCGAAACATGGCTCTCCTACGTCCTAGATAGGTACATAGTAGCCCAAATAATTTTGTTATTTTATAAACAGATAAGTTTAGTCATACGTAAAGTCATTGTTTCTTTTTACCTTGAACTCTTAAATTGAAACAGGTGTATTTTAGAAAAAATAGGTCTGTAATAACAGTTTTACAACAAGAAATCTAAAGGAAGCTATCAAAGTTATTGCATATTTTCAGTTAAATATTGGAACACTTTATTCAACAGAAACATGCAACGGTAACAGTCAAAACAAAATAGAGCACACAGTCTTCGCACAAAAGAAACTTTAGAAGAATATTTCTGTTCAAAAGTTAGACACAATGTTGATGGACTAGAACAGCAGTCAGGAATCCCAATATACAAAATGGCAAAACCAAACAATGTGACATGCTAGGTCAATAAGGGTGGACTCAGGCAACCCTTGAAAACGGCTTTTAAGGGGTTTGTCGAGTCACCAAGGCACCTTTCGTGCATGAATCTCCTGCCAAGCTGTCCGTCATAAGACCTAGATCGAGGACAAATACCCTTGTCCGTGTATCAGTAGTGTAAGGAGATCCTGGAGCGAGAGCTTCGATTTGAACTTCGAGATATTGTGGTGCACCAGCTCTGACAGGTACACTCTGCCACAAACATTTTGGCTGACCCTGGTTCTCACCAGTCATGACTATTTCGAGAAGTATCTGTTTCCTTGTGATTTCACTGCAGACCTTGATGTGAGAAGGTCGTACATCACACGGGAAAAACTCCATTACCGGGTGAAGTTCACCGTCTTCAAGAAAATGCTAGCATGAGCGCAAGAGTGCCATGATTGGACATAGTTGCGGATGACTATGTCCATAGCCAGGTGCAATATTGCAAGGGATTTAATCATCCTATTCCAAAACCTTTGGAGGGACGTAGGGCAGTCCAAATGCCCTCTACTGGTTAATGGGTAGTCAAGGTCTGCTGGGGTTCCAACCATAGGTTCCTCCCAAGATGGAACTGCATGTGGTTTTAAAAATATAGCAGTTCCATATCAACACACCAAAGAAATATAGTAGTAGATACATTTCTGATGGAAGAGAAAAGGTTCGATGATGATTACATCTTTATTAAGTAATCGTTTTGTATGCTACTTCACAAATATCTTTGATATACATGATATTCTATATTGAAAGACATAACTATTAATAAAATGTCAAACGGTAATTAACATAACAAATAGCAAGTTCTGTGCCAACTTTATGAAAACAAAGATGTCACAACTAGCTATTGTCTAATATCATTTGCCAATAAAAGTACACTATCCTCCCTTATAGACTCAATTATTTTTCAGGACTCAAGTTTGACCTGCGTTTATTTCTACATACACTCGGAAGAAACATGTGAAAACTTATTATTGTAGTGTGTGCACTCCGAAAAATTTATTTAGTGCATTTCATATTGTCTGTGTGCATTATACAATTTCAAAATAATATTGAGGATAACTTTATTTTGAAATTGTATAATGCACCCTATTATATAAAGGGTAAGGTGCAATGTTTAATAAAGACTAAATATTAATAACATAATAAAAACAGTTGGCCTTACCCCGGCATTGGCGCTGCTCCATCTGGTGGCACATATCCATCAAGCAATGGTGATATACCTATGGCAGAGTCTGGTGTTATTTTGGGGTCCACTGGCCCTGAGCCTGACCATCCCCAACCTTAAGAGTTAAAATAACTTTTATCAGCAGTGGCACATGGTCCAATAATGTTTGTGGATCTGTGAGACACAATCTTCATTGGACCACATGCTACAACTGAATGAAGATTTTGGAATCTAATATTTTATAACAGAGAATGTTTTACACATTTAACATCTAATTTTTAATGGAATGTCTCACAATATAATAAAAGCAGTTGTTTGATTTAAAAAAGTATTCTGTCTAATAAAAAATTTAATTAACACTTGTTCATCTGAAAATATAAGACGAAAATTCTGTTCAAACTACTTTCTGAACTTTTATACTACATTTTAAACATAACCTATAAATTTAAGTTCACCTATTCAATCAGTTGGAACTGAAATTTACCGACACTAGGGCTACCTGAGTTGGCTATTGACTGGTTAGACCCCACATTGATTTTCATACATATAGATGTCTTGTGACATGGGAAAATACCAATTTTTTTTAAATACTAGTTGAAGTAAGTATTCTTGCAGAACTATTGAATGAAGTCTGTATTTGTATTGGGAATAAACTTGTTTTATTGTATATTTTAAGTGTGATGAATAAAGAATTTCTAATCATCAGTATATTATTATAAAGGCGATTTTCCAATAACAATATAAAATACATCATTTTTAAAAGTTTGATTGGATTGGCTCATTTCGGCACAACACGGTTCCAATAACAATAACGCCAGATGGTCCACTGATTAGGGCTAGTAGAACCAATAGTGTTACTACCAGTAGTGGCATAGTAGGTTGCCCTCTAAGATCTATAGCTATAAGTCACCATTCCCTAATTGTTTTAACGACCAATTTTAGTTGAGTAAATAAGCTTATAATTTTTACTAACTGTATTAATAGCCATACTCATTTCTGAGTATAATTACACTTATAACAATATTCAAATATGCATTGAGGTTATTTTAGTGACCTGAATTTTTTATCACTTTCAACAATTAACTGATTATTTTGAGATACTTGGCATATAAAATTGTGCTAACTACACTTATTATATTTGCTGAGGGTTTCTGACACAAGAATTGGGTAATTCATCCCTCATATAACAATTTTAAAGATCGTTCACCCCATTGATTGTTCCATCCACCCCAAGAGTTTGTTGATGAGTTCCACTCCGCCCCCGGAGGTATTGGTCCATCAGAGTTAGTGTCTGTGTTTTCAACTTCCATCGGCGCTTCGCCTTCTTCTTCGGGCTTCGCAGGTGGCGCAGGCGGCACAGCCACGATCGCCGCAGCTTCCTTCATTGCAATCCATTGTTGAGCTAAAGCTGCCCAGTCAACTTGACTAGAATCTACATTTTGATATGCAGTGGGATTAAGTGCCCACTGAGTGGGATAAGCAGTATTTGCGGCATCTTTGCCGGAGTACATAGTGGATAAACTAATTTACGAAATATTTATAAAAAAATGTAATTTTCACATAACACATGGATGTTCAATCACCATTTAAATAAAGATTTATATAGTTTAATGAAGTGTTGTAGCTAATTCATTGCAAAAATTAATTTTCACTTAACCATCCTCAACACACTTATTTCATAGACTAGAAAGTAGAGTAGAAACAGTTGTTTTTTTTTAAGCTGTTGTCATTATGAGTCTTTTTACTAGGAACAAAATTTATGTTACGAAATAATTTTAAAAAAGAGTAGTGATCTATTTAAGTCACAAAATTTTGGTTTTTTAAGAAATATAATTATAAGAAACATTTAAGGGAAACAACATTTTCACTGTTATTTTAGAACTTTCATGCGAAGTGCCATCTAGAGTGACAGAAACAAACCTCTTTTGTATAACAAATCAAGAGATGACGCTGTCCCAAAAATAATTTAACTATTAGACACAAGATGGCACTGTGTCAATTCTCACGGTAAAGAAGAATCTAGCACCCCTCGTAGGAATAAGTTCTGTTTTTATTAAAGTTCATCTTAGATAGTTGAAGGAAAAGTCGATGACACGCAATGCATACGTAAATAAAGACTCTTACTTCTACATACATATATAAAATTACGCCTTTCTCCCTTTGGGGAAGGCATTTACAACAGCTCACCACTTGCTTCCATGTTAACACCTCGCCCGCTTCTTCTACTGTGATTATCTAATCACAGTAGAAGAAGCCTTGTTGTATAAAAGATCTCTTTTATACAAGTCCGCAGGATGCGGGTACTTCTGATGCAGGATTATTTATCGTCGTTTATCAAACTAAATAAATTGGAATCGTTTTGCATATACCTTATTTGTCAGATATAAGTACGTTGATTTGCATAATTTGTTTTGAATTTTTGCCCTGCAAATTCTCTTTAAATTCTTGATTGTTTTTAAAAGCAAGTTTTGATTTTTACAGGCATAGAATAAAGAATAGTGCACTGTAGCAGTAGTACTTTAGTACGCATACATTTGAGTATTGTACAATCTGTGAATTGTCATAACTACAGGGAACCACCGCTGTCACTAAGGGCAGAAAATGTATGGGGCAGTCAATGACTCTCGTCGTAGATGTAGGTAAACAGTAAAAAATCATACTATGGTTACTGGTTAATATTAGGAATAACATTTTTTTATTTCATACATATTATTTTTTATCCATAAAGGGTTTCAATGACAACATTAAAAAATAAAGTATCTTTTATACTATATAATTACATAGTATACCTGCACTGTTTATAAAACTCAAATTTTGAGCTACGAATCTTCTTTTAGTTAAAGTAATGCTAACACATAACATGCTAGAAGCAACGTTTAATAGCATTGTTCTGTGGGTACTCTTCTAATAATCTTTTCTTCCTTTGTCCCTCCCTTAATTCCAGTATAGTTAATTCTTATTTCACTGTCCAAGTTGTGAACCTCTGGAATGCGCTCCCACTAGAAATCAGGATGTCCACAAACAGACAAACTTTTAAGGTTGAAGTTCGACAGCTTTACACATACTTATTGGTAGAATCATCTGAATAACACTTTTAGATTATGAGTTTTTATAGTTTAAGTACGTTAACGACGCATTCATGGTACCTCAGGTACCAGTCGGTAACAGTGCCTGGGCTTGGTAGGGTGTGTCTGGGATAGGATTGCCACCCATGCTATAAGAGTACCGTACTACATTTTAAGCATTTGTATTATAATATAATATTCTATAATACAATAATACAAATGCTTAACATAATATATTATGGCAATATTGTGCAGGGCGATAAAAGTTAATAAGTCTTAAATAGCAACTTTATAGTGCAACAATTCTAAAGTTGTACTTTGTCTCTAAAATCGGCTTTATTGGTCGTACTCTAACTAAAACTTGATATAAAAATATTTATATGCAATCTTTCAGATTATGATAAGCATTTTAGTGCAATTATCATATCTTATTAGACTTATCGACTTACTTCCCAATGACTTATCAACATATACCATATACATATACCATAGACCAGTGTATAAATCAATTAAAAAAAGGTTAACTTGGTCACTAAAATCCGATTTTTATTTTGAACTTAAGTATAACAGGGTGATTTTAAAGATAATTTTAAGCATTATATCACATTATGACATGGGATGGGTTTTTAATAAAATCATCTTATCTTTTAGGAAAATAGACTTATCAAAATGTTCACCGTTGACTTATCAAGTTATTTAAATTTCAATGTTTTACTTTATTTTGTGAGTTGATAAAACTATTATATAAATTCACGTGTTCACGTAGTACAAGTAGTATGGAAATTTGACTAAACCGTTACATTTTCTGTCACTTTGAAATTATGTATGTGTATAAGGGAGAGTCTCTTTTTTCTATCTAGACAGATATACTTAGGTAAGTACAGTGGCGGCCTTAGGAGGTGGCAAGCAGGGCAACCGCCCGGGGCCTCGCTCTTGCAGGGGCCTCGGGGCCTCGCTCTTGCAGGAACCTCGCGCCCTCGCACAACTACCCACGGAGAAAAATCTCTTTTCTGGCTCAAGTCAAAACTGCTATCTGAAACTACGTGGGAATTCTGGGTAAAGTGGATAGGCCGTTAAATATCAACTAAGCGTTATATGTGATGCTTTGAAAGATTTAGCGGAAAATAAAACAGGTCGTCGATTGGTTAGTGAATACCGTTCCATAGAAAAGTGAAGGAAATTGACATTCAATTTCCTATGTAAATTTTTTTTCATTGCATTTTTCATTAAGCATTACCATTAAATATAGGTTCAATTCACATAAATTCCTCAAAGGACAATAGGGCCTCGCAAAGATCTATCGCCCGGGGCCTCGCAAAGATCTATCGCCCGGGGCCTCGCAAAAATCTATCGCCTGGGGCCTCGCAATGTCTAAGGCCGCCCCTGGGTAAGTATGGATGTATAATATTTATAAATATGTACCGTAAGGTTGTAAACCCCATTCGTGCGTCGGAGCCAATACACACACTCACTTTTTTTTTTATGTCAACTCCCTTAAGGATGATGACATTAAATTTAACACTGCTCATGTCAACTGCTCTCTATTAATATACTGCTTTTAAAAGAGATCCGCCTCTTTGTATAGGCTGCTAATATCAAGTTGTACAATGTTAAAACTTGGACCATTATAGACATTAGTGTTTCAGATCAACAAAGATTTTAATTTGTTTTTCATTTTCTTCATTAACTTATTAGTTAGGGTTTCATTAATTGTCCCCTTAAAGTGAATTTATCTTAATTGCATTCAAAGAGAATCGATTGTTTTTTACTTAATAGTAACAATCACTACACCATTGCACATTGGCACTTTTCTTTTCACGTAATCTATTATGGCAAATAGTAGATATAGCGACACACAATGAGCGTATAATATTATGAAAAAATACCTTGTTACACTCATTAGCTACTGCTTTATATTTTAAAACATAGTAACCCGCATAAGGTTACTTAAATTATAATAATACTCGTGTACAATCCAGTACCATTCGGGCGGATCTCCTTTGAGCAAGCTGCGACATTAGTTTGTGTTTGACAGCAATTGAAAGCAGACAACCTCGTGAATAGTAACGTAAATGGAGCAAAGCGAATTCCGTGTGCGGTTCGATAAATACTATGGGGAGTCTGGCCCATCAATTTCAATGGTTAGAAAGTGGTTTACTGAGTTCCGTTCCGTTGTGGTCGTACCAGCACATATTACGCAGAAAGTTCAGGTAGCCCAAATCAGGTCGTCACGCCGGAATTCGGCAAAAAAAATCCATGGAATGACATTAGACGATCGGAGAACGAAAATCCGTAAGACATATGTTTTCACACTCTTTTATGCCATTTGGTAATGCATTGTACAGCCGTGCTCTTTTGAATAATTTCGTTCGAATAAGCTGAAGTTTGCCCATGTTTCTTAAACTATATGTTGTCTCTTTCTTCCGTAACTGTATATTGGTGTGAATGGAATTAGTTACAATTTTTTTAACTAAGATACAGGTGTTAAATGTGTATAGTTGTTTATATTTATAGTTCGGAACGACAAGCCGAACTACTTAGTATATGTGTGGTCATTTGGTCAACGGTGAATATGTTGCCTCTCGTTGAAAGCAAAATAATCCGTTTTTAACGTTGCCTACGTTCTACCACTACGTATTTCTACTATTCATTAGTATCCTGTGCCTACGTCTAACTAACTGAAAATCATCAAACGTCGATTTTTACTGCACTTGTTGCACGGCCGTTAAATAAATTCATTTGTTATTCTTTAGTCTGCCAGGTATGCTCAGCTAGCCTGTTCAGAGGACCTTTCCTTAATGACGGAGGGGTGTAACACCATTTCCTCCACAACTATACAGAGGTACTGCACTAGTCTCGTTTCCCATTTCCATTGTTTGAATATAATTCTCCAATTTTCACGGTCTTTGTGGTATAATTAAATGATTTAAAGTTAAAATTTTTTTTTTTTTTTTAATAATAATTACAGTCAAGTATTTACTATAACCGAAATACCTCCTTGTTTTTGCATCTACTTATTTCTCAGTATCTATTAAATGCTTAGGGATAAAATAAAACTGTACATAAGTATTTAAAAATTAATTTAATATTCTTCATTATTATACATTAACGACACCCATCCATTCATCAACAAATGCAGCTCTCCAAATACATTCACAATGCGTCCACATACTTATCTACATAAAATAAATTTACACAACGAACTCCTTTCAACATTTTTGGAGTTTGAGATTTGTGTCACACACCACTTCTACTGATACTTTAATCACTTACATAATGCAAGTCTTTGTATTTTCACTAATTTAACTTAACGCTAGTAAAGGTTCTTCAGGATCATGTTTTGGGCCAACGAACTTGGAGTTGGTTTTCTTCCACTGCTCCTTTTTGTTCAACATTTTCTCCTTTGTTATTGCCAATTTGGCTTTGGCTTTTGATAATTTTGGTGTGCTTGTGGTTTTGTCGATACGTTCTAATGTCTCAATTATATTTTTGGGTTTCGATAAAACTCTTCTCGATTCTTCGCTAATTTCGTCCATTGTCGAGTTCTTATTAGCATACACTACGACATAATGCGAATAGGCGGAGTTAGAAGGAGTATTGATATCTGCGAAATCTCTGAAGTTAGCGAACTGATCCTGGTTGTAATTTGGTCTGGGATTCGCTATGTAGCCGAGTTCGTATGAAGGTCTGCCGTGGCCATTGTTGTAGTAATTGAATCCATCACCAAACTCGTCGTCGTCGTCGTTCTGAGCCAAGAATGTGCCACCTCTGATGATGCCGAAGTTTCCTGAGCCGAGCAAACTGGGGTTTGCCTCAACGAGTGGTGCTGCCGTGGGTGTGCTCTGTTTAGCGAAATTATCTAGGTTTCTGTAGCCTCCAAATAGTGGATAGTTTAGTAGAGATCTGTAAGAATTAGGCCTTTGACTGTAAGCTCCTTCTTGATTGTTAAACCCGAGTCTGAAGTTGTTTTGCTGTCTTGGTTCGAAGAGGTTAGCGAAGCTCGGGAAGAAAGTTTGTGATTTGCCAACGAGTTCTATTGAATGGTCGGTGTGGTCGTCAGTTGCAGCTGCTACGGGTTCTTGATACTTCTGTGCTAATCCCGGCGGAGGCGCCACTGCTTCTGATATGATTTCTGAAGATTCAGCTGTTAGGTCCATCGTGTCATCTGAAATATAGGAGAAAATTGGTTAGTTATGGACATTCTGGTGCCATTTAAGAAAATTAATACGTTTCATGGGAATTTTACCTTTTAGTCTGTATGTAACAAACCACCCAAAATCAAGAGAATTTTTTAATTGAAAGTATTAATGTGTAGGTTTCTTAATTATTATCTAAAGGTTTTAATTGATACCCATAATATTTGTCACTTAAAGTTCCATATCTATTCCATCTTATGTAAATCAACGTTTTTTGAGGCTTGAGGTTGTATAGTGACTAGATTGCTAACAGATCTGATAATAAATTAATTGGTGGTCTAAAATAAGGTGTCCTATTATATCACGCTCAAAGACATGTTTCCTGGTCGAATAAATTACGGTAATCTAACATGCAAGCAGAAATGGTAACTCAATCGTGTGGTATGTTATTTATTATTACAAGGCTATTCAACGCTTAGACTTCTTAGAGTTTTTTTTTCTATCCAAATTACTAGTACTCTTTTGTGTTAACACCTTCATCTAATCTTGTGTTAAGCATGGGTACTATTGGGTAGGTACACGATAGCGTACGGAGTGGCGTTCAATCCCTACATCTATCGATAGTAAATCAAGATCGAGAAGGGTCGTCATTGTCCGTAGTCAAACGTAGTTATTTAAAAAAAAAAAAAACTATTCTAATAACATAGTCTGTCAACGTGTACGACGACGCATCGCGGTTAAGATTGTGACATTCTCTTTTACAAATAGTTGGTGGACAAATAGTCGCTCTAGTGTGCCTGAAACACTAGTATATGATTGTATCATTATCATCTTTCCAGGCACAAGACGTCCACTGCTAAACAAAACTTTTAGAAATACTCTTACAATGAGATTTTTGAACCGAAAATTTTCTATGCAATTCTATTCACGGAATAAAACACAATTCAAATCCATATATATAAAAATCAATGCCACTTTTCCTTGTAATTTTATAACTCAAGAACGGGCTCACCTATCCAAACCAAATGTTTAGGCTTTGTTCGGACTATTTAGTAGATAGTTTATGTGAAGTTTGCACAAAAAAGAAAACTTAACGAGCGACTTACGCGGGTGAAACCGCGGGGCGCAGCTAGTAATATTATAAACGTGAAAGTTTGTGAGTATGGATGTATGTATGTAGTAGTATGTAACTGGAGACCTGGATTAACATATAGGCTATTTTTTATCCGGATATTCCCGCGGGATCGGGACTTACGCGGGTGAAACCGCAGGGCGCAGCTAGTATATTATAAAAGAAAAATCTTATCTTGTTTCTTGTCTGCGTGATTTAATTTTCAAGCCAATTGTATTTTTTATATCACGTACACAGACTATATATAATATGTATTAAAGCATAAACACTTATATAGACTGTATATTCATTCACACTTAGAAGCAGCCTGGAACCAATCGTCGTTAAAACAGTGTTTATTTACATTATTACCAGTATTGAAGGAAGGCCCCACCCTTCCCATAAACTTTGAACACCAAATTATCTATCTACAACAATATAGTAATGGGCGTCAGATTGTCAGACATCTGTCAAAATAAAAGTATCCTTAGAGAAACAGTATCTTTTAACATGTCTAAGATAAAAATAACTAATCTAAAGACAATTACAAATTTCCCGGTTAAAAATGCATGCAGGCAGTCCCTACGTCTCGTCTATTAATATCTATAACAAATGAACTATGGGACGTAGTAACTACTCAGTAATCTGTGCTACGGGCATATTACATTTACAGTATATTTAATCATAAATTAAACAAATTTTCTTACAAAAATGCTACTACAATATTCAATAGGTAAAGGTAGCGGTAACGAACACATAAATAAACCATTTATGTGTTCCGTGTGGGCTTGAGCGGAATAGTCCTATATACACTATCGCTTTCTTTTTAATTAAGTTCCTTGTTTGGTAATACCAGGACCAGGTAGTAGACTAACGCCCGGTTCCTATAATCAAGAAACGAATCGTTTTGCTTACGGACGGTAAAATTTCGAACATTAAGCGTAAGCAAAATGAAATCGTTTCTTGATTATAGGAACCGGGCCTTAGTAGACACCCCGGAACACGATGTGGCTTCAAATACGACATAACTACTTTGCATGATGATTGAAAACACCTCATATCGCCAAAAGCTCGTTTTGTGCGATATGAGGTGTTCTTCAAGTGAGACATTAATCACGCAAAAATCTCTCTCTTTATCCTTGACTAAATACTTACTAATCTGTGATAGTTGATCCTTTTCTGGTAACAACGAAGCAGCCTCAATGTAATATTTTAGATAGTTTATTAACTGAAGAGTGATATAAACTTAATTTTATTAAAATAAACATAGTTCCTGCAAGACTCAGGGGAAACCGCGATTAAACTAATGTATTTTAAGTAATAAAACGCAACGTATCTATCCGTTGAAACGGTAGTTACTTAAGAATCACTATTTTTTGCTAATTCTCTACTTTGAATAGTTTTGTGTGTTTCTAGAACTATTTTGATGATTTAAAGGAAAATAAATTAAAAGTAAAAGAACATTATTTGTCATCAAATTTAAACGTGTATGCAAAATTACAACATAATCGGTTGAGGATAATTGCCTTAAAATCCAGTTGCAAGATTTGACCCGAACAAACATACATACAAACATTGCAAGTTAAATGATAGCTTTTAAAAATGCATGTTTTCGGGCCGGATTTTGGTAATTGAGCTTTACTTTTTTGCGTGTTGTAATCTCCACGGGTCATCACCTCATCAGGGCTATGCTTTTTCTAGGAGGCCCCCGGCATTACCTAAAAAGAAACTTCTTTCTTTTTCTACTTCATAAGATTTTTGTAAGAACCTGACATTGTTAATTTATAACCCCCGTCTTAAAAAGAGGGGTGTTATAAGTTTGACACGATGTAAACGCGTGTTACGAGCCTAAATTACATTCGGCGACTTTTAAGGTATAGTTGGCAGTAAATATCTTAAATATCCTAAACAAGTAGGTCGTTACAGAGTTTAATGTTTTGTATGAATGAATGTTGAGAATGGCCAATCGGTATTTGTTTAAATGAGGCACCATAGATTTAATGTCGTAAATAACAACTAAGTCTGTGTGTATGTGTATCTGTACACGCTAATCTCAGGAACTACTGGTTTGAATTGAAAAATTATTTTAGTGTTGGATAGCCTATTTATCGAGAAAGGCTATAGGCTATAGCACATCACGCTACAACCGCGGCGCGAAGTGTGTCTGCCAGTGGCATCGTAGCACCCAAACGGCTGAACCGATTTGAGTGCGGTTTTTTTGTTTGAAAGGTGACTTGATCGAGAATGTTCTTAGATATAGTTCAGGAAAATCTGTTCAGCCGTTCGAAGATCATCAGCTCTTGTAATCGTTGAAAGGATTTTCGAGTTGGGGTATCTTACATTTTTAATTTATGATTATTGATGATTTAATTCATTTTCTCTTTAATAAAGGTGAGTAAAATTTAATTATTAAATTGTATTTAATAACTAGCTGATTGTTGTCCTGGCCAAATTACAATCATTTGTTTTAATTTCACGAAAAAAGCACTTCCAGCTGCTCCTGAATTTCTCTATTGTCCGGGTAACTTTCCCAATTTTTCTTTTCTTTACCTTATTAACGTATAAAAGGATTAGTCAAATCGGTCCAGCTGTTCTCAAGTGATGCGCTTACAAACATGCACCAATTTATTTTTATTAATAAAGATAGATGATACAATACTGGCAAGGCTACTCTCATTCCTTTGCAAGAGACTGGAGCCTGTAGTAGGGAAATCTGAGTTATCAACTTGTTATGTAAGCGAGTTAATAAATAAACGAAAATAAACGACCGTTTCATAATGACAACAAAAAGACGCCGAATATTTATTTCTTAGTTTTGCAAGTGCCACAGGTCGAAAAGGTGAAAGTTGGGATTATAATTAAATAATTTGGAAATATTAATTTGTGTAAATAAGAGTAATAAGTAATACTGAATGAATTTAAATATTTGATGTTTTTGGAATATTACGTGTTTTCTCTCGTTTATGTTCAATGTAGACAGATTAATAAGACCACTGTCTTATCTGTCTACATTGAACATAACTAAAACATGCATAAATAAATATTACCCTAGATCTTGTCCAGTGGAGGGACACCTATGCACTCATATTTGTCCCTCCACTGGACAAGATCTAGGGCAATTTGGTCCTTGATTGGCTCGCACATTAATTGTCGAATACTTTTTCTCCGAAAACTTACTTATTAGAATCTATACTAATATTATAAACGTGGATATTGTACCTACTCGTAATTCCGGTAACAGTCGATTCGAGTTACAGGTATGCGAATAATATTCTTTTTTCTTAATTTTTTGCTTAAATAAAGACAACTCCCGCATTAGGAATTACTCCTGTGTTGCGAGGGACTTTACAAACATATAAACAACGGATACAAAGAACACCCAGACTCTGGTGGGAATCGAATCCACGACCTATGGCATAGCAGTCAGGGTCACTAACCACTAGGCTAACAGGCCAGTCATTATCTGTCATTATCAGTATCTACTTAAAGTCAATTCTTACTAGCAGGGATTTAAAATATAATGTGTATACAAGATCTATAATGGCCTGTCCTTGTGGCCTCTCCAATCACAGGATGGAAATTCGGGTACGCGACCCCGGCCTCTTCGAGTTAGTGCAGTCTGAATCACGGTTCCCCATCTGAGACTTGCGGTATCGCTTACCCTAGCTTCCTCGCCCTATCCTATATTTACCTTCTTCCTTTGTCCCGTCTGAAAAGGACTATATTCCTAAAGAGGGATGATGTCGGGCAGGCGGGCGGCCGTAAAAGAAACAAGCCAAATCCCTTGGCCATGTTACAAAAAAAAAAAAAACAAAAAACTGTATTACCTACATCAAGGGGACCCAAAAAAAAAATTGGGAAAAAGGCAGGAAGATGATGAATGGCTATAATAGCCAATTATAATTCTTGCCTTTTCCCAATTTATTTTTTAAGTGCATGCAAATCTTAATTCAAATTCAAACAGTTTCATTATTACATAGGTAAAGGATGTGAAAATAGATTCTTTGAATTGAATTGTTTAACAATATGGCAATGTTACAAAATATTTCATTTATATAATATAATTTTGTTCCATAATGCTTATTAAAATATATTTATAAGTAGTAACCTAAACGGAAAAAATAAACGTTAAAGTTTAAGAAAGTTCTAGTTTTCACATCAATTCCGAGAACTTGTGGTCATTAGTAGCGCAATGCACATATATCGCAATCATTTGCCTTTGGCGTCTAGTTACGTGTGGTTACATGAACAGTATCGTTGATATCATTCTCTTTAAATATTCGCAACTTTTATTATAAGACTAGCGGCGCCCCGCGGTTTCACCCGCGGAAGTCCCGATCCCGTGGGAATATCGGGATAAAAGTAGCCTATGCGTTAATCCAGGCCTCCAGTTATCTACATACCAAGTTTCATCGTAATCGGTTCAGTAGTTTTTGCGTGAAAGAGTAACAAACATCCATCCATCCATCCATCCAAACTTTCACATTTATAATATTAGTGGGATTAGATTTCGAATACGGCTCTGCTCGCGGCTTTTGGTTGGGTATTCTGGTTTATCGCTGATCTATTATAATATTTGTTTCAAATTTCATCCAAAGCAGTTCATCGGAAAATGATTAACCTACAAATATCCAAACACCTTTTTAAACCAGCTTTCGCCCTCGACTCCATTCTAGTGCATCTCGGTTACCGTACTACACTTATAGGGATATTTATAACCAGGATATTTTATATTATACTCCTTTGCGTGAAGAAGTTAGAAACACCCTCACTCATACGCTCATTAAAACACACACAACCGCCTACACATCCTCGCATGTTCATAGTCATACCCACACCTACACGTCCACACTTATAAACCCTTCAATTTAATTATGATATTGATAGAATTTGGATTTGGAACCGCTGAGTTGTTAAAATATCTCGATGTTTAGAACGCATTCAGCGTTTAGAATAACACAGCATTTAAAATTTAAAAATTCAGGATGTTTCATCTGGAGGTACATTTTATCAAAGATCTCTGAAAGTTCTACTTAAAAAACTTAAAGTACCTGCATTTAAAAAGAAAATAGTTACCCATACTAACTTTGTGCCATACAATTTTACGAAGCGGAAAAATTGTGGCTCGTATTTTAATTGCAGGTTTTGTGAAATTTATAAATACGTCGAAATTCCAACGTATGTGGATCTTTCATCTGTCTGATGATTACCAAAAATTCAACTTCCTATCAAAACTTTCAATTTCTGTGCTAAGTGATATTTATATCATTCTTAATAGGAAAACCTTACATAGACCTTCATCACTTGCCTTGACTTAATCATCCTCGTAAATTAACTCTCATTTTGTCACTAACGACGTTAAACCAGTGCCTTGCTAATTATTTGTATTATGTAATTAAATACCACTTTATAGTCTATGGCTTAGATATTGCTGTGGTTAACAGTGAGTGAAAACGGAGCTCTTATGTCATAACCAAGTACCGGCTTGTGACCGTTTGCGGTTTTGCGGTCCAGATACGTGTTTCCTGCAGAAAAAAAAAGTTCAAATTGAAATTGGAATTTAGAATATTAAGATTTATTTGTTTGTGATAACTACATACCGCCACGGGACGTACATTTGAGAAGCAAAAGGGTATCTAATATCTTCCGATATATAGATAAAGATATTACTTGTGAAAATGCTTAAATGTCTTACATGTGTTCTGTATATTACTGGTGTGATAAAACACTGCGCAATGACATATCAGCCTTCTAAATGTGACGAATAAATACGAGTAAAGAAGGGTGACTTTGATGGGATTTAAATTATCCTTACGGTACGGAATACTATTATACTATTGTTTTGCTGTTATGTTATTAATAAAAGCCAATAATTTAAATTTATTAATTATGTCCGTACCTAATTACATAATTGTTTTTAAACTTTCGCGACTTTGATACATATTATACCGACAGTACGAACAAAAATAAAAATAGTGAAGAACCTATTGCGGGTAGTTGCCGAAACTCGCACTTCACGGAGGCATCGCTCTCATTAGTCCACTTGTAATTGTAACCACAATCGGTGCAATTCGATCGAAACGTCGGGTAACCAAGAGGTATTGTACCTTTTAAATATTATCGCGATTAAGTCCCAAATTACACACCTAATTCCATATGCGATAAAAAGAGTTTATTGAGAGGGAAAGTTAGGCAGAACGGAAGACAATGAAAGGAAAGGGAGATTGCTTATACGGATGGATTTGAAAACACATATTTCTGAAATTTATTTTATAATTTATGGTAATTAGAGAAAAACCATATTATTGACGAAATGTGAGAAACATTTGGAATTTTGGACACGGAATGACCGAAAACTCCACAAAAAATATTTACGTTACACGGTAATACTGGTGTTGTAAACATGCAACACCGTTTATGCAATATAAATACAAACACGAAATTCATAGACACGATAAACGTGTACACTCAATAAAATACAAAACAATTATTTCACTCATCTCTATAGGAATAAATTTACGTCAGATCCACGTTTACAACACAAAATTTAACATATTACGTATGAACAATAATAATCTAGCTGTACGCTAGTGACCCCTAACCTCCAACCCACTAACATAGACACGTTCCAAAAACAAACATTTGGCGGGAGAATTGCTACAAAAATATTTTGTAATCGTGTCACACAAGTGGTAGAGAAAGTCTCTTGATATATTGGAAAAGACTGCAATAATTCAACGTCTTAATTTTAATTGCAAGAAAGAGTTATTTCATGAGAAGTTTTGCCACTTATTTTTATTTGTGATTGAAGATATTGTGTAGCGTAGGTATATAATACTTTTGTATTTATTCCACAATAGCCAGTTGAAGTCTTAGTACCTACCTATTTTGTCTGTTGCTTGCCTGGAAGAGGTCGCAAATAGCGATAAGGCCGCTAATGTACCAGGTTTCTTTTCAAGATTTTTTTTTTTATCTTTTTTGTTTTGGGCTTAAACCTTAGCATGTAAAAATATTTATATGAATACAAATTTTTATGAACTTTCTTCTTTGGTGTACAAATAAAGAGTTTATCTATCTATTTAATTACACAACTATCATTTTGTACTTATAAGTAACTTTACTCGGTTGCATACACACACACATGCAACGTGTATTTGACACAACATACACACAAACACTCATATTCACACCTACAAACACGCATACATTACGCAAATTACTTAACACTACCTAATACTATCCACATTTTAATTTTTTTTTCCGTTCCGTTCCATTTGTAACTTCTTGTACGAAGAAACTAAAGATAAAATTTAATATTGAATAGTCAATGTTTGAAGCTTACCTTTTTAGAATAAGTACTTTAATTTTGGTTCTCTGTGTCCTAAATGTACCATATTAAGTCACCACATTAAGATGACCACAGTTTCCCAAAACACAGGTTTTGGCCTAGTTTGGGAACTAGTATCAGTACCAATTGTAAAAAATTAAACACGGTAAGAATTGTAAAAAATTATTGTATTGTAAAACCGTCATTTTTGCTTTTACTGTTCTGAAGTGTTCTGGTATTTAATAAAATTTGTATATTTCTTATATTTCTATTATTTTCAAATATGTTGAAACTTTAGTACATTTTTTGTTAACCTTACCTAAAATGATCTTAGGAACATTGGAAGATATGACTCAACATGAATTTCAATGGGATTTTTCTTATTGGGTTTTTGTAAATAAAATGACGATGCGAATCCCATCGTCGCTTAGGTATTCTAGGTATAAAATATTGTAACTGAACTCAGAGATATCGTTTTTAAATTTTAATATTAAAATAATATGTTAAGTTTTATCTTTAGGATATATTATTTAATTATATTTTTAAATGTTACGCTTTGTTTTGATTTTTTGATAAGATCCCAAAATCTTTCCGTCAGAAAGAAATGCCTTCTTCTTCTTTCTGAAGAAGGAATCAGTCCATAAATAGAAGTTTAATGCAGAAACAATTCTAATGATTTACAGGTAGGTGTGTAATAAAGCAGTCGGAAAGATTATATCTTACTAGAATCAACAGCCTAATAAGTTTTAAGCTTCTAGCTCTAAATATGACGATACTTCCATAGAACTTTTCATCCCCACCTGTCAACCCCTTACACCTCTTTTTTCGCATTAAAAAGTAGCTTATGTCCTTTCTCAGACTCTAGACTATCTGTGTACCAAATTTCATTTAAATCGGTTCAGTACTTTTGCCGTGAAAGGGGGACAGACAGACAGAGTTACTTTCGCATTTATAGTATTATAATATAGTAAGGATTTAGCTGGTAAGATAAATATTGAATATTACATAGACAATAATATGAATATAAATTTGAGTGGTAGCTTTTTATAACACCATAAACTGTTTTCTCCCGCATTTGTTAACATATTAAGAAAATGATATATTGCCTTATTTAGTAACGTAATGTCTATTGATTACTTTTTAGTTTTTCTATATTTCTGTCTCCCTATATATTTCCTTATACATCTGGCTCTCTTTCAATCTATCTATTCCCTTATACATTTTTTTGTAATTTTCTTTATATTTACTTTAACACCATTTAAACTTTTATGAAATAAATTATGAAAATTGTTAGGTACCATCGGACCTTACCATTTTAACCTCTTGTAGTGGAACACGGATTGTCATATAAAATTTTAGAGTTGCGATGGATTTTTCATTATTTTATTCAACTAAAAATCTAAAAGAAAGAAAATGTCTAATATTTACTAAAGAAATATCACTTCAAAACGTGTCATCCTTAAATGTAGTAGTATGTATAAAAGGAAGTCTTGCTAATGTTGAGAATCACTGAACGGTTTATTCAACTAAAAATCTAAAAGAAAGAAAACGTCTAATATTTACTAAAGAAATATCACTTCAAAACATGTCATCCTTAAATGTAGTAGTATGTATAAAATGAAGTCTTGCTAATGTTGAGAATCACTGAACGGATTTCTAATGCGACTATCTTAGACTTTTATAGTTTTTTATAAATGGCGATTATATTCAAAGTTTATAGTATTTCATCATAGTCCTTATCCCTTAAACCAAAACAGTGAGAACAAGCCATAACTTGACCATAAACAATGATACAGACCGCATTATAAGGTGACCCAAGCTACCTGTTACAGAGATGTCTATCTTTATTGCTTTGTGACGTAACTACTTTGTTTGTGGCTGTAAGTATTTGTTATGTGACGGATCGTTAGTCTAATCTAAGTGGGCAGTTCCGAAATTGTGGAAATTTACGCAATCTTAATCGTTAATACAAAAATCAGAGAGGCTTTGACTATTACAATAGTTCAAGCTATTAGCGTTTTAGTGCAAGATAAGTATTAATAAAAAAATAGGTGTAATAGTACTAGTTATTTAAAGTTTAGTAGTTCAATTCTATGTTTGTACTTGGACTTTGTACTTCATCTTATTTTAATTGTGAAATTTAATAATTATAATAATAATAATAATAATTTATTGTCGCAAGTCTTGATATACATAGTGATTTATAGTACTTGAAGTCTCCTTTTAAGCAAATGATATGCCTGTATCAGGAGACTTCGCTCTTCCATGTTTAATCGTTATTTATCATAACATAATTAATATTTCAACGCATAATTTTATGTTATTTGATATTTCATGCCAGATTAGTCATAGTCAGGCGTTAATAGCATCACATGTGCATATCACGATAACCTATTGCTTCTCAACATTTCATCTACTGGCGCTACTTTCACTCCGCTCGCTCTAATGTGTATATTTATTTCTCATCTTGTCCATGTTAGTCACACCACACATCCATCTCAACATTCGCAGTTCAGCTACAGATTCAGATCCGTCCGCAAGGTTTGATGATTGTCTTATAGGCATGTCCTTTTAGTTATATTAAATAAAAAAAAAAGCCTGGGATCACAAATTGTTCCTGTTACCTGCCGCCACTTATGTATGTAGTGATAGATAGATACCAAAACCTTCCTCATGAATCACTCTGTCTATTAGTGAAAACTGCATGAAAATCCGTTCAGTAGTTTTTCAATTTATCGCGAACAGACAGACAGACAGACGCGGCGGGGGACTTTGTTTTATAATATGTAGTGATTAGTTAATATTTGCCACTATTTGGCCACAAATAACTGGAATTTAATGAAATAGTATTACGTGAATGTTATAAATAGATTTACGGTCAATATTAATAATATTATAAATTCGAGATGAAGGATTATCTGTTCCTGACATGTTTTTTATTTGTACATATTCGTAAACTTTAAATATTTAATATAAGTAATGCATTTTGACTGGCCTGTCCGTCTAGTGGTTAGTGACCCTGACTGCTGAGCCAGAGGTCGTGGGTTCGATTCCCAGCCAGGACAAATAATTGTGTGATGAGCATGTTCTGTGTCTGGGTGTCATTTATCTATATAATGTATGTATTTAGAAATATATTAGTATGTTTAGCAGCAGTCTGGTTACCATAGTACAGGCTCTGTCTAGTTTGGGACCAGACAGCCGAGTGTGCGATGTGTTAAGTTATTATTATTATTTTGAAACTTTAGAATTAAAATGATTTTTTTATGTAAAATAATTTTTGATTATATATACCTGTCAAATATAATCAAAGAAAATAACTTTATTGATTAATTAACACCGGGACTTTAATTTAAAACATTGTAGCGATTTATTGAAAATTTTGAAATTTACATACGTCTACATATACTACTTAGTGCCATTATTATTATCCCACTAATATTATGAATGTGAACGTTTGGATGGATGGATGAATGTTTGTTACTCTTTCACGCAAAAACCACTGAACCGATTGCGATGAAACTTGATATGTAGATAGCTGGAGACCTGGATTAACGCATAGGCTTTTTATCCCGATATTCCTACGGGATCGGGACGTACGCGGGTGAAACCGTGGGGCGCTGCTTGTTATTATATACATATGATTACAATAATGAATTATAGAATTAGTTTTAGATTGACAGCTTATGTTGAACAATAGGTAGCCATTAGATATAATAAACAGATTGTTCCGAAAGTAATTGAAATATTTGATATTTATTATTGTGTATCAGAAGCTACAAAAATTTGACTTTAGTAATATTAAACAACGCTTTTGAGACTGGATTTAAAGCAACATTTTCAGTTACTTTGGGATAATTTTATTTAGTAATTACGAGTAAATTTTAAAAACATGTTTGTTTAAAAGTCATAAAAATTGCGATCCATGCCTACCTTCTATTCAAGGTTACTTTTATGTACAAACACATGTAATTGATGATATTACATCGAGTACATTGAACTATCATATAACTACGTCATGATTTGACCTGGCCTGTCTAAATATCGAATTACTAATTAACATCTTCATTAGCGTGAAGTTGTAACGGTGTTTTTTTGTTTAAGAGTAGTAGAGGTAATTTTACTAATTATAAAAATAATTGACTTCAACATTAAAGTTGGACTAAATTAAAATTTATGTGAAAGCACATCTAAATAAAATATTTTTTTAAAAGGTATCCGGCCTTCAACATCATCCATAAAATCAAAATAAGTGAAAAATGTCGCTTAAAGACCATAGGTATTACACGTTCGTCTGATATCACCAGATCCTCTAATTTTCTTTAGCCAGTGATAAAATATTTATTGAAACATATTTGTTAATATCCGTTCAAAGGTTTTCTGGAAGAGATCGCCGTGAGCGATAAGAACGCCAATTGATACCTATACCTGAATGTTTACATTGTTTTTGAATTGTATCTCACTTAAAAGGTGTACAATAAATAGATAAATAAATAAATAAAATGTACGCTATAATATTAAACTGACACCTACGTACTACAGAAAAAAATATAGGATTGGGGTTCATCATTATATTTAAAGGTTATTCCTAATTTGATCTTGCAAAAGTTTTAGAAGAAAAACTGTTTTGAAAAAAAATTATGTAGACACACTGATGTACCTAATCTGACATGTAGAGGGTACCATACTAACATTTGATGACATTCCGAATGCAAATCAAAATATTAATAATAATATATTTATTACATCTTTATCGAACACGGTCTCCTTAATCTAAAGATTTTGAATTTAGAATATTAACATTGGTCACAGGTTGCCATCCGTTCGGGTTTCCCCGGATTTGTCCTAGTTTAGAGGGCGTCCGGGGAGCGTCCGGGCGGGGTTTTCAAAAAGTGTCCACTTTTTGCCAAGGGACAGTTATAATTGTTAGATAAATCGTTAACAAGCTAAAAATTTAAATGGAATCGGCGTTCTTTTTTAAGGTGTCCGGGAAAGAATCTCGATTTCACCCATGTGTCCGGATTTTTTAAAGTTTTTGTCCGGCGTCGGCAATTTAAGTGATGGCAGGCCTACTCATAGGATGAATTAAAATATCGACACAAGCGTAACGAATTAAAAAAAATTACTAACAAACTTTGAGCAATGTTTGATTTCACCGTAATCTATCAAACGTAAATATTTGGGGCAAAATGATTGGGGCTTAATGATTACGGAGTAAAATGAATAAATTGAACCACGCAATGGTTGCGTTTCGTAGTTTATGGATAAAAAGTAAGTGCGTAACACATTGCGCCATTGCAATCCCATAACAGTATACACGCTCATAGAAGTGCGTTATGGAGAAAATATGTATTATAAATATTTACAAGGATTCATTTTCAATTTTGACATAACGTAAAATGAATAAGATGATTTTATGTATCATGTTCTTCTTGATGTTGGCATTGAATGTCTGATGATCATCCAATCTACGCGGTAGTCGTTGTACCATTATGTCCACATCGACGGGTATATTGATGACTTGTCCAATGATGCCGTAGCTGTCTTTGTAATGCAACCGACGCATCTGCATGAATGGCAGACGCGGTGATACTGGGCATACGCTGATCAGATCGAATGGGAGCAACCCATGTTATTTAAGTGGATACACAAATCCTTTCGAACGTGACAACGTGGGCACTTTGTATCTACATTGCATCCGCGCGAAGCTGGGGCGGGTCGCTAGTTAAACATATAACTAAAGATGCATTAAAAATATATAGTAATTAATATGAATTCGATAATCAAAAGTAAATATCAAATATTGATTATGGAAGCAAATTTAAAGACATTCGTTTTCAAATTTGCTTCATAGTGGGGGGCAATTCAGAATAAGCTTTGGCAAAAAATATCAAAATATCGATGGTTCTTTCCAAAAATTTCTATAGAAGGAAAGAAAGAAAGAAAGAAAATATATTTTATATTTATATGTATATATTACATATATTTTTAATTCGATAAATCAATATTTGATATTTACTTTGAGTATCTGATTCATATCAATTACTATATATTTTTAATGCATTCACGTCAAAAACATATAGTGAGTGGATACACTGGATACACCTAGTGAGGTATTGTTTCTTTTTATAATTAACTTACTTCCTTACGTACTTTTATCATCGTTTATAATATGTAAGTTTTTTGAATAATTAAATGAGTTAATGCATTATGCATTAGTTAATTCAATTATCATACGCAACATATAAGAAATAACTTTAAATAAAATAGTAAAATAAAGTGACATTTGTGTTCATGATTCGTGACGGCTACTGGAAAGGTCAATGTCTTGGTCAATTACCTACTTATTGTACAAGAGATTCGCCGCATTTGCAAATATGAATAGGTAATATATATAACAGTTCAGAAGAAAACAAGAAGTATGAACGTTTATACTCTACACACATTGTCATGAACTCAAGCACAATTTTCTTTTTAAATTATAATATCATCTGTGAGTATGCCCTGCTGTTTAGTATAGTTGGCATTTAATCGACTAAAGATTTTTCATCGAGATAACACTGAAATAACGCTTATGCAGACTAGGTATGTTGCGGATGCAGAACCTTTAACATTCGCGGATGCGGATGCAGATGCGGATTTTTTTAAGGCTCGGATCCCCGGATGCGGATTCATATGTCCAAATCGATGAGGAAGCTCCGCAATTGCTAATGCGGATGCGAATAGTCGCAGCAACCCTGATGCAGACCTTGATCCTCTTCCTCTTCGACTATGGTCATGGCTTATTACTAACTTGTTTAGATCTGCATTTGGTGAATTTACTGTCTTTTTAAGTATGACCTATGATGAAGGGGCACCCGGAGTGTTCAGCCATCACTTAGATAAATGACACTTCGCCACTGTGCGGTTCTCAAGAAACTTTTTGTCTCGCACAACCAATCTCTGGAACAAATTGTCCCCTCCGGTATTTGCGGACCGATACGACCTTCAAGAAAAGAGCGTGCTCCCGCCTGGGCCAGCAATGCACTTGTGACTCTTGAGTTGCAAGGTCCATGGGCGACGGTAGTCACTTACCATCAGGTGACCGTCTGCTCGTTTGCTCCCTATACCATAAAAAATAGTTTACTTCGCCTGGTGGTCGAATTTTGACCAGAATTAATTAAGTTTTCAATATTTCATTGACTAGTATTACCTACTTAAACTGACTTTCCGTACTCCGACAGGTAAAAATATATATTATACTAGCTGACCCGACAGACGTTGTCTTGTCTTAACTATGAATATTGAATTCGAATTGGTATAATTAATATAATTTTTTTTTTCCAAAAACTTAGTTCCGACCGATGCATCCGTTTTAAACGATATTTGCAGCGCGCATTCTGTCAATCGCGCCAACTGTCAAAGACTGACAGTTATGTATGTCAAAAGCGCTAAGGTAATCGTTGTCCTGCCGGAACGTAAAAAATATTTTCCTGTAATCCTATCGCAGCGCCATCTACCATCCAATTGTAAATCTAAACCATTTTCGAATCCACCTGAAGACACAAAAAATTTCCTAAAATCATTCCATCCGTTTAGGAGGAGTTGAGGAACGTACACACGCACAGAAGAAATATATATCTATATAAAGATCCTTGACCATCATAGTTTTTTGTAGGCGTTTTCACATAATGTTTAAATTTATAACACATATTGATTAAAATTTTAGCTTCCTAAACTTCCATTTCGTAATTCCATTCGTATTCCAATGAAATTCCAAGTAAATTCCAATAACTTTAAGAATTCCAAATATTCTTGCGTGTTCAAAATTATCTTAAAAAGGGATGCAAACAATTTTCTTCACGTATTATTTTATAGATAACTACATAATATAGTAGGTACTATATTATTAAGTAGAAGGTAGTATTATAATTTATCACATAATTTCAATAGAAGCATCTAATATAGGGTTGCCAATCCCAAATATCAAAAACTAGGACTTGAAGTTCAAAAAACCAGGACAATTCAGTTAAAAAAAGGACGCAGTAATGGAGAGAATGAGAAAGCACTGCGCGACAATAGTAGAGAGAAAGAGACATCATAGACTGCACGTTGTGTCTTTGTTTTAAAACAGTGCGGGCAGCGCGAACACTTGCGAGTCGTAAGGCCACACGCAACGTAAGGGTAGCATAATTTGCGCGCGAATTATAATATACATGACCTTATCAGGGCGCTTTTAAAACCCAGGACGCTGCTTAAAAACTATCCAGGACACCCCAGGACACTCCGAAAATCAGGACATGTCCTGGGAAAACAGGACGGTTGGCAACTCTAATCTAATAGCATATTAAAGAATGAGGGAGAGAGAAACAATCAAATGATATGTAATTTGCAAGATAACTATGAAATTGAAGCGGTAATAAGCCAGTACCTATGGTAGTTCCATTAATTCAAATCCTTCACGTCTTTCGCATTAAGCAAGAATTACGGTAAGTACTTTGTAACGTGGCTAACAAGAATGTATTTTCATTTACCGTAATTTAACATTTCCGCATTACCGATTAACATCTTATTATAATAAATATCAACACCACACTCATGTAATGTCATAGTATTTCTGTAATTCTCAAGAGGTAATGACTTCCCTTTGCAAATGGAATTACAATATCATTATTTCTTGACAACCTCGGGCGTACAAATGACTAGTGTGTTAGTTGAAATTTCCGTCACTTATCAAAATGGCTCTCAGTGATCAATAAGCAAATATCGATAAATCATAGCTTGCGGATTTATTCGCCAATTTTAACTTATTCATTACATCGTTATTTATTCATCGTGGGAGAGCCATGCTTCGGCACGTATGGGCCGGCTCGAACGGAGTGATTCCTCAGCCTCACAGAAAACCGGCAGTGAAGCAATGCTTCATAGTTTTTCGCCGAGTGAGTGAGATTACCGGAAGCCCTAACCCCCCTTCCCCTCTCTTCTCCCCTTTTTCCACCCTTCAGTCATTTACCATCAGGTGACCTGTCTGCTCGTTTGCCCCCTATACCATAAAAAAGAGCAACATCAGATGAGCCTTTCTTTTTTTTTTTTTTTTACGTGTTGAAACCCCCACGGGTACCACTTCACCGATTGCACGATGACGTGGTTATGTCGGACTCGAACCGACTAAAACCACACGGCTTACGAACTTTAGCCTATAGTCGGGAGTCGAGGTATGCCCTAGAAGGATTACCACTCAACCCCCGACAGACTTCGCCTGCCTGTCAGGACCCGCTGCTCTTACGTCAGCACTCATGGAGGCCGGAGATCGTTAAGCGCTCTCCGGCGTCCGGTGCGTCTCCTGCGGGATGGGAGAGTACTCATTCTCTCCCGTTCCCTCTCCGCCGCCTCTTTGGTGTGCATCACCTCCGCAGAATGAGGCGACGGAATCCCATGCGCTCTCGCTGTGGACCATTGACAAAACCATGGTCTCCAACGAGAGGCAACCCGCACCGATAGCCGTCACGAGGTCACGGCGTTGATTCCCCCACGCGGGGCATTCCACCAAAGTATGGAATGCGGTGACCTCGCGACAGCCTCCACAATGGTGGCACGCGGGCGTTGGCTCTCGGCCTATGCGACACAGGTACTTTCCGAAGCAGCCATGTCCCGAAAGCACCTGCGTCAGCCGGTAGGAGAGGCAGCCATGTCGCATCTCCAGCCAGTCCTCCATGACGGATCTTACCGCCACAATGGTGGCGTGCCCTAACATCAGATGAGCCTAGGAGTTTAATTAGTAATCCTAATGACTCTTGTTGATTTCTATCACATATCCTATTGATTAATCGTTGGTTGTTTGTTTATTTTTTTAATTTCGATAAGTTATAGTTGAAATTGATTAATAAACAAAGGGAATGTGGAGCTAATAAGTGATCCACTACGATGTTTGTTCATTGTCTCATCTATTTTAAAGTTGCGACTCGCGATATTCGATTCGATAATTTTATTGGCTATGGTGCCGCGTTATGGTACGCGTCAAGTAATGAAACACGTATTGTTTTTTTGTATATTCTTTTACAAATACATGAATGTACTAATTCTTTTACAAATGTATCACTTCGGTGAGACCAGTCGCCGAACAAATTAAGCATAGACACAGTTCCCATGTTTTTCCGCGGTGTATTCTTGCCCGCATTAGGTTTTAACAACATTTTAAAACATTTGTTACTTCGATAAGTTTGACAATTGAAGTAGGTAGTATTCACCAAATTTGCTAGTTCCACCTATTCATTATTTATCACCAAAAAACTTTTTTTGGAGTTCCGTTTCTCAAAAGGGAAAAAAGGAACCCGTGAAGGTATCAAGTTGAAATTATTACCAAATTGGCTGCGGTCAACGCAATCAAAAGATACCATTAATCCATTTAAGCCTTAGATTTGACCAAATTTGAACATTTCGCAGGTAAATCCCAAACCTAAAGGGTACTTCCCATTGACCTAGAATCATGAAATTTGGTTAGAAGCAAGGCCACACAGCACAAAAAAATGGGAAAGTCGTTAATGTGTTGTTATGTTATTCTATGTCACCAATCGATCCTAATCAGTGGTTCTGTTTGCGACCCGTATTTTAACGAAGCACACTGAATTATGAAGCATTGCAAATACAATAGACAGTACTACTAGACACGATATAGCTCGTGGTTACTTTTAGCAGCGGCGTTCAATAGCTTCAACATTTAACCCGTTCATTTCTCAATCAAAGGGCATGAATTGCAATCTCTTGCGAATGTTGACATTTAGTACATGATTCACACATTCACTCGTCAGGACGAGGGCTTTCAAGAGAGTATACGCAAATTAAAGTTCTTGTGTAAGTTGACTTACTCAATACAAACTCATCTGTATCGGTTCGTTGCAAATAAATGGAGCGTGACATCGATCTCATAAGCGTATGTGCACGCTAGTTATGTGACAAGTGTGTGTGTGTGTGTGTTGTGTTAGGGTTACCATAGGAATAGGAAAATGGAAGGAAAATAACTTGCAAAAATATAGTATTTTTGGGACATTTAGGAATAAATATTGTACCCATTTAATCGTTATTAACCCGCGGCTTCTCTTATTATATAGATATAGATTTGTCAATCGATTGAGTTATCTATAAAACTTTTTTTCTGGATCATAGGTATCGTATGTCTTTTTCTGTACCCCTGATAACATGTATTGAAAATATGTAATGTATGTCATTGATTTTGTAGTGAAAGCATACTCAATAATACTAATTAAGGAGGTAGTATGTACAATAATACATAAATGAGACAATAATATTAGTTAGGATTGGGATTACGAATGCTGCGTTTGGGCGAATTCCAGTTACAGTTAATATTAAAAAGGTGATAGTGAATTAGCTATGAAAATATAGAATTTTGCGTACTTTATTATTGTTCTATAATATGAGCACAATAATGATAAAAATATAGTACGACACTCTATTGTAGTTCGGGTGGCAACCCTAGCGTGTGTACATGGGTTAGTGCGTGACTTCTACGAGTGACATGTTTATATAAAGCGTCCCTAACTCAAACCAAAATCAAGGTTTAGGGTAAGTATAATTAGATATTTCTGTCACTGTCACTGTCAAAGAATGTTCTATCTATCTATCTAAGATAGATAGAACGTTCTTTATTGTACACCACAGTTGAATATACACACTAACACTTATATTATACTCGGAATATATTTTTTAAATTATTAATTTGATTTAATTATGTATATGGTTTTATGAAATTGGACCACGACACTCTATCAAAGTATTTTTTTAAATTTAAATAGGTATAACTTTACATTTTGGATTTCCTTGTTAATCGTAGAATTAGCACAGTCCATCAGAAAACAAAAGGTAAGAATATAATAGTCGTCGCAGAACGAAGAGAATTTAAGGAAAGTAATAAAGAAATATTAATTGAACATAACAATCAAGTACGTTTCCTTTCGTATTATATTCGTTCATGAGTTTTCATAGAATCTGCACATTGATTAAACAAGAAAATAATAAATTAAAATTTAACTATGTGTGCTAGTTTTTCCCGACTGCCTAATTCGACATTTTTTTTTGTTCGTAGTAATTTTGCACAAGTGGCGGCGTGTCTTAAACAATCAGTGGGAGCCAACAAAAAATAATATGCATTTTATTATTAAACAGATAAAGAAAAACAATTTAACACGTTTTAGTGTGTTTTTTTTTAATTTCAATGGCAGTCGTTTATCTCGTAATCACCAGTAGCTATAATAATCAAGAAGAAGGTATGCTGATTTTAGGCCTTCCTCTAATTCTAATGATAAAACCAACCAACCAATTCCGATCATTAGAATGTTAGCAGATTTAATGATTCCAATTATAATAGTTATATCTAGTTATGTGTACATAAAACAATTTCAGTAAGCAAGCAGATTCTCCGAAGTTCACGTAAGCTAACTAGTACACTTTATTACCTCGGCATTAACGAAACAAATAGACTAAGATCTTGCATCTCTGTTTGCAGAATGAAAATGAATACCGTAAATGGATTGCAACTGCTCTACGTAAGACATATGGAGTGTAAAATCAATTTGGAACGCATATGTCCACACAGATTCTCTACTTTAGTTAGCGTCAACATGTCCCATTTAGTTCCATAGACGTTTAGAACATAACATAACCATTTACATAAACTGTAACCTAGTATTGAAATGGTACACTTATGTTGTGAGAGAACGTGTGAACGCGTGCTTAAGGATCGTAGTGTAGGTTTTGTTTGACAGATTTGAAATTTAACTACATCGTTGTTGTTTGTAGAAGGAACGTGTTTTGTATTTAGAACTCGTTCAATCTTAGGTGCTTTTAGTTGTTGTTTGTGGTATATATTAGTGTAATTTTGTTTTTAAAGATGTATGATAACATTTTATTGTTAACTTGTGTAATATTACGACAAGTTACTTATTTGATTAGTGACTACTTACTTATTAGAGACTACACATTGATTAGTGCCAGTACGGAAAAGTAGTTCAGTATCAACAGTACAGTAATAACATTGCGAAAAAAATTTTTTTTTAATATTCACGGAGACAATAAAAGGAAAAAAGATTTAATGGAAAATATATTATTTTATCTGTAGCTGAGTGCAAACATACACATTTAAAACAAGAATTTGCAAGTTGGAAATTTGTTTTTGAATAAAAACCGATGATATTAAATCCTTCAGATGTCGACTTCGATTTTTAAACGTCTCATCGACTTCTTAACTGCTTGTGTTGTTAAATTATTTCTGACAGCTCTTTTGTGCGTTCAGATATATGATAAAGGAGCATTCAACATGTGTGGGCATAAAATGATCGCGACATTTCAATGTCGTAATGAAACAAAGAAACACGGAACGTGTAGATGGTAAGCTTATGACGCACTGCATGTTACATATATTATTACAGGTCTACCTATAATATGTGACATGCCACCTCTCTAGGTAGCAGATTTTTGACACAGCTTTTTATTTTTCATTAGTCAACGACGTGACGAACTAGGGTAGGTAGTAGATAACTTGTATTGGATCAGTCTATTTTTTAACAGAAGCCATGTCAGCGGAAATTATTTATTTATGTAGAAGTATTTAAATGCATTCAAGGTTAATTTTGATTTTAAATAGTTTGGCCAACTTTGGTGAACACTTGTCAACGTACCACGTACGGAAAGTACGGACAAAGGGAAAACGTCGTACGATTCCTTTTATATAATAGTATTTTTATTTATTTTATGATCTATGGGATCGTGAACGTCTTACTTTTTTCCTGTTCCCGTGGATGTAAGTATTTTTTTATAGTGGTTGTGTCGCAAAGCTATCGTAACTACTTGCTTTACGAGCCTTGGTAATTACTTGTAAAGTATCCTATTCAGACGCTACGCATGAATTGCGGTAGCTATTATGATCGTTATAATAATATTGAAAGCTTATGTTGAACAATCAATTTTGGAACAAAAAACAACCGTTGAGTTGATTGTACAGGACGGTGTCAGTCAAGGTAAAAATAATTATCGATAAAATCAAAATTATCAATTAACTCTTGTCAGAACTGATCACAAAGAATATCCATTTTTTTATTGTTATTCTGGTGTACTAGGTATATGTTATAATTTAATTTAGAAAGGCGAATATATTATTTCGAAAAAAAAAAACATAAGTTAGAAAAATAATTTCATGCACATATTGTACAAATGCGAACTTAATGCCTAAGGCATTCTCTCTCTCTCTCAACCTTTGAAGATGAAGAAATAAAGGTGGTCCAAGATGGTAAAAAGAGAGAAGAAAGAGAGATAAAACTCCAAAGGTATGAATTTCAAAGTTGTAATAATAGGTTAATGAAATCATTAACTAAATATACACATAACATGGAATACACACAATTTGAAAATTACTTTATACCGAGAAGTGTAACGACCTACCACAATCCACCTTTTTTATTACATTCGAGTCACGATAAATCCCGACAGTCAAGGTCGTTCTGCCCAAGCTAATATACTTTGGAATGCCGGGCTTTATCGAGTCGAGTGGGATCAATGTGTTCGGATTAGGGACCCAACAATTTCGTCTGTGGGGGCATTATTTGCATAAAACTTAATTTTTTTTAAATTTCTCGATTTGGTATAATAACTTTTATAATAAATTCGGACAATTACTGTTTTTTTACGCGGACATATTATGAATATAATGATCCTCTTTTTATTGGTTTCTCATTAAGAGCGTTTATTGATAAAAACATGTGTTTTTATTATACATGTCATATCCATACTTACTAGTGTTGTGTTTTCTAAATTTCAAAATATATATGATCCTCACTATAACGAGTAAGTATATTAAAACATAGATTATTATTTTGTACTATTCCGCGTGTTGAAGTAATTCTCGTTCTAAACTATTCTACTTAATAGGCAGGTACACACATCGTCAATCGGAGACAGTATTGGAACATTTCTAATTATTTAGTATTCAAGATGTTTAAGTACCGACTAGCGTCTCCGATAGAAGATGTACTATATATTATTGGTTAAATAAAACCTTCCATTTCAAATTAATTTTGAGGGTTCCGTACACAAAAGAACGGAACCCTATTACTAAGCTTCCGCTATCCACCGGTATGTCAGCGGGCTGCATCTCATATACCGTAAAGTAATAAGTAAATAAAAGTAAAAACAAAGTGCCCCCCCCCCCAAAGGAAACGAACCAAAAAAACATTAATGGCAATAGGTAGATGCTTGAAATGGTGACAGAGTGTGTATATTTACATATAGTCATAGCGCCTCTCCTAAGTCCTAGTGCTTGTACGAAAGTATTTAAAAAGTACTTTTTGTACGATAGTATGGAACCCTTCGTGCGCGAGTATGACTGGCTTGGCTTGGTTTTAAAACCAAATGGTACTCAATTGTAGAATGGATTTTACTGTTTCGATCATTAGGGTTAGACCCCTTTTCATCCATTTACATACACATGTTTATATCCTGACGATTGAGAACCGCTGCCAAAATGCTATGATTGTTATTTGATTATCGCGATATAGTTTAACACACTTTACACTACTATTCATGTACTTCTACTTGGTGTCTAAATTGCATCCTGATCAAGATTGCCTGCACATACATTAACAAGAATATCAACAATCAGCACAGTTACATCATCTAATTCGAATAATTGAGCAAATTTGTTGTTTTAGTTGACGGGTTAGATTCGGAGGCATATTTTTCACATCAGTAGATGCGATTGCATACGTAATAAGGTAACGTAAGCGTAACGTTCACTTGTATGTTATGATTATGAGAATTATCTCGAAAGGGTTTGTAGGCGATTAGGGACGCCATGCGTACGTTTATTCAAATTGCTCTTAAGTATTTTTAAAGTGCCTATTGTTAATGAATTTAATGGTGATGGAATTGGATATTTTATATTAAATTAAGGGTATTGTATAGAAGTCTCAGGTATGCAGGTTTCTTCACAATGTTTTCGTTCACCTTTTGAGTAAACATTTCTAATACTCATATTAACTAAACTTCAAATGATAATATCACTCTGGTAATATCATTCAGCTTTCCAAACATAAAAATCAAGTGCAACTAACGTTTACTATTTTTCAAAAGTAGTATTAAGGAATAATGCTTTTCTTTTGAAGCAAATTAAGGCTCAAACTAGTGTTATGTGTACGGCACACAGTGTAAAACAAATAATTGTCCCATATGAGGATCAGACCTACAACACTTGCCGCAGTCGGTGCAGGCGATCTCTTGCGATTTGTTTCTTTTGCTGCTATGTTGTGTTCTTGATTCATCCAAGTACATATGGACATGTTTCGATACTTCGTCATTTTTAAAATGTGTATATTATGCATTGCTATAATTCATTGCAATAAGTACCTTCTAATATTTTTGTGCCATCGAGTTTGACTGTAACAAAGCAAAGAGATCATAAATAATTTCTCTAATAATAAAATCTCAGTGGGTCACATCACTAAAAAGTTTGGGAAACGAAGACTCTCTTTAAAATTCCAATAAAAATATAAGTTATAAAAGTAGTAGTATGTTAGTAGCTATTATATAAACTAAGAAGTTGACGGGCAAAACTATATCGTCGCAATCGATGACTCAATCATATGATAACTACCGAAAGACAGATATTAACATTTTTGACATGCGTGAAATTGACCAATCATATTTTTAGTCATTGTCCTCAATAGTTCGTTTATTAATCTATCCCCATATTATATAGTAGTGAGAGTATAAATGTATCAATATTGAAAGATCACACATATACATTTTACATACATAAAATATTATCTATGTATATGATTTGATGGCGAGTAGAAATAAAGAACATGCAGAATTGGGTGTAAATTTGTGCCATGTGCCGTTCGCCCATCAGGCTCGTCATAAAAGAGAAGTTGGAATGGAAAGGCCGCAACTTTGAAACGCACGACAGCTTTGAAAATTTCTTGTGACACATATGTGAATAAAAGATCTTTAAAATGCTATTCCACATACATTTTGTTAGTGGAGAACATAGTTCTATTCAAAACAGGACTCACGAGCACCCCAGCCTTCCTCGGTTGTGTAAAAAGGTAAGAGATAGGCGCCGAGCCAAGTCGGAGTTGCAAGACTGTTCTGTTGCAAGACTGTTTCATCTTGTGTGAATACCAATTCTTTTGTAAAACGTCTCTTAAACAAAAACCGTCTATCGATGACGTCGTTTGTACGGTTATCGATAAGGACCGTCTACTACCACAATCATAACAAAATATCATGACGAAATATCTGCAGTCTGGAAAATATGATTACAAACATTCATATAACTATGAAGTGTAGTTCGAGTTCTCAGCAACAAACAAACATCTTTATTATAACCTATTTCTTTAAAATTACATACAATTACCGTTTATGTATTACTGGTAGAACGCTCAAAACTATCTCAATCATTCGTAAACGGAGTTTAAAATAATTCTAATATAATCTTTATTATCAGAACCTTAAGTCAATGGTTATATATTTCTGTATAGCAACAATGAATGCAGTTAACGATGGTTAATATTGACGGCTGCTGTGTATATTATCCCATCATCGGTATTAGAATGGTTTACGCTCAAGGATGCCTGTTAGAACAAAATTTATTGTGTCGTATCATTGAACGTGACTGTACACACCTTTTACATAAATAATATGTAGGTATGTATATATATGGAGGCACGTTTTGTTCGATTTAGACGTACTTTTAAGTGTGAACTTACTTATGTAAACGAACTTAAAATATGGTAATGAAGAGAAATCGTTGAAAATTTTGGACTTTTGGGAATTTAGGATTTCACTTTAGGATTTGAATGATGATAATGTTGAAAATTAGAGGGGGTGAAATTCCCTGTGTTCTATGCACATGACATATCATTGTAACTTGTAAAAGTACTTCGACCTTCGACAGAACTAAGACCGTGGTTAACTACCAGGTACTACAGTAGTGTTGTCAAAAATTAAGAAGGCATGTTTTACCACCAATTAAATATTGGGAAGGGTAGAATAGCGTAGTTACCGTAAAAGTGTCATAACAGCTGTTATCATTGTTTATAAGCACTTGTGAACATTTACTATCAGTAGGAACGTGTGCTTTGCGTACTCAGTTGTATAAAAAAATAAATAAGTATAAATTTATTTGAGTTTCATAGAAATGGTAAATAATAACTTTCACTACAATTATCTAGTTTTATACCGAAAGTACGATTTTTTTGCCCCAAAATAGGTTCAGTAAGGAACCTCAGAACCTATCAATTATAATGTCCGAAAAATCAAAGTAATACACCACACCGATGCAGTCACGATTCCTTTAATTTCGTAAGCTTAGGGGCCATCCATAAATTACGTCACACGAATTTCATGATTTTTGGACCCCCCCGTCCTTGTCACAGGTGGTCACATTTGTGGACCCCCCCCCCCTCTCTGGGGTGTGATGTCACATATTTTGCAATTTTACACCAGGAACTGAAAAGAGCAGTACTAAATTTTTTTTAATGTAAAAGTGTAGTAGCGTTTGTACGTCTCTCGTTTACAGGTAATGTTTTGTGTTTAATATTTTAAATTTTGACTTGTGACGTCACGACCTTATGACCCTCCCACCCCTTGTCACACAATGTCACACTTCGTTGACCCCCTCCCCTCCCCCCTTAACGTGTGACGTAATTTATGGATGGCCCCTTATGAAGATGATACGATGTCCCACTTAAGTACACAAAGCTTTCAATGGTAGAAAGTACCACTTTTAGCCAACTTCCCAGTGACGTAACTGTACCAGTACAAGTAATTGATCTCGTTTGTCAAATCATTCAGTCGTGCGTCCTTAATGTTCGTTAATGAATTTTTTGTGCAAGCGCATGGATCGTATGTGAAGAGTGCCGTTGAAGTTACGTAGGTGTGCTAAGATATATGAAGCGTGTAACAAACACGTTTGTTACTAAGTTGAGAAACAGTTGGTGAAAATGGAGCAAGTGTCACAACGGACAAATGTTGTTATAACATAAACATCACTTGGCATAAAAGAGCCGCGATTATGCGCGATGTTTTAGTTGACTCAAAGTTGTTTTTGGGAAAATTAGTAAGGCAAACATTTTTATAAATTTCAAGTCAAGTGTCTGTTTATAATAATGACAAATAAACAAAATTGAATTGTCTGTTTGTAATGTCAAAATAATAGTTTTTTAAGCTCATACTCATTTTTCTAAAAAACTCATTTTTAGGCGTAGGTATCGTGCAATTATTTGCACGATACCTACGCCTAAAAATTAGTTTTTTGAATTTTTGTCTGTCTGTCCGTTTGTCTGTATGTTTTTCTGTTTGTTCAGGCTAATCTCTGGAACAGGTCGACCCATTTCTATGGGATTTTCACTAGCAGATAGCTGGTGTTATAAGGAGTAACTGAGGCTACTTTTATTTTTAAAAAAGAATTAGGGTTCCGCGTAAAATATATAAATATGTACACACGAACGAAGCCACGGTACTGCTAGATTGTTTATAAGACTTAGGATCCTGAGATTATCTAGGTGGATTCGGAATTTAAGGTTGCAAATAATCGAGAAACGTCTATATATTTAAGAGCTTAACTTATTGATCTTCTTAGCCAATGTAGAAGCATTTTTGTATCCGGTCCAGTCTCAGGTTTTCTTGGCATAATACGATATTCATATTGGGCTATAGAATAGTCTACGTTGAAAAGAATTTTCTTAAAGTACCTAACCTAACAACTTTCTAATCACGAAACCCAGTATTCATAAGCCTCTTTTTATTATAATTTCTACACGAAACGCGATGGAACGCGAAGGAACAATCGATCCATCATTAAATCGAAACATTAAAGCAAGTCATACAAATTGTAGGTTCAACAACTAACCATTAAGAAATGATAAATATACTAACTTTCATTTAATGTCTACTAATCAAATAAATGATCGCTTAAACTCAAAATGTCATAGCATTCACCTTACCAATTACTGATACATGTGACAGCTGTGGACCATGACTGTCACATATAAATTGTTATGTGCGTACGGTGATAGGAATCAATTCATCGAGATAACCTACTGTTACTTCGTGAGTTGTATCATTCAATGCAATGGATAAACAAGTCATTTGTATTTTCAAACGTAATCACAAAATAAGTGGTTTGAATTTCAATGACGTACAAAGTGTATGCTATTTGGAAGATTTGCTGTTAGTGCCTCGCATCTTGCATCAGATAACAAGTTTGTTATTCTGTGCACCTTAACATATAATGCAATATGTTAATAGTTGGCAGAATCAGATTTAGGATAATCGGTACTTAGAGCGTTTACTTTTCTGTAAATATCTATGTTGGAAATCGCCTGGAGTGGTATTTTGAACACTAAAACGTACATTACGGAGAAGACGCGCATACGCGATATACAGTTATGTATCAATGTATTTATGGAAATACATCTAGATGTAGATAGCCAGTGATGTGAGTGTGAGTGTCTGAAAGTAAAGATAGGTCACTCTCAGACAACGCACTAAAGGTATCGTAGTCATATGTCTGACAAAAAGTCGAAAATATGATTTTGAACCGCTATCTTCAGAATTTGCTAGCGTGATAACTTTAAATCTGAGAACGAACTACACTGAGAACGATAGGCATCAAAGGCTGCTCAAAGCCGCCAACTGGACTATAGTAAAAACTCACTGCAGACTCGGTCATAAATCATCGAAGCAGGATAACAATGGTTCTTTTGTGTTATGTTAACGGCGGGATGAGAATCAGTGCAGAGCGGAGTATCAATATTTAAGACCGTGAGGCTTATGACCAAGTCTGCAGGGAGTAAATAATTTTACTAGAGTATCCCTATTTTATGGAACAACACGGTTTAGTGATGTTTTTCACCTGGACGCTAGAAGTCAATTATGTAGGGAAGATAGGGTTGGCATACAAAAGTGATAGTGCTGTTATTTGCGAGTGTGGCACCGTAACAGCTAACATCGAGCAGACCGTTTGCTTGTTTGCAAATTTAAATAAAACCAGCCTTTGCCTTCGCTTGCGTGAAGTTATATTGCTAACTCAGTACTTTTTTCTGGATGAAAGGTACCCTTTGTCCTATTGTGTATGTAAACGTGTATGTAAAGTTTCATGATGATCGGATGAGTTGTCAAGGCGCAAAAGCGACACAAACAAACAAAATCACTTTCGCATTTATAATATTAGCTAGGATATCAATAACAATTATGATACCTTAATTCTTTCGTATGATAAAAAATGAATACTTTCACTTACTTTTGTACCATCTTCATGGTCCGAAAATGTTTGTATTTTTATTGTTAAACTTTGATAGTAATTAAAGCTACGTAAAAAAAGTACCAGATTCTTAAAAACAAAGGTCATGTAATTTAATAAGTATGAATTTAAAACTAACCAAAAGAATTGCATAAAAATGTAATTTACGGAGCGAAGTAATATTTTACCGTTTTAAATATACTTAAAATTATTTTGCTTACTAGAAGCGCCCCGTGGTTTTACCCGCGTAAATCCCGATCTCGTGGGAATATCAGGATAAATAGTAGCCTATGCGTTAATCCAGGTCTCCAGCTATCTACATACCAAGTTTCATCGCAATCGGTTCAGTGGTTTTTGCGTGAAAGAGTAACAAACATCCATCCATCCATACATCCAACCATCCATCCATCCAAAATTTCACATTTATAATATTAGTGGGATTAGGTACTATTTATTAAGTGGTGTCTATATAAATAATTCCGTATATGTCTAACAAATATTCTATATTGGCTGAAGTGTGTATGCTTTCACATTTTTTTTGTGTGGACACGGGGGTGTTCGGCACCCCCCGGGGCCAAACGGTAAAATGGTATGTCGGACTCGAATCGACAACCTTATCTCATCGCCTCCGGCGTACCCTAGAAAGGATATCTCGGTGAACCAGGGCAGACTTGGCCGCCTATTGAGCAAAGCGACCAAACTATGATGTGCGGAGGGTCCAGTCCTCTCTAATTAAGAGAGTCTCAGGTCTGTTTCTGTTAGGTTACAAGATAGCCTTGTCTTTCAGGCAAGTTCTCATGGAGGCCGGAGATCATTTTGCAATCTCCGGTGCCTGGTCCGTCTTCTTCGGGACAGAAGAGTACTAGTTCTCTCTCAGTTCCTGTCCACCGCTTCTTTGGCATGCATCACTACCTAGCAGAATGAGGCGGTGGAATCCTACGCACACATCGACGCAGTGGCAATACAGATACTTCCCGAAGCAGACGTGTCCAGTGAGTACCTGCGTCTTTTGGTAGGAGAGAGTGCCATGACATCTTTCCAGCCAATTCTCCATTACGGGCCTTACCACCACAATCGTGGCGTGCCATAACTACCAACATGTTTTCGCTGGTATGTACTCATTATCTCATAGTCGTTCTTATGTTTTACTTTAACAACAATTAATTTTGCATCTTATTCCAAAATTGGACACCTGGCATTAAAACCTTTATTGCAATTTTGCAACCATCAACTGTAAACGTATCCGCATACCTCTGAAGTATCCAAAAATTGATTGTTAAACAATACACAAGAGTTATATGATTCTTTTTGTAGCAGTGACAGTACAATAAAATATTGTTCTCTATGTAAGTTGTTACATACGCTGACAAAAAAATTCCGCTGTTAAAACTAGCTTCTGAAATTCTCTATCTCTACTGACATTTGAATATGAACTACTTGACTGGCCCGTTGGTCGTTCCAGAGGTCGTGGTCGTGGTCATCCAGGACAAATAATTGTGTGATGAGCATGATCATTTTGTTCGGTGTCTGGGTGTAATTTTTTATTAGAAACTATACGGTTTTACTCACGTTTGTGTTTCGGGGATGCCCGACTAGTTTCGGGCCCGACGGGGGCCCTTTTTCAAGGAGTGAAGCGTCCTGCCGCGACGGTGTCAGACGTCACACGTTTTATTGTAACATAACAAATCGCTATGGGTGTAATTTGTCTATAATATGTATGTATTTAGTAATATATAAGTATGTTTATCAGCAGTCGGGCTACCACAGGCTCTACCTAGGTTGGTATTAGACGGCCGTGTGTGGGGTGTCTCAAGTTATTATTAAATTTAAATATGCTTAGCAATCAACAACTAAATATATATCAAACATATACGGATTTACTATCTTTATCAAAGGATAGTGAGACTTCAGACAACTTACAACTGAATAACTATCATTGTTACTTTCTTAATTAAATTGCATATATTTTGCCGTAAATAAATGATTCTAATTGTTATTTATCTTTCATTAGTTTTTTTGCAATACAATTATAAAAGTAATCGTTAATATTAGTACATAGTAGTTTTTGAAACATTGATTAATATATTTGGTCATTGTTGCAACTGCGTCAAATTTCGAGGACGGTTTCTAGTCAAATTAAATCCGGTTGATTAATCATTTCATTTTGTTGGAGAGAATGTTTTCTGGCCTTCAAAATATAACTTAAGAATGCGGAGGAAGATTAGTTCAAATAATACTGGAAGTTATAAAGGTGCCTTAACAAGAAATGGCAAAATTATGCGTTAAAAGATATTGTTGAAAAATCTACTAAAACTATCATATTTTATTAAGACGGAAGTGTAGTAGGAAATAGCCCACTTTTCTATTTATAACTTTGCCATTCTCAGTACTTGGATTATTTCCTTGACTTTTGTTTGTAGAAAATAAAAACTCTATTCATATTACGATGTTATTGATAATTTTGATATATTGCATCTATGGCTAAGATAGAATTTGAACTGTTTTTAATCGAGTGTTCTTCGCTTTTGTAATAAGTATCGTAAGCAATTTAGTACTTTAATCATAAGTGCACATATTTTTTTTTACAGTAGGTCTGTAGAAATACCCACAAATGTACGTATTTATAGGCTTTTTTTGAAATGTGTATTTTTTTTTCCTCTTTATAAGACATCTCCCGCATTAGGAATTACTCCTGTGTTGTGGGGGACTTTACAAACATACAAACAACGGACACAAAGAACACCCAGACTCTGGTGGGAATCGAACCCACGACCTATGGCATAGTAGTCAGGGTCACTAACCACTAGGCCAACTGGCCAGACTGTCAATTTAATTTTAACGTATTTCAAATATCACTCCTTCTTAGGAAAAAATCCTATGCAGCAGGGGTGACGTTATATTTTATTTTTATCAAAATTTTAGTTCAGATCGTACATCGTGTTTGCTAAATAACTCATATTTGCTTAAAATCGTAAATAAGACACATTAATTACTGTGACAGTCTTCAAATGCTGACTATATTGTATTTAGTAGCCATGTGTTCAATTAGAAAAGTTTGTGATTCATCTATAAGTGTTCAAAATACAACGCTCTGTGTGGTACCCCAGGCGACTACGACTTCGACATCTTTCACTATTCCCTTTGCAGGTTTAGTTGTAATTTGATGCTTTTCTTTGCATGGAGAAAGTGTTAGACATATCATAGTCTGATCTAGTATTAGAATGTATTCTTAAAATGTTGTCATTTATGTTTTAGAGCTTAGTATTTAGTGTTAGTTTTTTTCAATATAAAATTTACTTATAGTTAATGCTATGGGCGTCTATAATTAATATAAAACAATGTTGTATATGTTATGTATATTGACGATGCTCCTTAATAAGTGTTGAACAATATTTTTGGGCCTAGCCATTATTGATCACCTAGCTTTATCACTTGCAACTTTTGTCTACATTAAATACCAGCCGTTGCCAGTTTCATCTGCATTTATAGTCACTGCTCTACTCCAAAGGTTCGTAGCGTGATGTTACATAGTCTATAACCTTCCTCAATGAATACACTATCCAATACAAAAATAATTATTCAAATCTGACTGGTAGTTCTAGATATTAGCGCGTGTAAAACAAACAAACAAAAACTTATTTTATAATAACGCTGAACAGTTTATTTTTATGCTTGAACGGGCTGATCAAAACTTTTTGCATTTCATAGCCTACTTGTTAAGGAAGGTTTTAGGTTATTAAATCTCACGCTACGAGAGAGAGCAGAGCAAGAGCATGCCAGTGCAACCATCAAAGCGAGTGAAACTTCGATGAACGTCCAGTATCAGATAGAATTTAATTTAAAATTACTATTTTGTTACCGGGATAAACTTGATAATGCGGAATTCACAATCGATCCGTACTTATTAATTGCAATTAAACGGCCGTTCACTTTTTTACTCAATACCTACAAATAGATCCTGTTCAGTGAGAAAATAAGGTCAGAATACAGAAAGTGTTTAACCGGATAAGGTTAGTTGACGTCACGTGTCGGATCCTGTTTAAAGGGCTAATTATTTGTAGTAGGGGACACTGTCCTTTAGCGAGTTTCCAAACTTTGAATTGACGGTGATATGGCATCAAGGTCATTCCATACTTTTTCTCACATACTAGTTTTTTGGGTTTCTTAAAAAGAACATTAAAAGCTTTTTACAGGGTAGATAACTAGTACGTAACTCCCGTCGTGGTGTAAATGTCCAGGTTAGTGATATTTTTTATCCCGCATCATGATAGTCGTAAAGTTTTCGACCTCTAAATATGACGTAATTATGTTGATTTCTGTGTGACAATAGCGTCATTTAACAAGTCGTGTCCTGTCATGTCTAATGATATGAAAGTGCATTATAATGAGTTATAATGACGTAAGTATTTAAAGACAAAGGCTCACTAATCTCATTAAGTCCGTGTCTTGTTTAAATTAGATCAGTATGTCATTTATGAATAATAATTATAAATACATTTTTTACATGTAAATAAACAACAAAACAATGCAAATTAAAAATAAAATTTAAAATATTAACAAGGCTATTGCAATAAAAACCATAGTAATAAAAAATAAATAGATATAAAATAAAGGTTAAAGCAAAATTAAAAACATAATTTAATTTAAATTAAATAGTTTTAAAAATGTATAATATATTAAATTTTAATCGAGTATATTTTATTACAAAAGAAGTATACAGAGTTAGTTATTTTTGAGAGACCTTGAAAAGCATTCACCAACTAACGTGGTGATATCTTGAAGGTGGTACAAAAGCACCTGAAACTGATGTGCCTGTATGAAAGTTGTATGTAGATTGAGGAAGCTCATATTACGAATTGCAAAGACAGTAGAAAAATGAGGATTGTGTCTGGCTCTTTTAACCACGGAGGCTGAAAAGTTTAAATGTATGTAAGTACATACTTTAAATTTTTTAATTTGAGGTAGGTATAAAGCACACGAATGTCATTTGTTTGACTGCCATACATTGGATAAATGTTTATGTATTTCAGATATTGTTCAAGTCTGAGTATATTTTGCACTTGTTTAAATGACTCCGCCGAGACTCTAATTTATTGGTCCGGTGTGTAGAGAATAAAGAACAACACAGGGATAGAAGAAGTCAATACTCACTTCGAATTCTCTAAACCCGTCACCAGCAAATTCAAATGTAAGACTAATAGAGGATGATTGGTTTTTCTGTTGGAACTTGGTTTGGATATAGCAACGAAGATAAATTTATTAGAAAAAAAAAACAAACTATTTATTGATAAGCGACGGTTGTTAGTAGATAAGCTTCAGACCTTTTTTTTTCGTGTGGAAACCCCCACGGGTCATCACCTCACGATAGCTATTGGTGAAGTGGTATGTCGGAATCGAACCGACTAAAACCACACGGTTTTCCATCACAAGTGAGTCTATCGCAAGGGACTCGGGTATACCCTAGGAAGGAAGTCCCCGAGAACCCTAGCAGATTTTGGCCGCCCTCAAATAGAAGGCAGCCACAACATTGGTAGCGGAGGGCCTTGCCCTCCTTCCGATTTAGAGAAGCGCACGCGGAACACGTCGCGCCACCGTCTCAGGCCTGCTTCTGCTAGGGGATAAGCTTCAGACCTGATGGAAGAAACTTAATTAGAGTTATTGATAAACGATTGCAGTAATAACATTCTCATAGCAGATAATAATATATTTTTATGCTTTAGTAAGTCGTTCTATTTTCGTGGGTTCAATTAACAGTTAAAAAGTTTTAATAAATAATAATAAATAATAATTTGACACATCTCGCACACAGCCTGATCGCAAACTAGGCAGAGCCTGTACTATGGTAACCAGACTGCTGATAAACGTACATATATATTACTAAATACATACATATTATATATAAATTACACCCAGACAAAGAACAAATTATCGTGCTCATCACACAATTATTTGTCCTGGGTGGGAATCGAAACCCACGACCTCTGGCCTAGCAGTCAGGGTTACTAACCACTAGCAAATTAAGTACTAGGTACTAACCACCAGAAAAACAGCAGTACGCTACTGGTGGAAGCTAACATTAGTTTTCAGTAATGTGAAGGTGTTTCCTCAGTGGGATTGCTCTAACACAAGCAGAAATCGGCTAAGCCTTATTTTTCTTAAACAGGTGAATGGTTGCGAAACTTTTATCTCTGCACATAGAGGAACCAACTAATTTATTACCGCTTCAGTCGCATTGGAGTAGCAATCCACAGTGGACTTCATTATGTACTTATAATGAAATTACCTGAATTATTCGTATACGTGTAGGTTGTTGAAGAATTAAATAAACATTAATAAAAATACTATATGTAGGTCTACCAGTGACAGCGTATTTTAGTCTTTATATAATCGTCTGTTTAGATAGTAAATAAAACAAGTGTACAGAATATCTCAAGCTTCATACTGAGCAGCAATCATATAAAAACCACGTTTAGTCCATGTAAAGGCAGCTTTACGTAATAAATGTATACTTGCCTGTACTAGTGAAGTACTACACTGATTATGACATCGATTTTGCAAGTTGATTGATCGATAACTGGAGGACGGATGTTAGGTGTCATTACTACTCAAGGCTTTTACTGTTTGTAAACATTCAAGTGTAATGTTGTTGTTGTTAAACGTCAGACAGAAAGTTATTGACTACGTATTTGTAATAAGTAGCTATAATAAGTAACTTTATTCAAAGATGATTTAACAGTTTTAAATAGATTTATACTAAAAACCTTATTGAATTATGTACGAGTATGTTATGATAGAGTATGAAATCATTCGAACTTACATAACAAAGTTTATTTACATCGATTATATCCTAGAGATCTTCATATATCTACCTGATTTTAATCAAATAAATTCATCAGAATACTTTCTTGTTGGTAGTTAAGCGATAATTATTTAAAACTTTATCCGATTTCCATAATCTTTTTTTGGTATATTTCTGGTACAAAATTAAACTACTTTATCTATCTTATGATCTTATTAAATGATCACGTTTCTGATTCACGTCATTTCTCGCTCCTTTCACTGAATACTTTTCAATTCTAGCGCGATCCTAGCGAATTCTTGTGTAACACACATTTAAGGTTAACGAGCTCGTCTGTCAATGTAGGAAATTTTATGGAGAAATCCATTTCTGGACTACATTCTTTATTACATATCTTCGTAAATGTTGAAATACTTCATACTATTATGTATTTATTATAGAATGTGAATGAGTGAGGAACGATGAAATAAGAAAACCAGGGTGTGTTGAAAGTAGATGCAGTGACAAGAATTGAGACAGGAATGTTGCGATGGTTTAGGCATGTTGAAAGGAGGAGTGAAGAGCGAACGACTAAAGGCATTTATAAGGCTTTTATAAGAGGGCGAGTCGGTGCGGAAGGCCCCGAAAGATGTATACTGACCAGATCAGCAGCATACTGACGAAGGGCCTGGTCAAAAGCACCGGTAACCAGCGGGCGTGTATAAAAGGTAGACAGAAGAGATCGCAGCCTGTGATAAGACCGCCCATTGTAACACTGTTAAAAACTATTGTATCCAACTGACTGCTTCTGTGATATTTGGTGTGCAATAAAGTATATGTCTATCTATCTATCTATCTATAATTTATATTATTATCTCGGCCATAGGACGTCCATTACTAAATAGGTACAGGCCTCTCCTAAAGACTTGCCAAAAAGAAAATGTTCGCCATCTTTGATAGTTACCACTTTGACCAGTTCCTAGTTTTATCTAGTGGGAAGGTGGTGGTGGGTTCCTCACGCTTCATTTGCAAGCCCGAGGTTTACACCGAGAACCTTTCTTCTCCTACGGACGTTTCTACAAACGTCCGTAGGCTAAGAAGTAGAAGAACTATTTCTTAGCCTTGCCATTTTTATTTCAACTTGATAGAAGTGTAGACAGAAAAGAGTGCAGATGGCAAAAATTTAATAAAGTTAATTAAAAAATGAACCCATTCATTGTTGACGCCAATGTCAAACACGTAATATTTAGTCTGTTTTGTTTACGTGTTATGTATTTTTACACGCTCGCAGTTGACGTAATAAAACAAGTAATATATTATTAAATTTAATTTTGACAGAGAAGCTCATTAATGTCCAAAATTAAAACAACAGTAAATTACAGTAGAAAAAAAATTGTTTAGGAGTGTATTAACCTAACTAGATACGTTAAATCATATTCGAATAAGATCAAGTTCAGTAATTCAGTAATTTAATATCTGAATCCTACAAACGTAGCAACTAATTTATGTTAATAAATTTAATACACATTAAAGTAACTTCTTTTTGCTTTTTGCTCGGACTTCTATCTTTAGTCTCTCCAGTTTATCTTTTTAGTCATTGACTCCATCAGTAATACCGACGGGCAGCATCGTTTCTAGTTTATTTACGATTAACTTCCCAACGCGGCTTCGCCCGCCTGTACATATATTTTATGTCTGTATATTTTGCGCGGAACCCTAATTCTTTTTCCAAAACGAAAGTTAATTCTTGTAACAGCAGCTATCTGATAGTGAGAGTCCCTTGGAAATCGGTCCACCCGCTCCGGAGATAAGCTTTAACCAACAGACAGACAGATAGACAAACAATTTAAAAAATATTTTTTTGGTATATGTAATGTGTAAACATTCGGATGTATTTAATAAAATGCTATTACTATAATATTACAAACAAAAACTTAAATTTTATATTTAATTTGTATACAAGATAATTTGTGGATTGACTATCTGTTTGTTGATTACGGGGTGACCTGCCGATATTAGGGCTGTTCGCTTAGGAATTTATTCTGTAGCATGTAAGATTTTTCGGTCCAGTGAATTTAGCATAAATACTCCTTAATAAGTCCATTATTTGTTTAATATCTACACGGTACGTTATTTAAGCTTCCTAAGCGTGTTAAGATGTTATTATTACTGTTGAAATAATTAACTTAATTATTTCGTTAGTTAATTATTTCGTTTCAAAGTAACATACGGCCTTGTTACAAGATTGTAAAGATAAGCCTTGGGGTTGTTAGACTCAAACAAATAACAGTTTTAGATTTTGTATTTTATAAAAGATCTAATAAGGTTTTATTTAATTCTTAAATAGGGAAAAGCATATATCTGTGTGCGTGTGGTGTTGTTATGGTCAAAACTCTTTCATAATATTTACAGTTCTGTAAGTAAATTGTAAAGAATTTCCTTTGTGTTGGAATATTGGTTTAATCATTGTTTCGTTCAGACAAGGTACGAGTGAGGCTATGCTGATGCCTTTGCCATAGATAAAATGATGAAACAAAAGAGGAGAAGACTAAAATTATAACTACATCCATAAGTACAGGAGGAACACCCTCAAAATGAGACTAAGAATTTTGTGGCAGATTACAGGTATAATTGGTTATTTTTAATATTTGCTAAGATTAATGATTAAAATACTGAAAAGATTAATGTATACATACTCGTATGTATAATGGCGGCTGTGTGGCTCAATACAGTATGGGCTTTCCGTAATTATATAATTATTAAAAACTAATCGTATATAGTTTTAATCGAAGCAGGAAGATGCGCAAGGCAAATATAGCGAAAATATTAATTACATTAAGTAAAACAGACTATGAGAAGGACAATGTTGAGTTACTTGGCAGTAGACCGTAGCATCGGTTTAAGTAAATCGGTGTGCAACTCAATTAGCAAATTTTTTATTCGATTTATCCGGTTCTAAAATATTACGGTTTGTCCCAGTGCTAGTTTTTGAAAGTTTTACTCTTATAATAATTGTGAAAGCTAGAAGGTTGTTTGTTTGTTTGCCTTGTGTTCTGAGTAAGGCCCATAAAAAAAAACTGTCAGTCGTGGGACTGCACGTCAGAAGTGAAAACATAACTTCACAACTGTACTACATCTGTATATATATCATTAGGTTAAAAATAAAAGAAGGTAATAACATATCTAAATGTATACTTAGAGCACACGGGAAGTTCTGCGCTCCTGGCCGCTCATAAATGTTTGAATTCCGAATGTTATATTTTTTAAATATAAGAAACTCGGCTCCGTCTTACGAATTTTCGATCAGGTCACGTGTCCTGATGCGAGTTTAATATTTTTTACCCATCCCAAAAAGTGCACAACGCCGCTAAAGAAGTTTTCACGTCAATAAGTACATGGGGGGTCCTTCTATGAGAACAGCGCGGGGTGACAACTAACTAAACGTCCAGGTCTTTTAATAAATATGTGACAAACGCCTATTCCATTACACAATAAAAGATATGTTCTCTTTAGGCAAATATTTAAGAAACAAAAACTTACATTACTTTATAATACCAAGTATTATGATGGACGTTTCAAAGCCAGTGCTTAACTAGGTTCGCGTTTTTCCTAATGCTCGATCACACAGATCGCTAACTCGCGAACGTTTCCCATGGAACTAAGACTATGTGTGAGGTCCGTTGCTAATTGCTACTTGGCTTTGAGACTACCTACTTAAACGTATACGTATAAATATAATCGTCACTTATGAATAAAAATAAGTGGTAATGATTGAAATACTTATTAAAAAAGAACTTGTACGCGACACTCACTTTTATGCACACATTTTTTACAGTAAGTTTTGCAACACGAAGGTTTCGCCCGCTTTATCGACTTTTGATGCTTTTTCTTTTAAGCCACAAAAAACATGTATTCATTTGCAAATACTACAGCAACGAGGAAGCTCTTATGAAAAAGTTACTAGTATGCTCGTTATTATCTATTCTTACAAAAGTAAACGAAGTGAAGTCGATTCGTGCCGAATCCGCCCTGCAACTATCCGTCACGCGAATTAGCAGTCCGGCTAATCTACATTATCGAAGTTCTGTAGTCAGACCGGTTGTCGGAATTTTTAGGGCTCCAACTACCCGTAACGAATGCCACAGATGTTTGTATGGCACCCGAGACCGATGGTTTAACGCAAAGATCGGTCTCAATCTGTTAAGAATGGTCACCCATTATAGACTTTCAATACATATGGGTGTATAATTCTTCTTACACAACCTAATGTACTTTATTATGTAAATTACAGGAATGCGTGTAAGTGACAGATGTTTTGAGACGTCAACGATAAATTGTCATGATGTTATGGTGTCGTAATTGTAGAAGTTTACCTTTCTACTTGTGCTTGCAGAACCACGTATCACGGAAACAAGCAGGAAGTAAACAAGTCCCACGTTTTTAACCATTTATCTATTAACAAGATGCTTTGTTGATTGTGTTAAATTTGTTCTCGATCTGGTTGTGTTTTCGATACGTTTAGTCGAGTTGATGAATATTAACACGTGGAAAGGGAAAGTGAACGGAAGGAAGGATGGAAATGTATAATACGTTTATGTACGTAGGTAGGTTCACATGTACAAAGACAATCATTAGCATTTCAATGTATTATGTTCTCGTATTGCAGTGAAACCGTGCCGATGATATTACCAGCGGTCTTGTTTAACAAAAGCACTGTAATATCAGATGTACTTCGGTTCTAATTTAAACTGGATGATTTAAACAGTTTAGTACCTGCAACTTCTCGTTAGGAAGGTCGGTTAGGTCGGTCCCTAAGCGGCTGCGCTGTAGCGTACTTGCGCTACAGCGCAGCCGCTTAAAATTTGTATTGGAATGTTTCTATTAATTCTATAAAATACTACGACTAAGTTCCTCAGGAACCAACTTATTTCCTAGAAATCTAGTCTAGTCGCGGGCAACCGCCAGTTATTTTTAAAATTAGGTCCTGTTATACAAAACCGTGTTGCTAAGCACCAACAATAGCACGTGAGCACGTGAGTTAAAAACTACAAAGCATGGATTATAATATTTTGACGTTAGTTTAAATACTTTCAATATGCCGTTGGTGTACAATAAAGATTATTCTATTCTACTTGGCACACCTCACATATGATATTTACTTTTTAATTATATGGACATACCACAACTATTTTAGATATAGTACATACTATAGGCATTTCGCATAGGCTATATAGATTAGATTATTCAAAAATCCTACGAAGTCATCTCTTATCTTTAGGAACACACATTTCACATTTCACTACAAAAGCATTTATAATTGAGCAAATTAATTTACTTTTCAAAAGTAGTAAATACTTATTTTTAACTAATTTTGTTCTCTGTTCTTGGCGTAACATGTTTAAAGGAACATTATAATATAAATGTGAGGCTTTTATGGAAAATATACTACAGGTAACACGAAGTCATTGTTGTTCAAGTAATTTTCAAGACAAATGCAAGAAGTCTGCGTCTATAAATATTATGAGCGTGTCGTGCCTGTGGGTGTACTTAAACTGTCTGCTTGTGACTTGTTGATTTATGACTGGCCCGCAATCTAGACAATAGGTCCAAAATAGACAGCATTCCAGTGATATTTGGAAGTACTTAGTAATACTTCCGAAGTAGAGTATTGAGTATAGAAGCTTTTTAACTATACATGCCCTATTTTGAAATGCTAAAGTGACATTTTTGTTGTTGTCAGATATGCTCGTACCGCTTCCCCGCCGGATCTCTACTGTTACTAATTATAAAGGTAAAAGGTTAAGAGTGTGATTAAATGTTTGTTACGCAATCACGTACAATCTGCTGTACAAATTTAAACGAAATGTGGTACACAGATAGATTGTAGATGCACAGACTTTAATCAATACAGCATCCACGGAGACTACAGAAGGTTACTTATTAGGAAGTAATTCCACTACTTCCTAAGTTTGTTCCCTAATTAATTAATTAATTCTATTTTTTCTTTATTTAACATAATTTAAAGTTTATTAAGTCCAAATTACTCGTATGTAATCATTAATCAATCTATTTGCACTTTAAAAAAGTTTATGGATATCATTTAAAGTTTACGCTTTACAATAACGTCTTATAAAAGCGTAAAGAGTCACAAGAGATTTCGTTTATAATAAATTAAGAACAAATGGCTTCCACCAAATCAGGTTTCGAGCAATAAAATGTTATATCCGGTCACGTAATAGTAAATTTCGTGTAATTTCACAGTCTGGATATGAATCACAGAAAGCGAAACTTATATGTTTTGGCTTTTATCAGTGCTTTAAATTACCAGAAAATGGTTTTTACATTTACAGTAAAGTGCAGTTACGAGTTCATTGATAGTACTTTGTTAAGTTAAACGATCTTCTAGACAACTAATGCATAACGTGATACATAACATTTTAATTCATACTCATGTATCAATCAAGTATGTTGAACTTACTTGATTAATACTTATGTCTAGTATATATCATAAGCGATTGAAGTTGGTACGATTCCGATCATCAATAACATTTGTTTTGTGTGTATATTTGTGTATTGAGTCTTTCGTAGTGGGAATAGTTTCTTTCTTTACCGTTGTGTGCAGTTCTGAGCCTTTTTTATTTTTTTTTTATTGTGAAATGAATTAGGCAAGACAAACGTCTTCCAACTCACCTGATGGAAAGTGACGATGAATACGAAGATGGTATACGCACATCTAAAATCTATACTAATATTATAAAAAGGTAAAATTTGTGAGTTTGGATGTTCGGGGTAATCTCGGGTACTACTGAATCTATTGATCCGATTTTGAAAATTCTTTTAGTATTGGATAGCCCATTTATCGAGGAAGACTATAGGCTATATGTATAACATCACTCTACGACCAATAGGAGCGGAGCATCAATGAAAAATGTTTCAATAACGGGAAACATTTACAAACGCAGACGAAGTTGCCGGGCAGCTTTTTGTACACAATAAGTGTTAGGTGTCTTAAATTAACCTGACTTTTACTTCTTGTCTTTATTCCTGTATTAGAGCTCTAATACAGGAATAAAGAGTTAGTAGCTACTAAGGTTACAAAAGTACTGCTCCCTTATCAGTTTAGGCACTATATTTCCACAAAAAAAAAACCTGACCTATTTATAGAAGACGAACTTAACCGTAATTGATAGAATGAATATGTAATCTATACATTTGGATTATGAATGGGGTAGATGACTGCCAAGTCAAATCAGTATTTTTTTAATAAATGTCAAAACGGAAGATTCCGTACATTCTTGTAAGAAATACTAAGACGTGACGTCACGCCTTAGTAATGTCAAACTACGCATTTTTAATGTTGATTTGACAATTAAAGAACAAATTAAAAACGTTAAATAAAAATGGAGCAAAATTTTCGCAGAATTTTAAGATGTTGCATTGCCTGACTTAAACCGAATCATTTATTTTGAACATAGGAATCGACCCAATTACGTTTTATCGTAAAATGATACATTAAAAAATAGCAGTAAAGACTTAATTATAACACCCAACGGAAACGATTTTATTACCATTTAATAATATAAACAACGAGCGGAAATCTCGTAACCATAAGAAGTTTATTGGATCAGTGGGTGAGAGTGTAGCATCCATTGACATTTCGAAATATGGAAATTGATTCGGTGATATAACAAACAATGTGTTTGCTATGTGGGCCAATGAGGCGTTTGACTACAATGACCTCTTGACCGTCAACTGGGAGGTCTTCAGGAATGTTGTTTTGGTTATACATGGAGTTACGTGTGACATTTGTATTGCTTACAATGAAGGGATGCGGGAAAATTAATAAGTCGTTCAAGAGTTACTGAAGTGCTTTTTAAATAATCAGAGGCAAAGTTTTATTACACGGTATATTATAATTGAATTAGGCGTTATTTCTAATTCTAATATTGTTAGTATATTAATCCAGTAGGGAAAACTGAGCATCGTATTTCGATTAATACAAGCAGATTATTACATATATTGCAAGATCCATTAGGACGGCAGTATGCATCTTTAAAATCTTAGTTTTTAAATATTTAGACATATATCGTAAATGAGAAAAATCGTTAGCCCCATAATGATGTACTCAACACAACTGTGGTAATTAAAAATTTGCACATATCTGCTATCTTTTAAGATATTGTCTTTTTCATTAGGTAAATTTTACCAGTTAATTCAAACCTACACTATACATAGAAGTAGTGAATTTTAAAATATGTTTAAATTTAAGTTTAAGGTTAATTTACTTCGTAGCAGTTGATACAATGATATTATATTGTCTACATTGTAAACAATGTTGTTTACAATGTAGACAGTATAAAATACCAGGATATGTATCCAGCGTTTTACACAAATACATATAAAGGATTATTACCCTTGATTATTATTACTTTAATAAAGTTTTTATTAATCGTAAAAACTTTTAATACTTAAAATTAATTTATAACAAAACTGGATAGAAGTCAGTGATAAATACAGACTTTATAAGGAACTAGCCGCCCCCGCAGTTTCATCTGCGTTTATAGCTATTGGCTGTAGCGTGATGCTATGTAGCCTACAGCCTTCCTCGATAAATGGGCTATCCAACACTTAAAGAATTTTTCAATTCGAACCAGTAAGTAGTTCCTGAGATTACCGCGTTCAACCAAACAAACAAACTCTTCAGTTTTATAATATTAGTATAGATTTGGGGACAAAATCGGAAAGAACTATTGCACATAGCATAAAACACAGATTTCACTGACTGACATCAACGTAATCTCTAGTGATTGAACCTGACATTAATATAGAGATCAATAGCGTCAGAATAATTGTTACAAATTAAAAAAAAATAGGTAGGTAAGGTGGCCTTTTAAATAAAGAACCGCCGTACTCTCATTGAATCTGCCTAAGAAGTTCAAATAATCTATGTAAAGTCACAAAACACACAATACTACTTACGTTCTCATAAATGCTCAATCATTAAAAACTAAGAAGTAACCTAGCATCTCACTCGAACGTGCTATTTCATGCAAACTACCCCGAAAAAGTACAATCAACAATCCATATTGAAAGACCATTTGCACAAACTAAATTGAGCTGTCATGGTATAGACTTACTTACCATGACAGGTAATCACATAATATATACTGGACGCTTGTAATTTCATTAAACCGTTTTCACGTAATTAGTAAAGTTGTAAGACATATTGTTTAAAAATTTTAGCTTTCTGCACTTCTATATGTAAACTGTAAACATTCCAAAATTCACGTTACTACGTTCGATAAATTTTGTTAAAAAGGGGTACAAAGAATTCTCTTCACGTATTAATATAATGATTATTACAATGCGAAGGCTGTTCAATTGACGTTACGCACACTATTTCTTGAATACTAAGGATTAGCTTATATCACTTGTTACACAATAAGGAGCTTTCTCTGGCGCATCTTTATGCGTTACAATTCGTATCTAAGTCTGGTTATTACGGATGTTTGTTTGTAAGTCCCACTATAACATTTGTGTGCGTCATCATAGCAGAAGATATTATTTCAATCAAAAATATTGTAATTTTGTAGTAATAATTTCCTGCCTTAACAATTGTACGGTAAAAATACTTCATGCAGGGCGTTACACACTTGAAAGATGTACGAGAAGTAAATCTAGAACCTCTACCTGTGGTTAACACATCTCCAGGTTTTGTTTAATACAGTCCTCAAAGTTCAACTGCATCACGGAGGTGGTGATATCCAGATTCATATTACTTATTTAGACAATAGGTGATAAAGAATATATATATAAATAGTTAATGGTTATAAATCTCATAAAGGTCATAATGGTTATAATGGCGAAAACTATTATTGGTAAGAAGAAATAACGTAAATTCTGATAAATGATTGAGATTAAACCCCAACTGTAACAACATTTGATTAATACACAAGTGATATCTACAACTGGTCTTACGCGTATTTCAAGTTACCGGTAAAAATTTACCACCACGCGTTCTCTGCTCATTTGCCATGAAGAAATGATAAATAGCATAAGGACAAAAGACTACTTTAGAATTTGCAAAACGAGGTGTATTGACCTGAGAGTATGTCATTTTAAACGATAAGGTAATCAATCAATTAGCGTTCCGGCCTTAGTAGGTGGCAAGTAGGGCAACCGGCCGGGGCTTCGCTCTTGCAGGGGCCCCGCGCTCTCGCACAACAAATCTAGTAGAAAAATCTCTTTGCTGGCAGAAGTCAGAAGTGGGCTCTTTTAAGCACGCGTAACGTCTCTGAAATTAGGTGGGAATTCAGGGTAGAGTCGATGAAGGCCATTATATATCAACTAAGCGATATATGTGATGCTTTGAAAGATTTAGCGGAAAATAAAACAGATTGGAAATTGGTTAGTGAATACCATTCTATACAAAAGTCAACGAAACTGACATAAGTTATCTCAATTTCCTATATACAATTTTAAAACTATATTTTTTTGCATTTCTCGTCAAGCATCAACATTAAATGTGGGTTCAATTCACATAAACTCCTCAAAGGAAAAATGCCTCGCAAAGATCTATCGCTCCGGGCCTCGCAATGTCTAAGGCCGTCTCTGACTTCTTGTATACTTCATTAAACGTCCTCGGTTTAATAGCTTTGAGTTTCTATGAGTAATAAACACTCACTATTTTCTCTGGTACTTTCTATTTGTTAGAAATGTATAATAACGTTCGTAAGCCATATTTATAATGACTAAAATTAAACAGTTTTTAAGAATAGGAATAAAAAAGAAGGAAGAAAGAAAATATAAATAAAAAATAGGATTTGCAACTATATAAATCGTATAAAGATGGGTATTAGGGGGTGGTTGTTACATAAATGATAGTGCTTACATAACTCATATATGTGTAGGTTTATAATCAAGTGTTTCTGGGCTATATTTCCTCTTAGAATGAACATGAACCTTCCTAAAAGAAATATTTAGTCTTAGTTGTAGGTGCTAACCAGAATACTGTAAAATATCATGTAACTAGAAGTCGGTTCTAAAAGGCTTTTGTTTACGTTACGTTTTTATTAACATCATAAATATCTACGCATAGGCTAGGAGGTCAGAGGTTAAGGGTGTAAAGGTCAGTAATCGTTCACCAATCATTTTTAACTTCCGGTCAAAGGTCATCAAGAGAACAGGTAAAGCTTTCTAGTAATGGCATCATCGTGTGTCTTTGTTTCGTACTAGTGTGACTTTGGTTATTATTTTGTTTATTTTTGGGAAATGGAGGAATAACAGTAACCTTAATAAACTTTCGCGTTTCATGATATAATTATGTATATGTACGGGAATTAACTCGATCACGTAATAGGTATTAGGGGCCATCCATAAATTATGTCAGGAGGAGGGGGGAGAGGTCAACGAAGTATGACATTGCGTGACAAGGGGCTACTACACTTTTACTAAAAATTATAATTTTATAACTGCTCTTTTCAGTTCTGGGTGTAAAAGTGCTAATTATGGGACGTCACACCAGGGAGGGGGGGGGGGGGGTTCCAAAAATATGAGCACAGGGACAAGGAGGGGGGGTAAAAATCATGAAATTCGTGTGACGTAATTTATGGATGGCCCCTTAAATACCTTTGAAGTGACTGACGTTTCAACAAGGTTACACTGGCAGTGGTCACAGGCTGACTGCACCACGGCCGTGAAGGACGTGATCGTGTTAATTCCCGTACATATAGGTAATTATCAGAGTGACTTTTTAGACCTCGTTATTCACTTAATTGTCGGTCTTTCCCTCAAGGTCAAAACCCCTTTTCTCAGAAACACTTGGAGCTATCAACATCTACATGCACCCACGCCAGTATCCCTGAAGGAGTAGGCAGACGCATATTAAACACCCAAATTGCAATTAATGTAAAAAAAAACTTAGGGTTACGGTCAATGTAGAGCTGTAAAAAAGACATAGCCAACGTAATCAATACATCAATACAAATTATTTAAATTGAAGTGTCTGTTTCTAATATCAAAATAATATTTTTTTAAGCTCATGCACTTATTTGCACGGAACCTAAGCCTAGAAATCAGTTTTCAAAATTTTTGTCTGTCTGTCTGTTTGGTCCGGTTAATCTCCGGAACAGGCAGACCGATTTCCACGGAACTTTCCCTGGCAGATAGCTAGTGTTATCAGGAGTAACTAAGGCTACTTTTATTTTAGAAAAAGAATTAGGGTTCCGCGTAAAATATATAAATACGTACACGCGAGCGAAGCCGCGCTGAAACTGCTAGTAAAAAATTTAGCCATATATATGTACCGCACATTTCCACACTTGCCATATCAAATCCAATAGGGTACCCCTTCACATATAAATGTAAAATTAATATGAAGTGAGCGATTAAAAGAATTCATACAGACTAAATCTAGGTAATGACTTTGAAAGTATTAAATTTATTTATTGAATCGAAATTGAAGCATGTACGAGTATTTTCGGCTTCAGACCTTGTGAATTCGAAAGTAAATTAATTACACACACAAACTATTTAAAAAGGATGTTTTCTAGTCATATTTTTTAAATAAAACACATTTAGTATTTATTTCACAATTATATAATACTAGAACATACTATTATCGTACTCTAGCCTACTATGTAATATAAGTAATATTTATGTAGTAACCAAAGTAACCTTATCAAACAGTTGACTTTTCAATAGACAAGTCATACGATATTACCCAGTTGTAAGGAGTTTTCAAAGGATTTAGTAATGCATCGTCTCAAACTAGTAATAATTTGAATAAGCTGTGACACGCCAGTGGCTTCGTGATTGGTTGTAAGACTGCTATACGTAGCATATAATGACTTAATTTTTGCAATTGTTTCAGTCACACGACCGGCTGCCTCGTCATGGACCGGACGGATGATGGGATCATTGTCCTGACCCATGTTCTGTAAATTTGTTTTTGCTTTTCAATCCATCAATCTAAGTTTGGAGTAAGGTTGGCTTCTAATTACGGGTGTTAAGGATTTTGTAACATATTTACCCAATAATTATTCATGTTGTAGAAGTCTATTACGTCCTTAATTTTTGCTTTGCCTTGATTAGACAAATTTTCAACTCAGTGTCAAAATTAATTTTTACTCTACCTGGTCTCATACGCTAAGGAGTTCTGCCATCTGTCAGTTACGTACCTGAAATTTACAAATATTATCATTAAACAACGATAAAAATTTCTGTATTAATTATATTTTCTTATCATAAGCCTAACAAGGCGAAAAATACAAAACATCGTTTTGAGTCATATATGAATATAGATAGATAGATAATACTTTATTCGTACGCCATAGCTACAGTAGAAGTATCACACATTCATGTGTCGTCTACGTCTACCTTCTAAAGCGACCTTATTGCTAGATGCAATCTCTTCCAGGCAACCTTAAATGTATATGTATGCGTTAGTTGGTTGGCTGGATTCATCGACGTATATGTAAAACACAAATTGAGTCAAACTCGTCGTTAATACATTTTGCCTTCCAGTGTCGATTTATGAAAAGTACCTTGAATTAATGAATGTGAATACTATTGCAATGAGTCAGCTGACACGCTGGCAGTTGGCGGCTGGCAAACGGTATAAGATTAATGCTTTTGGATCATAAAGATAAACTACCTATACCTATATATTAATATTATATTCCGTGTTGTAGTATTTGATTATTATAAAATAGCAATAGAGGTGAGGTGGGAAATCCATTGCTATCCCTCAGTTTGCCATATTAGTCGTTAAAAGATTATCCATATTATGGCATTAAAGCTCTTTTGATATCTTCCTCCACTCAATTCGGTTACTTTCACCTGGACAATTGGCAATCCACCACTGTGCGGTTCTCTAGAATTTTTTTGCCTCGCACAACCAATCTCTGGAACAAATTGTTGCCTGCGGTATTTTCGGACCGATACGACCTTCAAACTTTCAAGAAAATAACGCCGCAACTCTTGAGTTGCAGGTGTCCATGGGCGACGGTAGTCACTTACCATCAGGTGACCCCTTTGCTCGTTTGCCCCCTTTAAATTAAAAAAACTTATTATTCTTCAATCATAGTCCCGTTTGAATATTTAAAAAAAAAGTGCAAAATCTCGGTCAATAAACGCTACGCAAAATGCAACATTATATATTTTCATTAGACGACTTAACCAGGTTCTTTCTGCACGCATAATTATATATAAACGAGTCGTCAACTATTACGATGATTGCACATAATTAAAATAATTGCACCGTTTAGTCACAGATTGCTATAAACGTTGTCATAGCGACCTGTTAAAGCTCTTTAACGTTTGATGTATTACTTCAAAGGAATTATTAAATTTTCAAGTAGTGATAATAAAATGATTAAAAAAACACCAGTGTGTACGAACTGCTCGCTTTTATGTTAATCTAATACAGAGGGAGGTTCTTCCGATCAGACTGGGTGATCAAGCCTGGCCGACCTCGCCCCAACGGTTGATATTGCGATCTTGTAGGTATATAAATAAATAATATACGTATGTAAACTAATAGACGCGAGAACTTGATTGCGCGCTGCAGATCATAGCTGAGCATATCTTGTTGTATGTGGACGTCACTGTCTAAAAATATTTTGAAAAGATATACATCATTTCTATCCCTCTAGATGGTAAAATAATAATTAATGCAATTTTGTAGTTCGTTTACTCTATAACGTCATCGGCAAAATGTTCAATAATTTCTATATGCTCCATGGTATAATAATATGTATATAATTTTCTCTATTATTTAATACTAGCATCCCGCCCCGGCTTCGCACGGGTGGCAGAGACATCTTAAACAATCATCAACATATTTCAATCAATTTACACAAAATCTTAACGAATTATACACCTAAACCTTCCTCACGAATCATTCTGTCTGTTAGTGAAAGCCGCATGAAAATTCGTTCAGTAGTTTTTCAGTTTATCGCGAACAAGCAGACAGACAGACAGATGCGGCGGGGGACTTTGTTTTCTCTATTATTTTATATACTTATTTTTTTGCATTAAATATCTAAAAATCGTACTTTGTAGAAGTACGACTTTTAGATTGTAAAGCTGACTTACACTTGTAACTACTGCGCTTATATTATTTACACAAAACACTAAAACACTACTTGGAGAATTTATACTATTATGACATGTTACAATTGAGTGCTTTCCAGATTGATGTTATAACAATTATTAACATTTGTTAGAAAAATGTTTTTGTATAATTACTGTTTTGTACAAATAAGTAATTTAATTAATTTGCTCACGTCTGGTATGTACTAGACTAACATCGATTTAAATCCAAACATAGAATAAGAATGCAAGTTTTTTTTTGTCAAAACTTTTATAAACATATTTTTTTAATGCTGTTGAAACCACAGTCAAAGGCGTGTTCTCTGTTCTATTCCGAACCTCAGATATAATTATCTCCTCTACATACCGCTGTAGATAATAGTTACGGACTTCATCTTGTCTTTTGATGTAATTAGATTACTTACAAATGTATTTTCAACTGCTTATTATGCAACATGTAATCTTTAACTTCGCTAATAAACTAGACATATTATATCTAATTAGACGAATGATATCTATTTGCACTCATTCATTTATTCTTAGTTATATATACCTATATATATATACATATATTTATTGAAGAATCGTGAATTGCTGCATGTTACTTAATTATAGATTTACTATTTTGCTCGACTTTTGGTACAACAAACCATTAATTCTTTTATCCAGATAAGTTTTAATTGTAAAAAAAAACATAAAAAATACTAAATACTATTATCGTTGACCTTGGCTAATTACGACTAGATAACGGATCTTAATTAGAGGTTTGTTGGAGTGGTTAAGCAGGAACTGTGTTGCCAATTAATACTGTATATTTACTTACACATAAAGAGGTGTGGTGGAACGTCAAGATTTACCCACACCTATGTGATTAATTTTTTATTTCATTCATTATATATTATGCAGTCTTTATCTAAAGAGTTCAGTGCACTGTAATACTGTTTCAATATGAACCTGAAGTTAAACTTATGGTACCTGGCAAAATATTACAGCATACGTGCGAATGTTAGACTTAAAAAAACTTTTGTATTTTAATTCTTATACCTAGTTGTTTTTTTTGCTGTTACAATTCAGGCGAGCAACCTATGTCGGGCTGGACGGTTTCATACATTTTTTTTTACTAGCAACCCACCCCGGCTTCGCACGGGTACAAATTATACACCTAAAACTTCCTCATGAATCACTCTGTCTATTAGTAAAAACTGTAGTAGTTTTTCAGTTTATCGCGCACAGACAGACAGACAGACGCGGCGGGGGACTTTGTTTTATAATATGTAGTGACTATTAAGAGCTTGCTTCTTTGAAACATTATATCTTCTTTCCTCGTAATCATTTAACTGTACCTGTAATATAAGTTATTAAAGTTCATCTTTACGATGAGTATTATGCATTCTTTTTATATATTAATTTAGCAGGATATCGTATCGGTCATGGACTTTGTCAGTAAATTTATGGAGATTTCGACTACACTCATCGTATTTTACAAACTGTAAAAACTCATAGTAGGGGTAGGTACTAAGTCAGAAAAGGCTAGTGAGCGTAAAACATTTACAGTATTAAAGATCTTCTGATACGCATTAATTCATCATTCTTGACTTTTTTCTTTTTAAACTTTTTTTTTATAGTCCCGTACCCAAAGGGTAAAAACGGAACCCTATTACTAAGACTCCATTGTCCGTCCGTCTGTCTGTCCGTCTGTCACCAGGCTGTATCTCATGATCCGTAGGTAGACAGTTGAAATTTTCACAGAATGTGTAAATCTGTTGCCGCTATAACAACAAATAATAAAAATAAATTAAAAATTAAAGGGGCACCCCTACTAGAGACGTATTTTTTTTGGCTAATAGTATTAAATCTTGTACGATGGTGCGGAACCCTTCATGCGCGAGTCCAATTCGCACTTGGCCGGTTTTTATTTATTATTAACCTGCTGAACAAACAATAGAACAGTTCAGTTTTCTTTAGTAAATATAATTGGATACAAATGTATTTATGTCGATATATGTCACTATACTAATAATACTGATAATAAGAATGACCTAATCTCACGAAAGTGACCTCTCCAAGTCTGTTCGAGGGTGTCGGTGAGCATCGAACCAGTTGGCCCATCGACCTCAATCGTCACTTTTATGGAGTCAAGGCGACCCCGCCTTATTTGAACCAATTTTAGTTGGTTCTTTTGACACACGGACGAGAAGAATAAGCAGTATTAATTAAATGTTTGTCATAAGAGAACCTTTTTTACTTTGATTTCTATACTATAAACGCAAGTCAAAGAACTATTATAAAATTATTATTGTATTATTCGTTAATTATTTTTAGTTTATTTTCATGCTTAAATTATTGTCTATGTTCAGTAGTGAACGTTTTACATGGCAGAAATAGTAAGTCTGCTAGGGTTCTCGGGGACTTCCTTCCTAGGGTATACCCGAGTCCCTTGCGATAGACTCACTTGTGACGGAACACCGTGTGGTTTTAGTCCACACCTGTGTGTAGTTTACCTTTGTAGATAGATAAAGGAAACGTCTAATTGTTGGTACGATTTCATATTCTGGTACATATTCCCATAAATTCGAAAATATACGATAATGTTTAATTATTGTACGTTAAATTTATTATAATATGTTATATATAATGTAATGTGTTATTATAAAATATTATGTAATGTGTTTTACAAGCATAGAGCTTTAAGTATTGTTTTTATACAGCCAGTAATATTCTATTTTCAATTATTGAGCGCTCTTACCCCTTTCAAATTTAATAAAAAGTGTTTCTGTAGTCAAATCAGTCAATGCACTTTTTAATGAGTATATTATAATATATGTAAATATGAATATTATTACTAGTTTTTTAGTACCTTTTTATTTATTACTAAATAAATGTCTTTAATAAAAAAATACTTTTCACGCCAGGTAAGTCTTGTACGGGACTATAGTACATGCATTATCAGGGAGAGGCCTGCGATCTAGCAAAAAATGCTCAAAATTGTAATCCAAGTCCCATACGATTATTTAAAGTGTGATAAAAACATATCGGCCAAATAAAGCAATGGCTAAGAAACTGCCATCCATAATAACAATACAAATTTTTTACCGTAGCAAATTGCAAATACTCGTAATATAGCATAGGTCTAAATTTCACTTGCGGCCGGGCAGCGGTTGATCTGTGCCGGACTCAGAACAACGGTACTAACTACGGGACTCAAGTGCTTATGCATATTATGATTAATTTGACAATCAGCAACTTGAATAGAAAAAAAATATGAATTATGAGAGATATGTTATATTCAATATACAGTAATAATGCTGCGATTTCTGTATAAAAGGATTTACAGCAGTGAACTCGAATAACATCGAGAATTACGCCTGGCGAGTCATAGGAAAATTAAACTGTGCTGGACATAGTTGAGAAAAGAATATGACCGACGCATGCAGTGGCGTAACAATAGGGTGGCAGAGCGGGCAAAATGCCACGGATTCCCGGCTCGAGGGGCCACGGGCCCCCGGTTCGAGGGGCCACGGGCACCAAAGGTCCTAAACATAGGAGTCACTAATTACAAAATGAATTAGCCACCGGGCCTCAGATGGTATAGTTGCGCCACTGGAGGCATGACACATGGGAATCGCAATCTTGTATCAGAACTACATGGGATGACTGGAAAACAACATAGAAATGACAGAAAACACCAAAAACGCGGTCATTGGAGTCCCGAAGGCCCCTATACCACCAATGCAATGGTGGAAATCTGTTTCTTACGCTAACAGCGCAGAAATTCCGTTCATACACATACCACTAAAACATTTGACATTACAATAACCCATAAGCTACCGCCAATTAACTGTAAGTCTTATTTATACCATAAGCTAAGGTATCTAAGTTTTGAAGTGTAGGCACTCCCAAGGATTCGTTTCGGCCCACAACTGTTTACCTGCATAAATTATTATCTCACAACTTCATTTTCGTTGTATAGGAATGTCAGTTAAGCTGGGAACAATGAAATATCATGTATAATGAAGAGTATAATTATACGCGTCGGAAGTACATAATAACATGATCTTAAACAATGATATTTGGTGCAAATCAAAGAATCAGTTCATTGAGTTTTATATCGCACACCTAGGTCTAAGCAGGTATTAAGTCAAAAAAGCACTTTTTTCCGAAAAGACGAAAAACATATTACTGTGTCGAAGAAAGATATTGTAGGAATCTTGTGTCTTGGATTTTTGTAGTTATTTCCATAATGCTTAACAATGTATGTTTATTTCTTTTATTATTTTGAGTTGAGCTAAATTCACCAACACGGTTGTTGAATTTAGCGTGTAGCGTCGAAATATTATAAAAGCAAAAAAAAACAAACAGTACACAAATAAAATGAAATAGACAAATCAAACAGCTGGTCTTATATTTTTTTGTTTGTCTGATCTTAATGTTAACTGAATAGTGCGACTGTGTACAACTATTTATTATGTTCACAGCATTTAGGTACCATTGTTAACTTCGTGATGCTTTAAGTAACCACCAAGGCTGTTGCCTAGCAACCGTTGCTTTTTTTCGCAACAGTAGGTCACAGTTTACAACACGTCACGGTTTGATGGATTGACACGCCAGCGATGTTTGTTCTGATAAGTTCGATGCTCAATTTAGATATGGAGCACCTTGTTAAGAATTTTTTGTTGTTTGCGTAAACAAGAGTTGAATTTTCATAGATTTAGTAATAACCAGTGTAAATGCTACTTGAATATAGGTACTTTCTTTTTGTGTGAAAACCCCCATGGGTCATCACTCCTTCGGAGCTAACATTGAAGTGGTATGTCGGAATCAAACATTTTTTTTAAATTTATTGTTTCTTTACAAGTATAGTGGGTCTATTGCTAGGAACCCGGGTATACCCCAAAAAGTTAGCCTCTGGGAACCCCTGCAGACCTTCGAGTTCCCGATTTAGAGAGGTGCGCGTGTGACACGTCGCGCTACCGTCTCAGGCCTGCTTCTGCTAGGGTAACGGACAGTCTCGCCCGTTACCTGTAGGTCAGCGCTTATGGAGGTCAGGGATCGTTCCGCACTTTCCGGTAGCGTATGGTGCGTCTTCTGCGGGACGGGAGAGTACTCGTACCCTTTTCGCCGCCTCTTTAGCCAATACCACCACACAAAGAAGCATGGTTAGCAAAATATAGCAAGCGATAAGACAGAATTCGTATATTATATTTTTTAGGTCCTAATAACAAGGAAACTAAGAAAATTTAGTTTTATTTTTTAATTAAAATTGTAAGTTAGCGAATTTGAATTAAACTCCTAGTTACTAGGAAACAAAAAAAATACAAATAAACACAGTTTAATTTTGAATTTAAAATAATAATACTGCGACTTAAAATTGAATTCTTACTTTACAATGAGTACTATGCAAATGTTTAGTTTTATACAACTTTATTGACTTTATCGCTCACAAACACATAATATTTTACTACTTAATAAGAACATTTGTATCTTGATAGTAAATACGAAGGTACCTTGACCAGCTTTTAAAGTTCGATTGTAATATTGACATGAATTTACCTACCTACATAACATGAATTTACTATTTAACGTTTTGTTTGTCTCTACAACACTTAGCTAAAGACTTTATACTTAAAATAATAAAAATATATTTGTTTTTATGATTTAAAGTAGGTAGGTAGGTTCAGAGCGCCCACTGTAATAAATTCACCGGAAAGGATTACAAGCGCCATCTATCGGCCATACGCAGAGTCTAGGCGGAGGAGGATTGGTGTGCCTGTGCGGACAGACGAGTTCACTTCACTTTACGTTTGGTCACCGCCTAGTCAACACTAGCCCAGGAACTGTACAATGTTTCTTGGCGTGTTTACAATACATCACTGATTAAATATCAAAAGGGACTTTTCTTATCGCCCGTACCCACTTCGTACCCACAGCCACATTATGCCTAATCCTGTGCCTGAGGATTCGACATATAAAATAGGGAACCAATAAATAAAATAACAAAAATAAAGTAAAAATATACAAATTACGATTTTTGTAAGTATTTTTTTCCCAATTTTTGAAGTGAAAACTTCTTTAGGCACGTTTGTGCACTTTTGCTATGGGGAAAAGGCACTGAACTCGTGACCATCACGCTAATAATACATATATAGATCCACTAGAGGGCATTAATCTAAACATTAAGTTCTGTCAGCTCCTTATTAATTAATGTCACCAACCCTTATTGAGTAATGTGACGTTTTAAGTTCGTCATTTCGTTTAAGTTTTCACTTCTGTCGGCAGTCCCATGACTGCCTACTTTTTTTTTATTTTATTAGTTTAATATTTTATATGATAGATCTCAATTAAATTATTACATTCTGATAAGTAACCCATAAAAGTAACCACAATAGTATGCTAATAAAAAAAATCACCAGTACCATTTTCGGCACTGCTCAAAAACTATTATCCCGGGTATGGAAATTCGTCCAAAATTTAAAAGTGATTATTCAGAAACTGTCTTCAGATGACGTATTTATCATTCAATAAGTATATCCATGGACAAAATTAAATATTATGAAATAGTAGTAGTAACTGCTTTTTAGAAAGCTTATTCCATGTATTCTTATGAAATAATATTATCTTGGATTGGACCTTGCTCACGACGCGGAGGTGACTTTTTATCACTATTTTTGCGATGATTTAATTTTTTTTTATATTTTGTAAGAATTAATTCAAATCCTATTAATTTAAACTACTTGCATAGATTGTATTACTTATTGTTTTTAATTTGAACTATAGAAACCTAAAATCAAATTGCAATAATGAATAATATAAACCTTGAGCACTTTATATTACATAAATAGTAAATAATAATAAAAGTTACAATACATATAAAGAATAAAATATAGAGTTACTAATAATTATAGAAACATTATTTGTAAGAATATTTTTTATTTTACTGTCGCATATAAGGTTTCCTAGTTCAAATAGAGTATAGACGGAACCTCCTTCTTTTAAAACGTGGTTAATAAAAGGGTCTGTCATCAATTTATACATTCAAAAATAATATATTTTTGCTACACAATTTTACGGTTGTGTTTATGTCACGTATTGTCCTTGTTACAAAACAAGAGCTATGGTGGTTTATTAAAGTGCTAAAAGGTTTATGTTAATATAACAAAATAAACTTAATATAGGAAGTTGATTATTATTCACCGGTTAAAATAAAATAAGTGAATTAACTGTCGTACCCAATCCGTTATACTCAAGTAGTCTTAAGACAAATATAACGGAGGAAATCGTCAAATTACCTAGTTTCATGGCTAGATATGCGAATCATTTTTCTGTGTCTTTATTATTATAACTGCTTTGCAATTTGGGCTACAGTTCTTATGGTATTGTGAGCTTTAAGAAATTTGTATAACTTCATAATGGCTACTGGAACAGTTATTCTCGACACAATAAAACCATATCTCACATTCCTAATTTTATTGTTCAAATATCCATACCTAAGACTTCCTAGTAGGGCAGAAGGCCCATTGCTAATTACTCGGTAAACATTTTTGACGTTATTCTTCAATATTTAAAAAAGAAAGAATGATATTTTAAATTAACTTAATTTTTAATAAATTAGCATCAGTTAAAGGCACACCTCTAATTACCGTCATGCTCGTACACGTTATGTCAGCTTACGTTATGTCCCTATCTAACAGGTGGATAGCCTCTTGCCATGTGTCGGCCAAAGTAAGGAACTTCGGGATTGCAATTATAGTTGATGATCAAAAGCCTAAAAAAAAGAACGTGTATTGTTTAGTCAGGACGTGAGCATGGCAGTCATATTCATGACGGAATAAGATATCAATTAACTTCATCCAAATAGCCTTCAAATGTCGCCTAGAACAAGAACTATTCAGTAATACCATGAGAAAACTCATTTATGGTCTTGCAATGCTTATGCTATTATTACCTTGTGAACGATTGTTTAATACTAAATTAAATTTTGATTATAAAACAATAACAAAGGCTGCGTTCAGGTAAAGTTCACATCTCTCAAGGTCGGCTCGGTTTAAAGACGGCAGATTTTAGATTGGATGCGTCAAGATATGAATCAAAAACTGCATTTAGAAATATCTTTATTACAAGGAGCTTTAAACTATAGTACAGTCGGTAACACAATTTGGAAAATTCCATATAATATTATAAATCAGATTTGCTACTAAAACAAAAATTCGTAATTTATCATGCCTTCGAGTCTATGCCCCGTCGAGCGTCATAGTTACTAGTGAATATTTGCTCATATATACTTCATGTTTCGGTGATGGCATATATAATTTCAGATAATTGTTTAAGTGAACGTAAATGAATTACTGATGAAGTGATGACACAATAAATGTATGTACCTTAGCATTATTTATGTATATTTGACTGCATGTGTATGAATAATGGCCGTTGTACAACCATAATAAAGTATTATTATCTAAATTAAGAAAATTAATTTATTGACTGAACAGAACTCCAACTTGATGGTATACTCACTAACGTTTACGATAAGTCGTGCGTACTTGAATGTCGCAGGAATCACGCGCAGCCGATCTATTCTCTTGATGTTGTGATTACAGACAAACAGAATCTTCAAAATGTAAAAATAGTTATATAATGTCAATTAAAATTTAAAACCATATTCCTCAAGTAATAAGAGAATTACCATTATAACGTTTTAAATAAAAACTAAAGTTTTGGCTACTGGGAAAGTGCTTTTACACCATAAATGATTTTTTAAATCGTAAAACCTTGCTTTGCGTTGCTTTTTAATGTTATCACCTAATCCCACTAATATTATAAATGTGAAAGTTTGGATGGATGGATGAATGGATGTTTGTTACTCTTTCACGTAAAAACCACTGAACTGATTGCTATGAAACTTGGTATATAGATAGCTGGAGACCAGGTCCAAATTAACGGATAGGTTACTTTTTATCCCGATATTCGGGATAAAAACGGGATCAGGACTTACGCGGGTGAAACCGCGGGGCGCTGCTAGTGTCCCATATTCTTGGCGAATAAATGTCTTATCTTATTAAAATGTTTTATTATCCATTTTTACACTACAAATACAGATTCACAAAACATACTTATTTGTGACCTCATGCTATAAATCTTGTCGATTTCCTTTCTAAAGTTAAAATAATTTGATATTATTGTTAATGTTGAATCTGCATTGAATTCAGTACCTATTTTATCTATATAAAGCGTTTATGCTATTATATGTAATGAGAAACTGTCTGAATAAAATGAGTCTGTCACATAGGGTTGCGCGCGCAACGCATCTTTGTCACTCTCACCTAACTAGGCAACCTATTTGCAATGTGTCAATGTGGTCTTGTATAATTATAAAACACTTGTTTTTTTTTTCAAGATGAACGAATAGACATCCATTTTTTACGTTTTTGTTATTTAACTTGTATAATTAAAACACTTGACATTGGCGGAATTCCTGCGCTGATTCTTCGCGCGGGATAGAGTCCATAATAAAATATATAATATTGTCTATCATTTATTTCTTATCACGAATAAGTAACAGATGAGGGTATATATTTCTTATACCGGATCTTGTACTATTAGTCAATATGACACTAGTGTAATTTCATTCCTTTATCGGACTACTAGGCGTAGACGGAGGTTCCATCGTTTCGTTGTCGAAACACCAAAAAGTCAAACTAAACGCTTTGATAGCTCCTTTTTGGTTCGAGTCGCCAAGGTGTGGAATGAACTGCCTGCGTCCATTTTTCCAGTCAATTATAATCGTGGAACGTTCAAGTGCAGATTGAATAAGTTTTTTCTTGGATAGGCGTACCATCTTCGTCATCATCGTCACTTTCCATCAGGTGAGTTGGAAGACTCAAGGCCTGCCATTGCCATTGCCATGCCATGCCATGCCATGCCACGCTATTACACAATACAACAAAAAACTTATTTTTGAAGAACGCAGGTATTTGCTCCTTTTTTAAATAGTGTAATAAATTTCGTCAACTACTTTATTTTGACGACTTTCCTACCGATACAATATTAACCCATCATAACCGAATTCATCAATCATTAATGCCGAGTTCCAATAAACAAAAAACGATTCGTTTTGCTTACGGACGGTAAAATTTTCATTGAAAATTCAACTAAATTTTACCGTCCGTAAGCAAAACGAATCGTTTCTTGTGTATTGGAACGCAGTGTAAGTCGTTTGACGGCATTACCGCTGAAATTTTCATTCTTATCTACTATACCTACTTATTTTACTTTTCGTTCTATAAGCTATGGATCAAAAGTTGAACGATTCAAAGCTCAAAGACATTTGATGTGTCAAACTGGTTGCATTAAACACATGTAGTATGGTTTAGATTTCGTCTGACTGTATGGCCTCTAAAATTTTAAACAACTTGTGTATTAATGTAACTATAAAAATAGATTGGTCGTTTAAAAATTTTACAAGAACGAGTAGGGTGGGAAAACATTTTTAATTGTTATTTTTATTATCTCAAATGATCAAAACGACTAATTATATTTTATATTGTTTAAAATACATGTAATTATGGAATTAGTAAACAAGATTTTTTACATATACATTATATTGTAAGTTAATTTTTTTTTCAAATCCTTATAAATTATTAATTTTTAAACCAATTGTGTACTTAATGGTCTAATATGTAATTAAATAAAAATTATATAATATTTTAATTATATAATAAATTCGTCTTAAAGTGTATTTCCTGCAAAAAATCTGGCCAGAACGCATGGTTAAGTTACCCTAAAAGAAACAAAAAATATTTTATTAAATTCTGTACGTATTGTACAGTGTAATTAATTGTTGAAAATTTAAGAAACTTATCTATGTCTGTTGCTACTGTATGTACGCCCGAGTAGCTTTCATAACTGCCTGTACCACCGAAACTACCTAGTTGTATACCTATTATCTTTAAGTATTTCGTTTAGACGATGTGTACTTCGTTTCAGTAGCATAAGATATATTTCCTTTAGATGCAGAAGGTCCTATTATTACCATTTTGCAACCTGGACATTCCGCGACCTGGACATTTTGCAACTTCGACTTTCTGCACCTAAAGGAATCAGTTCAGTTTAAGTTCTCCTCTATAGCAGAAAACATAACAGTACCAGTACAGAAGTCTAATCCGCAAATAATTTAAACAAATAGCGACTCTTGTTCCGATACAATAAACTCGCAATTTCTCTATTAACATTAGGTATAAAAGTATTTAGGCTATTTCAAGTGTTAAACATAGCTTAGCTCTTGTTCGTGTCCAATTGACCATAGGCTTAGATCATACTATATTTATATAGGCAATTTTAACCGTGATAGGTAAGCGTGCTAGGTACCTACGAGTAGTGGTATAAAAAATATTTATTCTTTCATCTAACGGTTCGTACGGCTGTGAACGGCACGCGGCGGGCGATGATGCATGAACTCATGCTTCATTCAGCTGTATTTATCTCTTCATTGTACTGCAACGAAAACGAGTTCCTTGAACTATTGGATAAAATGTCTGCAAGCCGTTGAATGTCAAACACTACGAGACCTGTGTTAGTTGACTCAGTGTACGTATACCACGTACGTTTGTCATATGTGTACGTACTTTACAAACATATTTATTATTAGGTTTTTACCATGTCTTTCCTCACGTAACAGTTATTCTTAAAAGTTTTTTTCTGGATGAAAGGTGTGTCCTATGTCCTTTATTGTCCCTGACTGTCCTTTACTATCATTATGAAATTTTGCATACACGTATGCAATCATGATGATAGTAAGAAACAAACAAGCAAACTAACATTCGCATTTGTAATAGGAATTAGTGAGGATTTGGTACAGGCGTTTAGATTATCTGGTCAGATATTTTCTATAAGAACTTTAAAATTAATAAGACACTGCAAATGATCGTATGATGAGATGTGTGTTTACTGGGAGGAAGATTAGGTATAAATAATTTACATTAGAAAAATACATAATTTTTTTTATGGTATAGGGGGCAAACGAGCAGACGGGTTATCTGATGGTAAATGAGTTAAATGACTACCGTCGCCCGTGGACACCAACTCAAGAGTCACAAGTGTGTTGCCGGCCTTTAAGGTAGGAGTAGGGGAAAGGTGTAAGAGGGGGGAGAGGGAGGAGGAGTGTTTGGGAGGGTAGGGTTAGGAAGGCTTCCGGTAACCTCACTCACTCGGCGAAAAGCAATGTAAACCTTGCTTCACTGCCGGTTTTCTGTGAGGCCGTGGTATCACTCCGGTCGAGCCGACCCATAAGTGCCGAAACATGGCTGTAGACATATAGTAAATAACAGTAACACATTCTCTTTATTTGTGAATGGCTATGGTTGAAACGAATAAAAGACTGTTGCATAAAATAGTTACTATTTTTTGCAACGCAGACACCTATGCGACCCTGACCTGCTCGAGCTTATTGCTAACACTCCCCAATCTTTCCTTCCCCTGCCTTCCCTTCTTATACCTTTGCTTGGCTTGGAATATAGGTACTCTCATATTTTCCATCATTAATTTTCAAAGTGCCCGGTTGACGGCAATGGGGTTGCCCCTATTACGTGAGTACCTACTGAGTGGGACAAAATCATAGTTGGCAAGATTAATATTATGTTTAATAACGCCTCTTCCTACACATTCGGGGATAATAATAATAATAACTTAACATATCTCACACACGGCCGTCTGATCTCTCCTTCGGCGAAACAGGAGTGAGTGTATGTATGTATTAATAACAAGATTGAACTTAATAAGTTTGATATTATTCCAATGACCTACATTGACTTTAAATTTTAACATTACATTACACAATAACTTTGTCTGGATGACCAGCGGTAAATTTTTATGTCTAGTTTTAAACGTTTGTGCTAATAGCTTAGAAATCGGTTTTCAGTCGCAGACTTTGAAAGTATCGTTTTGTGGCCAAGCCTTAAAGTTATTACAAAAATATTTCCATTACGACCGAAAACCACCGTTTCGTGACTATAGCTTAATGTCATATTGTTCCGGTATTTCTATTATTATTAACATTGTGCATTGCGGAATGACTCGTGGACAAAATCAGACACGCTACTTTTTTTTCTAACACTTTTTACACTTTTCATTAACCTTGGACTGATTGCTTGGTCGCTTTCTAAATTGTAGGCAATATTTTAATCAATGCCGGAACGTAAGCGATACATATAAATATGTAGCAAGTACGTGTTTTCCGGAGCGATACTTATGTATTTATGTAATGGTGGGTGATAAGTTGTAGCATTCCCCGAAAGAAATAGAAACAGATTTACAGTTCTAACAAGCCGTGTTTGTTTGAAAATCGTTTTATGTTCCATTATCCACACAAAGGCGGCACGTTGATAACGGTTATATTTAAATTCAAAGAATAATTAATTACTAGAGATCGCGTGGTGGTCGAATTTCGAGCATGGTTTATTTCATTGGCCAATATTACTTGACCTGTCATTTGTACCATGACAGGTCAAAATATATACTGGACACTCATAGCTGTATGTACCCGTTTTTGCATATTTTTTTAACTTTGTAGCAAATATTGTTCAAAAATTTTAGCATTCGTCACTTCTCTGTATAAACTATAAGTGTGCGAAATTTCATACTCCTCCGTCCGCCCAATTTTCGTAAAAAAGGGATCCAAAATTTTCGCTTCACATATTAATATATAGATAATTAATATAGGCCATAAGAAACTCTTGTGATGAGGTAATATATAAGTATACCTTTTTTTTATAAAATGAGTTATTTCCCTAGTGCGGTAGTTGTTTATAAAAAAATGTGTTGGAAAGAAAGTCTTGTATCGGGATTACGTATCCTATTGATTTTTTGAAGTGAAACTTCTTTAGAATCGTTGTGATTTGAAATTCGATGAAACGAAAAACTCACACTAAAAAGAGACAAACATTCATAAATAGGATTTAGCCTGCGAGAGAATGAGATAGAATACAAGTATACAGTGTTTCCCATAATATTTGGCTTTGCGCCTGCGTACTACGAAGCTTTAAGTCACACTAAAAAGAGACAAACACAATACAATAGGATTTAGCCTGCGAGAGAACGAGATAGAATACAAGTATACAGTGTTTCCTATAATCTTTGTATGCGAGCACGTGTCTTTGCGCCTGCGTACTAGCCTTCTTGTGTCATTCACGTGTATCATTTTTGTGCATTTGCGTATTCAAATTCGTTGTAATTTTGAAGTTTCACTTCTGACGTGTGTGAATTGCAGACACACACACTTTTTTTTTAATCATAGGCCTTTTTGCATCAAAGTGTGACTTCGTAATCTACACACATATACAAACCATCAAACTGGTTTTTATTTGTGTTACTGGTACTACATTTAAAATAAATAACATCGAAACAACCAGTTTACACTCCTTTTTCATAACTTCAACAACTGTACATTCACGCCATTTATAATAAATAAATTGCATAATTTGCCGCATTTTTTTGAGTACTGAATGAATGAAATCCTTTACTAAGTTTTTATAAAATTTCATGGCCGTCTGCCTCAAGCCTAGTAAATTGTCTAGGCCGTAATGTTTTGAGATGTAAGTAAGCAAAAAAAAGTAATCTGTGGTATTAGTAGTAAAGTAGTAGTAGTCTGCAAGATAAAATAATGTTTGACTAGAGTCGAGCCTAAATAGAATTCCATGCATGTTATATTATGCTCTTACTCTTACACTTCTATTGGATATGACCGGTGGTGTATTAGGTACCAATAACTCCTTTGGCATTGTAGTGTATTAAATTATATTAGGGCTATTCATAATTTATATTATAAAATAACAAATATTTTTTCTCTTTGATTTTATTTTTTCAAATCAAATACTTTTATTGGAAACAGAAATCAGGGTAGGTACATTAAAATTATTTACGAGAATAACTTTAGTTGTTTATGTGTCATTTTCATTTTAGATGTCTAACAAATATATTGAACAACACTCTACACATGGATGGAACCTGAGAAACTATTGTGCTCACTGATGAATGTTGAGCGGCAAAAAAAGTTGAACTCATTTCAATTCGAACGAACATGGCTGCGTATTATCTCAAGGTACGCCGTTGATATCATTATGTGGTGTGCCAGTTCCGGTGGTCCTCTAATCTAAGGCGCAGAATAGTGCTTTTATTTCGTGTTAGCTCTATTGAGTTAACAGGTGGAGGTTACCACAGATGTATAAAAAGGGCTTATAGTGAGGAAAACTCGTCTTTTTTTAAATGCAAAATTACACTATTGTATAATTGGTGTTTTATTAGCAGTATTGATAATAGGTTAAGTAAAGCTTAACTAGTTTCTAAAAATATTATCGAGAATGCAATAAAATTTTGACACACACTATTTCTGCAATCATTCTCCAGTTGCTCGTATCTGTTGGTTAATATTTTTTTCCTGTAACTCTTCAATAGCGATTACTTCAATACAAACAATAGCATTGCGTTATACATTTTGATAAAAATTGCATTGTTATTTTACGTAAATATGATGGTCATTTAAATTAAAAACAAGCTAGTTATTACTAAAGTAAACGAAGGTTTCTTAGATAAATTTATTGTGATACTGTTCGGGAAAACTACAAAGCCTTGAATAGAAACCATTTCATTAAACAAAGAGAAACTCAATTACAAACAAATCGATTAAGAACGAGGACGTCATTGATTTATTTGCTTATTAAAAAAGGTAATGGATTAACTAACAAGAATTATCTCAGATAATTAATAAGTTATTATTTGAGGATTTTGTTACAAGCAATAGAAGTCGAGATAGCTGTGTCTCTATTTGATAGAGGTTTGTTGTTTACGCCTATACTTTTAATTATTACATTTATTATTACTAATCACAATAACCTAAACAATTGTTTGTAGAGATGTGTACTTATATTAATGTTATTGTTATCGTATTGGTGTAGTTATATAGTAATTCGATAATTTTGTGTATTTTTACAGCCTTGATAACGTTACTTGCACCTGGCATATCCCCGAAAGGATAAGTCTGATTTTTTTCCCTATAATTAAAGTTTTTGAATTTTGTGAGATTGAAATAAAGTGAATTAAGGAAATTGGCAGTAGATATTCCACAAATATTTTACTTATGATGTTCTAACAACCCGCTCCGGCTTCGCACGGGTAGCAGAGCATTGATTTTTTCCGACATCTTAAACAATGATCGTCATATTTCAGCTATTTTAGACAAAACCTTAACAAATTATACACCTAAACCTTCCTCATGAATCACTCTGTCTATTAGTGTAAACCGAATGAAAATCCGTTCAAAAGTTTGTTTCAATTTGTGTTAGTATGTAACTAAGTATATTTCTATTAGAAAGTGAATCACTCTTACCGTACGATGAACGTGTTGACATTCATCGTACTGTGATATGGTAAGAGTAAGTTCTGTCCTTGACCGCACCGAACAATGGTGGCGTGATGAAGTCTCATAGTAGGTTCTGAGAACTTGGTCTTGCTACTTGGCTATTTGGGACACACGTATTATTGTGTCTATAGGTGTAAATGCACTCATAATTTCTTGGCGTGACTTGATACGCCCCGTGCGGAATATGATTGATAGTTTTAGTTAACTGTAATTTCTTCTAACAACTAACAGTAATTATAATAATTATTTATAGCTGTCAATAATATCGGTAAAAAACTACAAAAAATTTAATATACCTACATTATACAGGGCTGTTACAGAAAGGTTTGGTCAAATTTTAGGAGCGTTATGTGTAGCCGACAAAATAGTTGATTTAGCTTGAAAAACTTTTTACCTTCGGAAAATGCTTTTCCTAGTCTAGATGCACATTTTTGAACAACACTTTATCAATTTTTATGTCAATTTCAATGATTTTATTCTTTTTTATTTTTTATGCAGACATTTTCAGAAAAATCCGGACATTCCATAAATATCATTCGTATTAAATATGTACCTATAGTTTCATTCATGGCAGCCCTCTCACTCACATTAGCTTTGTCGGTCAATTTTCAAGTTTAATTTTTCAGTTTCAAGGGCTTTACGTTATTTACGGGGTCTACTATACAACCCTAAGATATGATCACATCTTTCTGTAACATCCTGTATATACGAAATTTTAGATTTAGATGTTTTGGTGGTAACTAGCCTTTCAGAAAATTTATGAAAAAAGTATACATATACTTCTAAAGCTTTGGTACCGTTAGGTACTTGTCGAGTACTATCCGTACTCGAGCCAACGCCCCACCCAGTTTGCAGTATACATTTCAGAACATCGTAAATGTAGATGTATAGAGATTTTTTTTGAATTTTGATAAAGTAGAATTATTAAAATGTTCACAATGAGACAAAGGAATATGAAAACCCTAGCCGTTCCCGCAACTTCGTACGTTAAAATGAAATGATAAATACGTGTATGTTCCTCCATGGGTGATATGATCCTCCAACACAAAGGGATGATCCTCCAAACGGGCTGGATGATCATGCCTGGCGGACCGCAACCCAACGGTTGATGTTGGGAAGTTGTAAATATACTAATTGGCGCCAAATCTTTCATAGCGCGATGCAGGATCAGGAGTTACTACATAGTTCAGGTCGTCTTAGCTAGATGATGTTGAAGTAATGTCTTTTTTTGGATTCGCCACACTTATACCTATAAAACACATAATTTTAGAAGAAAAGAAATTTAATTTTGGAATTAAATTCCAAAATTAAATTGCCATTAAATACCATTCCGAAATTGATACCGAACTTACGAAGTTCTTAAAGTTGGTTGTTTTATGAATTGGTTGAAAAAAAGTAAACGCAGCGAAAAAAAATCATAGGTAGGTATCTGCTTTAACATAGCGTTTCTTAATTTAGCATCCTTTTTTAGGTGACTTGTCCTACCTATAAACTACGTGGTAAACAAATATCAGTTTTTAATTTAAAAAAAAAACGAAAGGAACAAACAAATGTCTTTTGACCACATTAAGCCGTCTATGTGAAGAAAAATGTTGCAACTCTACTTATCAATTTGAAATTGTAAACCAGAATAACTCAGCTTTATGTATCCAGTAACAGTAACCAAGAACTTTCTCATACAATTGCGAAAGCTCAAAGAACACCAACCACGTTTCTGGATGTATGTTATGATGACATATTAGTAAGAGACGCTGTAAAAGTAAAGACAGTGATTTAATTGATTATTAAATCGGCCGACAGGCCATTATTTGGATGATTCTATGTGCGATTGTTCAGTAATCTTTAAACTAACAAATCTTTTAAACCCTAGTAGCTATCGTAGTCAAATAAAGTTCTTTCTTTCTTTCTTTGTTGATCTGAAATACTAGTCTAAGTTTTAACATTTTACAACTTGGTACCAGTAGCATATACAAAGTGGCAGTGGAAAGGAGATCCTTTCCTAAAAGCTTTTAATTAAACATGGATATCGACACAGCGATACAAATAAACAGAAGTCGTACTGTCCACGATTTCTGTTTAAAGTAAAGTTAGTTAAGATATACGGTTTTACTCACGTGTATATTTCGGGGATGCCCGACTAGTTTCGGACCCGACGGGGGCCCTTTATCAAGGGGTGAGGCGTCCTGCCGCGCCGGTTGCAGGTGCCAGAACTAGTAAGGGCTTAATAGAAAGTAAGTTTCTATTAAGCCCTTCGTATCACAAAGAAATAACTTACGTAATACTAACTACATACTTCATTATTCTCAAGGAAGAGTGCCAAGACTCATCCGAAGGCTTTACAATCGTATTCGTGTGCAATTCTCTAGGAAACTGTCACTAATAATAGACTACTGTGATCTCTGAACCTGATATGTTATTACGCTTTCAATATTGTGGGGTATCAGGTATTGATACTGCAGCAATGGTTGTTCATACTGCTTCGAATGTTGAAACTTTTGATACAAAACTGTATTTATTGCATACCATCGCAAAGTAAGTTCCCATTGACACATTATACTCTTTGTGACGGCTTAAGCCGTATTTTTTTTTACTTTTCCTGACAAATAAAGCATTTTTTATTTTTCATATCATAATATCAAATACCCAAACCGTCTCGGCGTCGACGCTACGCCGACGACGCCATACTATGCATAAAAAATATAATAAATGCGAAAGTAACTCTGTTTGTTTGTTTGTTACATTTTTACGACTAAACAGCTGAACAGATCGTAATGAAATTTGACAAGGAGATGGATTATATCCTGGGGAAGGACATAGGGTGGGATAAATTTGAATTTTCACGCGAACAAAGTCGCGGGCAACAGCTGGTTATCCATATTTCTGAAAATAGTATTATGAGACACCAACCGAACTAATGTCCCCGAAGAATCATTAAAAGCAATCTCCAGATTCCTACTACAAATTTTTCTGAAGTTTATTGTATGGCTTCCGCTTTTAGCTATAAAAAATAATAGTTAACAAAAAAAAATACTTTAAAAAAGTATCACTGACTTCAATGCGTCAAAGCCCTTCGTAAACAAGGCTACGCAAATCGATACCCGACGATTTTAGTCTCTATACAAATTCATAGAAGTTCATACACAGGCACGAGTAGCCGACATGTTGTTCATTCGTCGTCGACAAAAGTCGCGCGTTACCTGCCGGGCCAGATCGTCGCTACAAATGTTGCTGCGATTTTCAAGATGGCGAAGCAATTATTAAATTTTAAATTTGTTTCTGAGGTGGAGAAAAATTCTTGTTTGTATAATTACCTATTAGTTAAAAGAATATTCTTAGTTTAGTAGGAATGGTTACGACGATTTCTTTGCTTTAAGTGAAGACATTTAATGTCAGACATTTTGAAAATTTGCGAATTCTCAGAATGCTGTGTAGCCGCTACGCCTATAGCGGCCAAATAGACTCAAACAAGTGTACATTTATAGTATTGTTGATAATAAAGTGAGTAGGTATTTTAGAATAAGTAACTGTAATGAGAATCGCCATCGGATCGTCATCATTCTAGCACAATATTTTGTAACAGTATTTGAATAGTCATGGAGATCCCTGAGTCAAATCTTGAGCTTCAATTTACCGTAATTTATGTAAAAAGGTCACCCGTTTAATTTTTTGTGTTTGTTATTGTCAGGAGAATGATCTTATGAAAGAAAAAAATGAGGACGTTGCACGGAAAATTAAAAAAATTTAGAAAACTTAAAGACCATATTAACTTTTCCAGTGTAACCTTAGCGCTTTTGACATAACTGCATGCGCGCTGCAAATTTTACCGATTTGAATTCAATATTAATAGTTAAGACAGGACCACGTCTGTCGGATCAGCTAGCTACATATTTTCGGGATTTTCACAGCCATGAGATCCAGCTATGCCTACACTTCTTCTAACATAGTATGTACCACATTCAAAATATATATTAAGGCTTAATTTTTTTATATTCTAGGGGGCAAACTAGCAGACGGGTCACCTGATGGTAAGTGACTACCCTAGCCCATGGACACCTGCAACTCAAGAGTCACAAGTGCGTTGCTGGTCTTTGAGATGGGAGTACGCTCTTTTCTTGAAGGTTTGACGGTCGTATCGGTCCGGAAATACCGCAGGCGACAATTTGTTCAAGAGATTGGTTGTGCAAAAATTTCTGGAGAACCGCACAGTGGTGGATTGCCAATTATCCAGGTGATGGGGATGAAAGTTTTATCTGAACGATGGCGAAACGTTGCGGCCGGTATAAGTCGGAACAATTCCTCGGAGCACTCCCCATGATCATGTATCATGGGGAGTGCTCCGATAGAGAAATTCATGAAATACGAATGCAAAAATTATGTGAAATATTAAGTGTTTATGATAAGAACATGTTTCCCAGTTAAGAGTTAAAGTTCACACGTAATAATAGCTTCACTTTTGATGAATTGTATTAAACCGCACTGGTCAACATTCTTTAATTTTGCGGTCGTGAACAGTTAGATTTGATATACTACTATATTTGTTAGACAAGCAATGAGTCAGATTGTTTGAGCTCGCGATCATTGACTCACTGAAGTTTATTGCACCTTGTAAACATTTTGTTTGGTGTACGTACACATTTGATTTATGCTATGATATTCTCAGCATTTAAGGAAGTAACAGTAACTTCGTAATAAAGTCGTGAGCCATATCTTCGTTAAACCAGATACGACTATCGTCGGTAAAAGTGCATTATTAGATTTTATTGTGGTAAATACGACTAAGTATCGCACACACACAAAAACAAAAGTTAATATTCATATAATATATATTTTGGAACAGAACATTGGCATACAGTTGTACATGTGTGAATACTTCCAACTGGGATAAGCTGTTTACAAATTGATTACTAAGATTATACATCATCCTCCGTGTCTTTTCCCAAATAAGGGGTGCGCTTTCAGTCCAACTACGATACGGCCGAACTTCGATATTTTACAAAGGAAATCCGGTTCGAACAACATTACTATGTATTTACACGGGAATTAACGCGATCACGAAAAGGTATTACATACCTCTAAATTGCACCAAAGTCACATCAGCCACCGAAATTAGTTAGTTAAGTTAGTTAGTAAGTTAAGTTCGACGTACCGCTGCGGCCTATTGTAAGTCAAATTGTTGCGTCAGTAGTGCACCACTTGTAGGCAAAACACCGCCTTTTGTGAAAGACACTTTATACAAATTATAAAAGATCTCACGTTGGAACCTGATGACGTAATGGTGAGCTTTGACGTGGAATCGCTCTATACCAATGTTCCAATGAGTGTTTGAACGTCGTAAAAGACCTGCTGGGAGACAACGAGCTGCCGTTCAATTATATTGATCTGCTTGAACACTGTCTAGATGGCAACTATTTCCTTTTCCAAGGTCAACATTACCTTCGGATTGATATTGTCGCAAGGAGTAGTCCTGTAACGCCTGCACTTGCCAACATCTGGATGGAACATTTTGAAGAGAATGCGCTGAGTTTCGGCTTTGGACTTTGAGATTTGTTATTTATGTGATCAGTACAATATAAGAAACTGTCCTAACAGACCGGAAGCTTTGGGTTGAGGCTTTGAAAGCAATTCGTGGATGTCATGTTGTCTGTTGGTGACACTGGTTGTCTGTTGTTCAGACGCAAGCATCTGAAGGTAAACAAACACTGGTTGTCTGTTTACCTCCAGATGCTTGCGTCTCATTGTCAGTTGCTTCCGTGTTCCATTCACCTGATATCCTACATGCCATATATCAAAGGAGTAACGAATAAGATCGGCCCCATGTTAAAGAAATACTCCATTCCGACTGTATACACACCAGGCATAAAGGTTCAAAACATCGTGGGTGTCTTGTCGTTACGAACTCCAGGTGCCTCCAAAATAACTGCAGCTGCGGTAGTTCCTACATAGCCCAAACAAAGCGGACTATTGTATATAATACCAGAACGGTACGGTATGTGAAGGTACATGGCGAAACAAAAATATCAAAAATATCGAAAATGTGCGGGTGGATGAAGAACCTTCTACCTCACGATCTCGACAAGGGAGGGCGTGCACCACTGAGTTAGTCAGCCTGTGACCACGGTCGGTGCAACCTGGTCGAAACGTCAGGCAATTCAGAGGTATGTAATGCGTTTTCGTGATCGCGTTAATTCCCGTGTAAATACATAATTATATCATGTAATGCGAAAGTTTAAAAGTTAGTCGTACAACATTACATTAACATTAACATAAATACGTAACTTCATTACCTAATTAATTATTATGACGGCAAATCCATTAACTTCTTACTAATGTTTAGTACTCCGGTAGCCATTACCGTTTAATATTACGTGATCTATTAATCACACTGTTGACTTTGAAGAAAAACTTGTACACTCTTGTACAGTTAAGGCGAAAACAAGTTATTAATTCTAATACATATACTGGTGTGCAAGTAAAATGAAATTCCGCTTCCTCATAAAAGCTGGTTGGAACTAACGAGAGTGTTATGTACTCGTTACCTGTTTAACGCTTTCCTTACAAACTGAAATCTAAAACACATATATTATTAAACTTAAACAGTTAGTATCACATTTCTTAATGCTCAATAAAATGTTTTTGATATTGGGTGTTATTCATTCCGTCTTTGTCGTAAGATTAATCTTAAGAATAAATTTTTTTACAAAAACCAGAGGAGGTAGTGATACGAGCTTGATTTCTACCGTAGGGATTTGCCACAAATTAGTTCTGCGTAGGAAAACTTAGAAAAAAAATTCAGGGAGGAGCCGTGGCCCGGTACTTAAATCATCCTGGCAAAAACAAAAATCTGAAATATGAAAAAAATTCTAGGGATCCCCGCTTACCTTGCTTCATAAATCATGACAGAGTATTATATTTCGTGGTTTTTTATTTGAGACAGAACGAAGAGCATCCTGGACAATTATATTTGTATGTCACCTAGGTGAGGACTTGACCAGTCTAGTGTATCTGCGAAAGGGGAAAGCCGGCGATCTTACCTGTAACAAAAGAAAAACCTTATTGAGATAATCTGGGTGGTTTCTTGCAATACGAACTTACAGCATTGCACATATCTGTTAAGGCAGATGGTAGGAACCAAATGTGACCAACATTTGATACATTTTCTTTCTACGTAATATGTCCAAATGTTGGTTACCTTTAGAAGAAAGGAAATGTGTCCAACATTTGGTTTAGTCATCGTTTTATCAAAAACTGTATATGATGTTGAAATTTTATTTCTTATAATTCACTAAATTCCCGTTGTATGGAACTGGAACATACAAAAGACTAATCTAAACGATACTTCCATTGACTAAATCGCTTCCTTCAATTTACACCCTTTGCTCAAATTAGTTTGACTATTTCACATAAATAAAGGGGCAATAACTTTTCAGGTGAATCGATTTAGAATATTGCCTATATATTTATCTCGGTATATTGACACACACACATTTGGTCACGATAAAGTACTTACAAGACTTACACCTAATGCCGAACTGGTGCAACATAATATTGTGTTTGCGCAAATACATCACGTTATACGATTTAGAAAGATTGTCGCACGTAGTACTTTGTGAAATGTGTTTATTGCTGAAATAACAGTGCAATTGGTGTACAATAATTATGTATCCCATGAATTTATACGTAGCAATCTAACATTACCATTATACAAATTATATGAGATTTGTAAACATTTGTTTGGTCTGTCAATAACGTGGATCGTGGAATAGGTTTCAATAAATAGACATGGTTTATTTAAAAGTACATTTGGATTAAAATTTACGAAGTTGAGACTTCGCTTATGGTGCCGCTTTGTCTTCTGTACTCTCCTTCCGACTAATGTTCAGTGTTCCTTCTGTGAACGTTTTAAGCTGATGTTGGCTCTAATAACATCCCATCCCGAGCTTGTTTTCTTTCTTACAGAATGATTATACTTATACGTATATTTTATTTTAAATAGTAAATACCAAAAGCGTGTTATCTATACTTATAATAAATCTGTAGCGGGATGAATTTTGTACATTGAATGTATTTAAAAAAAAACGACTGAGGGGTATTAAGATATCGATACTGATGCCGAATATGCGATTCAAAATTTTTTTTGTCTGTCTGTCTGTCTGTCTTTCTGTCTGTCTTTCTATCTGTCTGTTTGTATGTTCACGATAAGCTCAGAAGTTACTGAAGGGATATGCTTGGAACTTAGTATGATAATAGTTGAGTGTCTGAGCAGGTAGGGTACTTTTTATCCCGGGTTAAACTTTGGTTCCCACAGGAAAATCAATGAAAGTTGTAATAACAATTTAATGTAAGTAGAATGTATATTTCTATTTCGAATTATTTCACAGTGAGCGTTTAGCTTATCTGGTATAGTGTACGCTTTCTACTCGGCGCGTGTGTTAAAGAAATATTATTAGTTACATTAGGTTTTACCTGCAGATAGTCAAGTCTGTTCGAAGGATTTCGAGTGAATCTATATTTTCAATCGTAGGATATCTTAGGGGAATGTCCTTTTCTGTGGTGATTGTTGAAACAGCAGGAGTTTTTTTTTTCGTTGTTTGGTGGTCCCAGAGTAATCGGTATAGCTATTTTGCCTCTCGCAGCCATTAAATTCATAAATATGTTTCAGGGCATTAATAATAATAATAACTTCAGCCACCTCACACACGGCCGTCTGATCCTAAACTAGGCAAAGCCTGTATGCTATGGTAACCAGACTGCTGATAAACATCGTTACTTCCTTACTCTATTATTTAATATTATAAATGCTGTCTGTCTCCCTTTCACGCCAAAACTACTGAACCGATTTAAATGAAATTTGGTACACAGATAGTCTAGAGCCTTAGAAAGGACATAGGACATACTTTTTAATGCGAAAAAAAGGGTGTAAGGGGTTGAAAGTTGGGGATGAAAATTTGTATGGAAGTATCGTCATATTTAGAGCTAGAAGCTTGAAACTTATTTTTTAGGCTGTTGATTCGATATAAATACACTATTCCACGCGGACGAAGTCGCAGGCACAGCTAGTAGTAGATAAGCATTTGATTTTTATTGTGTAAGTCAACCTACGTATTCGCTAATGTAAATAAACAAATCATCAATAGCATTAAGGGTAATGATTAGATTGTTGGTTTTTAAAATAATAATCTTTTTTTGTATTAATTCAAATATATACGAAATCATCTACATCGCTTCTCAAAAAAAAAGTTATTTACACCTATGTACGGGAATTAACGCGATCACATAATGGGTATTACATTTCTTTGAATTGCTTGACGTTTCGACCAGGTTGCACTAGCTTTGGTTACAGGCTGAGTCAGCCTATGTAGTCTATACATAATTATATATAATGGAACGTGAAAGTTTAAAAGTTAGTATATCAAATCGCTACGGGTCGGAGATAGGCTTCAACCACATGTTTAAAATATCATTTAAGTTTTATTAATTTGCATTCAGACACCGGACTTGCAAACAAAAGCTTCGACAACCTACCGTTTACAAGTCTTGCTCCTAAACAATATACTTTTACAGTACATTAAAGACGCGAATTCTCCATGATCCACCCCTATACTCGATTATGGACGAATAGGTCGTCGTCAACGATTTACGGCAATTATTATATATCTCCAAGTGACGCGTTATTCACTATGCTCTTGAATAATGTACCTACAAATATTCATTGCTTACTTTTTGGGAGTATTTTTTTATTCATTTATTTGGAATCGGTCAATGAAAGCGGATATACAAAAAAGAACAAACACATCAGCAGCTTATTATTTTATTAAAAAAGTAAGAAAAGTCAGTTACTAATTGAAAATAAGCTATACGACCTTTGTGAGGTGTGCAAACGAGCAGACGGGTCACCTGATGGTAAATGACTACCGCCGCCCATTAGCACCTGCAACGCATAAGTCACAAGTGCGTTGCCGACCTTTAAGGTGGGAGAGGGGAAGGGGGAATAAGGTGCGAGGAAGGGAGAGAAGAAGAGGGAAGGGTAAGGGCCTCCGGTAACCTCAAACACTCGGCAAAAAGCAATATAATCATTGCTTTACCGCCGGTTTTCTGGGAGGCCGTGGTATTACTCCGGTCGAGCCGACCCATACGTGCCGAAGCATAGCTCTCCCACGATATTATGTGTCTACTTATCAGTATCTACCAACCAATCCTATTGTATAGTAACTTAGAGAAATCGTTAAGTCAATGAGTGAATCGCAAATATATATTTTCTCACGACTGTTAGATAACCATTGGGCGGTCACTTACGCACTTTCGCCAATATGGTTTTATGTCAGGTTCAATGGTCAACATTTTACGACAGGTATTTTCGGTTCGACAAGGTTCCAATTTTACCTTAATGTTTTATCGATGTCGTTTTTCCGATTCTCGTTATAGGTTTTAACTACGATAAATCCTCGTGTGCGATGATTACATCGGTAATGTTACTGTACCATCGATATACACTGGACTAGCAATCCACCTCAGCTTCGCAGGGGTAGCACAGATCATACAGATGTACATGCCTATATTTTTTTCTGTAGAACAGTCGTATAGCCTGTTGCGTCGAGCATGTGGATTGGATTAAAATGTAACTGACGTTTATTCTACTTGGAGTTTTTTTATCAACGCAAAATTGCATATCAAAAACACACTTGTTAAAAATTATTAATTACTGGTCCAAATTGATTGATTTACAGGCAGTTTTAATTTGGATAAAATGCAGAAAATATGGTCTGCTTAAATTAAATAAGGATACGTAAATAATTACCAGAAAAAAATCACACTATTTGTTGGTTTATATTTAAAATCCTGGAACGTTCAAGTGTATTAACTTCGTCTTCATCGTCACTTTCCATCAGGTGAGTTGGAAGAAATACGCCTATGCCATTTCTCAATAAAAAAAGTATTTTCTATCAATATTTTTCCCTTAGAATATAACTTTCGTGAATGGTATTCAATTATTCATGTTTAGTAAGGCGTATGTCAGGCGCTGCACTGCAGTACTGCCTGGATAAAGGATTCCCATCGGGTCAGAAACTAGTAGGGCATTCCCGAAATACACACATGCGTAAAACCTGTGTGTTAATCTTAAAAGAGAGACATATACCGTTGCTACAGTTTATTAGATCTTTTTGAGAAGAATAATTCCGTAACACATTGTTCATATAACTCTATTTTTACGGCGCAAGCCAGTGAAGCTTCCAGTCAGCATGATTTTTTCGACATCTTTAACAATCGTTGTCATATTCCAGCCAATTTACATAAATCCTTAATAAAATATAAATCTAAACCTTTCTCATGAATCACACCGTTCATTAGTGAACACAGTATGAAATTGATTAGATACTTTTTGAGCTTATCGCGTTCAGACGGACAGACAGAACGGGGGACTTTGTTTTATAATACGTAGCGATGAGGATTTACACACAATCGCGATCTTTACTCTAATGCCTTTACCGGTACGCGTTCATTACTGTTTACGGTGCTTTAAACAATCATAAATTAACATACTGGACTAAACTTACTTGAAATTAAGACCTTAATTTAATAAGGAATTGGAATAAGTTCGGCATAATCAGTTTTACTTCATTTTAGGTTAACATTATAGTTAATAAACAAGATCTTTAAACTTAATGTATGTATTCAGTCCAAAGATATACAATCTCAGGTTTGCATGCAAACCTAAATTTTTATGACCAAACTAAGGTAAAGATTAGATAGACAACTAGTATATTGATTAAATTAGTTTGAGTAGTAGAATGAAGTCATTGCAATAATTGGTACAAAATCAAATCGGCAAATGAATGCACTTATATTTCGGAACAATTTTAACCAAATTAACCAATTTACATATTTATACCACCTAGTTTATTAATAATGTGAGATATAAACGCACAGTCAGAGGCTAACAAGAGTACTAAATTAAATGATATTTCATGTCCGACCATGTCATTTGACGTGGAATTAACATATTAATAAAAAAACATTATTTTTCACGAGCAAGTAAAAATTCATGATTGTATCGATGTTTTCTTGGCATAAACTTTGAATTCGAATACATTTATTATCGACAATCGATGTCATTGGTTATTATGTTCCCGGCTCCGCCGATGTAACATTAAACATGGCTAAAAGGTCAGGTGCACACTATAAGTTTCTCGTCGCTCGGTAAATAATATAATAATCGCTGCGGCATAAACTGCCGTCTAGCCTAAGGGAGCTCCATGCAATCTTAAGTCAAAACTTAAATATATAGGATAATAAAACCATAATATAAGGTGTTAACACTTCGTAATATAAATAAGTCATATTTTACATAACATATGTAAAATATACCTTATGGATAGTAGTTATGTAATAGTTAAGGGCGTTACACAAAGTGAAAATAATATAATATTTTATCTTGAGTCGTAAATTTTGGACATCTTTCTTCTTGAAGTGACACGAGGCGGTAGTTAAGTATAAAGCCATTCAAAGTACAAAGTATTTCTTTTTAGGGTTCCGTTCTTCAAAAGGAAAAAAAGGAACCCTTATAGGATTACTTTGTTTTCCGTCTGTCTGTCTGTATGTCTGTCCCTTTTCTCAGGGTTACGTGGAGGCATCAAGTTGAAATTAATACCAAATACTCCTGTCTGCGGTCCCTTGGAGCTGTAAAAAAATTAAGCTTCTAAGTTAACGCAATCAAAAGCTACAGTCATTTAAGCCTTATGTTTGACCAAATTTGAACATTTCGCGAGTAAATCTAGGCTAGGTACTTCCCGTTGACCTAGAAACAAGAAATTTGGCAAGAAGCAAGGTCTTACAGCACCAGTAAAGGAAATAATCCAAAAGTCGTTATTTAATTTCACATAAAAATAAATAGTTTTTCTGATTGCAAACTCATATTTTGCGGTTGGAAAGTTGACTTTGTCTTAAATGATGAATGAGAGAGTTTTTTTAAAACTTGATAGTTAAGTTTGTTTTTCGGAAACAGCGGGCAAACATCTTCGAGAATTGTTTCCCGAGATGGACGTACAATCTACATAAAAGGTTGTTTGCTAACGGAACCCTCGGTGCGCGAGTCAGACTCGCACTTGTCCGGTTTTTTTAATACGTGTAGCCAAAATTATATTATTACACATAATAATAAATACTGGAGATCGAGTTCAGATTATAATTCATTTCATATTTAGTTTTGAATGTTTTGTTAAATGTATTTCTTTGACCAATATAACTTCAACCGTCAATGTAAAATAGCTTTTCGTACCATGACAGGTCAACATATACTGGACAATATAGGTAATGATGATGATTGATGTAGCCGGTTTCAGGTAATTTTGAAATTTGTAACACATATTGTTCAATAACTATACTTTCAGCACTTCTATTCCAAATTTCACGGAAATATAATAAGTATAATAATCAATAATAATAATCAAAGAAAACAATGTAAATTATTATTATTGTAGGTACCTAATTCGCTAAAGAGACATCACAACGCGAGATATCTGGCACTCTCCCATCTCTATCGAAATACTTTAGTGTGTAACAGTTTAAAAAAAAAATAATAATAAAATATTAGCTCTGGGTTGAGACACTAATTTTAATTACACGGGGCTGTTTCGAAACAACTTTGTCACGATGCGCCAACCACTAAACCACACTGAGTAAACTCCTGCGCAGTCTTATTAAAAAGTTAAGTAAGTTGCCGGTAGTATAAAATATTAATACAAACTTTATTACCTCGTCAGTTGTCGTAAGATTTATTCTATATGTATTATAGATGGGATATATATTATATATTATAGATGGGATTACTTAAGGATTACCCACTAAGATTATTCTCTTGGCATACTTAGAGTAAGAGACGGAAATATGTACGTAGACATTGCATTTGTACGTAAAGATATAAAAAATCAAGTTATAAGTACAGATTTATCTGAGCTTGAATAAATAAATAAATTAATAATCTTTATTGTATGAGGAAACGCCATACCGCGAATGTTACTATCACACCTAGCCATGAATCATGTTTGTACATTAGACAATATATAAAAGAAATCTGCACAGTCTGTAAATAATATTTTCAAATTTAATTTCAGAGTCATATTACTGGTTTTTAGTTAGATGTGGTTGGCCCAAAACTATAGGATAAAGATTTAAATGTTTGTGAAAATTATACACACTCCACGAAACTGGGAAAGAGCATTATAGTTTTAATACACGTGGAAGATTGGGCCAAATGACAAATACACATTATTAATGCACATGCATGCTGTTCACACAGCCAAATCAATATGAAACTTACAACTTAATTTTAACTTATACCTGATCAGGTATATCGCAGGCCAAAAGTTACTACTTTTTACGATACTAGTGTTCTACAGATTTCAAAATATTAATATTTTATCTGTAACCACGGTTATGAAATAGATAATGAAGTACTATAGACGAATGCTTGTTACACTTGAGTGGACCGTCGTTTCGTTAACTTGTAATAACCTAAAGAAAGTCTGTGCTGATACTTAAAGTGATAATAATCCTTGCATTACAAATACTTCCATTACTTGAATTGCTAAACTTGTATAGAGTTTTATTATATTTTTAGCTGCTAACTGTTCTTCACTTGTAGATTTTGCACATTTGATATAGCTGATTAGCATGGCAAATGCGTAGGTATGGGAATTAACTGCTAAGTGTTTATTTATAATGTTGAAAGATTAATTTAATTAATGATTTTATGCAAGTATAAAACTTATTCACAGGAACTACGGCTTCAAAGAATTAAGAAAACGTTTATCGTACAATACCTATTATAACTTTGTTTTTAAAGCTACCGAACAAATTAGAATTGAAAGAAGTGATATTGTAATGTATTTTGTTTTTGATGTATTTACGAAAGAAATATGAAAAAAACAGGAAGTATTTATAAATACAAAGGCGAAATAAACACCTTTGTTGACAAAGGAATACATGAATATAATACAGAAGACAATTTTGACGACGGGAAAATTCAAGGACTTCGATAACTTTTTCTTGTACTTTCAATTTGAAGATTAGTTTTACAATCTTCAAATCAGTATCGAGTCGGCGACTGTACTGATACCAACCTATATTTGTTACAATTAAGTACCTTGAAAGTCTTAAAATGACGTCATTAGTCATTCAATTTAAAACTACAGTAATCTTTTGACCAGCTGTCATTTTTGATTAGGACTTGCTAAATATCGGCCGTAGTGAAGCACAGTTAAAATGAATGTTGTAACTATTGTAAGTAAAGGTTTGATAAAGAAAATATCAAAAGATTATTTGATACTAAAAACTTAATTCATTGAGATTTTAAATTTTTTGTTAGATTACCGATGATAATGACTCGACTTCGACCTTTTTCCAAAACTGAAAATAAACTACCTAATTTAAATAGAAGTACTTAAAAAAAATTGTATCACAAAACTGATGTTGGTCACATATTGTGACTAGCATTCTAGTTAAAATAAGTTAGTTCTTTTCAACTAAACTTTGTTGAGTTCGATCGCAAGACATTACGTTTTAAGCCGTCTTCGTTAGTAGTTTAAGTTTTCTCTAAGTCAAGTAAAGTCTAAGGCGTCCATTAGACGCTCATGCAAACGTCTACCATTACCAAAAGTTATGATTGACGGATGTTCGATGGTGATTGATGAAATAATATCGACATTAAAGTGTCATCATGCAACCGTCAATCAGTGCACTAGACGATATGTGGTTCGTCAATCACCGTTTTGATTGTGGCAAAACTGACTGCAAAACCTACCGTGTAATGGGCGCCTTAGTTTTTCTCTAAGTCAGATAAATTCTAAGTTAGTTACGATTCAACCTTAATTAGCGTAGGCTTTCTAAAAACACCATTCCTCAAATTACAAAATGCTAAATGAAGGTAATATTAATCCTCATTCATGTCACCTTGCCATCAAAAAAATACCTTGAGGTATGAACGCTTGAGTGCCCCGTCAAGGTGCATCTGATTTATTTTTAATGATAACAAAATTTAAAAAGCGATTTAAAAACAGCAAAATTTTTATCAAAATTATATAGACATGGCGCATCCGCTGTGTTTTAAAAAAAGTGTGTGTGTACTTATGTACGCACGTAAGAAGTTATACCTACTTCTTTCGCGCTAGTTAAATAAAGTTTATTTAAATATCATAATAAATAATACATACCGTCAACTAACCTCAAATTCTATAAACGTACTCAAAGTAGGTAATATGTAAAAACCATTTTTATCACTTATAATCACAGTAAATTATCTTTATATCAATTAATTGTTAAAAATATAAATTTATGTATTTATATATATTTTATTCGGACTGATGAACGTGACGTGACGTAACGTAAGTACGTTGGTAACTTTTTTTGAAAAATTAAAATGTTGACTAGCTAACTTCAGGGTGTCGGTTTTTCGTGACGGTGTGCGCGCGCAATTTACTCTCATCATTTTTCCCTAACGCGCCAAAAGAAGTTTAACTTCAAAAACCTTACTAATATTATAAATGCGAATGTGAATTTATTTGTAACATTTCTTTCTCTACGCCTAAACTGCTCAACCGATAATCATGAAATTGTGTGCATACACTTCTCAGGACAGATAATAAGATCTTAATAATTACCATCCATCGTTGTTGCAATGTTTACAAACTCTACTTCCTTTCAAATGCTAGTAATTTACTCCTTAAGTGAAGAAGTCTACGCAATTACAGATCGATATACGATATACCTATATACGAACACAAAATTGGAATGCCTAGTGTACTACGTCGGGGTTTTGATCAGGGCTGCCAGTAAGGACAACTTATTTTATATACCGCCGCGTCTAAGATCTTATACAAAATCACGTACTATTATACAAAATCAGTGTTGCACAACTATAGTACGTCACTCTTTGGGATTTCAATAAAAGGTGTTTTAATTTCAACGTATAAGGGCTTTACAGTTTACCACAGTCATGATTTGTCTACAGACATGATTTGTTTTAAGTATCTCTATGTGTATGTATGCATTTATTACGCTATAACATCAGTAAAGACATTGTAGCCAATTATACAACGCAATGTACTATACAAGCAGGATAGGTATAGAAGATAACCGAATTATACGAATTTTGTATCCAATTATACAAATTGGTAGCCCTGGTTTTAATTCTTGGGGAATGTCATAAGCGCAAAGCATTAGTTTAGCGGCTTTGCCGTAATCCGTTTTCGTCTTTCCCGCCTTTGTTTCTTGGTGACGTAGATATATTATGTTGTTTTTGTTTGTATGCATATGTAACACTAGCCGTGGCGCAAAGTTTCTACCGCGCTTATCATTCCTGTACTCCCATGGGTCATAGCGTAATGTAGGCTATCTAATGTAAAAAGAAAATTAACAAATCAAAGTGGTAGAACTTGTGATTACAAATAAACTCTGCAGCTTTATAATAGTAGTAGAATTGACATTGAGCCTATTCAGGGCTGTACAAAGCCATACATACACACACCAACAAGCAATTACCTAAATATATTGCAATAAAGTACGAAATAAATAATGAATGAAATAAAAGATGCCTACATATTTCTTAGTACTCAGTCCATTGTATGTTAGAACTTGATATTTGTTGTGAACTGAATACATTCGAAGCTAGAGTTACTAATAAATTTATAACCACCGTTACAAAGCGCCACGTATTGAGTCAGATAATTAATCTATGACCCATTCTTCAATTAACTGTCTATAAACTTGATGACATTTGATGACATTCATAAATGTCATCACGTACGGATAAACATAGTTGGATCCGGTCTCTATTCCACAATACTTAAGGTACATTATAATTCTCATCTAATTAAGTGTTATGCACGGTGGGCGGTAGTGTAGTTGCAGAAATCCTTCAAATAATCTTAAATCTTTAATAGCTACCCGGCCACGATTTGTGTCTATAAATTGAGATGAAAAACTATCCTATCTCTCAAGTTAGACCAAACTGCACACAATGTGCAAAATTTCAAAAAATTTGTTCATTAATTCAGGAGTTCATCGCGGACAAGCAACGTGACACGATATCACTACATATTATAAAACAAAGTCCCCCGCCGCGTCTGTCTGTCTGTCTTTGCGAGCTAAACTCAATAACTACAGAACGGATTTTTCATACGGTTTTCACCAATATGCAGAGTGATTCATGAGGAAGGTTTAGGTGTATAATTCATTAAGGTTTTGTGTTAAATGGATGAAATATGAACTTTAACTAAAACTTTAGTTTTCGTTTAAATCGTTGTAATGGTAATTCTCTTATTACCTGAGGAATATGGTTATACATTTAAATTGACATTATATAATTAATATTTGTTCGTGGGAGAGCCATGCTTCGGCATGTGTGGGCCGGTTCGACCGGAGTAATACCACGGGCTCACAGAAAACTGTACTGTGTGACTGTGTAACTGTGTGATTGTATTGCTTTTCGCCACAAGAGTGAGGTTACTGGAGGCCCTAACCCTTCCCTCTATCCTCTTCCCGCTCTTCCCCCCTCTTCCCCCTCCTGTCGTACTCCTACCTTATTCAATAATAATATTTTAAGCGCGGTAGAAACTTAAAGGCCGGCAACGCACTTGTGACTCTTGAGTTGCAGGTGCCCATGGGCGGCGTTAGTCATTTACCATCGGGTGACCCGTCTGCTCGTTTGCCCACTACACCATATAAAAAAACTATTTTTACATCGAAGAGTGCTTTTACATGATTCAAGTCTTAATTTAGTGGGATTATTATTGGGATCATTTAGTGGGTTCAGTATATTTTTAGTAATTAAATAATATATTGCATTTTAGCCATTTATAGAATACCCATGTCGTGTGGTCATCAAGTAACTATAAAAAGCAAAACAGTGTAACAGTATCTAAAATACAGGTAAGATAATAGTTACCCTAAACAGAGTACTAAATGCGGACAAATTGCCTTATTATTATTTTTTTTCTTTTAAATGACAACTCCCGCAATAGGAATTACTCTTGTGTCGCGGGGGACTATACAAACATACAAACAACGGACACAAAGAACACCCAGACTCGGGTTCGAATTGAACCCACGACCTATGGCATAGCAGTCAGGGTCACTAACCACTATGCCAACAGGCCAGTCAATTATAAAAGCAATTCTTAGAAGTGGTGGTTAATGGCTGTCTTTTGTCGTGGTTCTTCCATAAATCTACTGTACCCTGTATCTGTACTGATGCAGATACAATAATAACAACACATACCTATTATTAATTAAAGCTGTGTCCATGTTTCCATATAAAAGTTATTATAATTGGCTTAATAATTAATTAATTGAATAACTAATTAGTTAATTTAATTACACTGTAGGCACAGAATACATAATAGTACCAGTGCTATAGGTAATTCCGTACAAGAACGTTCTTGAATAATTGCACAGTAGGTAATGTTTGTGGTCTTGCGAGTAGGGATAGTCGTGATATAATCGATTAGTAAGACTAATCGATTATTTAAATTAATTGTTTGTGTTTATTCAGTTATTTAATTACTGGTACCAATTATGATATCATAAAAGGTTAAAATTACCTTTTCAGTCCAATCTAATCACTATTATAAAAGGGTTTTATGGTGTTAATTAAAATTATTGGTGAATTCATTTCTTGGGTTCACGAATCACTTATGCCCGGTTCCTATGATCAAGGAACGATTCGTTTTGCTTACGGACGGTAAAATTTTCGTTGAAAATTTAATGAAATTTTACAAAAAAACATGCATGAGGTGTCTTTGGGACACCCGGTTGTAACGAAGTTCCTTTCGCTATAAATTTATCAAAATGTAGTAAAAATTGTAAAAACTCGAAATTAAAATTGCGCCATCTGTGAAAGTTGCCCGAACTAATATATGGATAATTAGTATACAACGAAGATTAAATTGCAGTAGTATCGCTCAGAATCAAATAAATCAACTCGCGGTCAGCATTTTTCGTTGCGCTAACACCTTTTTTCCGGGTAGCTCGCATCCGCCGAGCGTTTGAAGTGAACGTGTGATAAGGAACTTCTTTACAAAAACAATTTTGTTACATACGACAGACACTTAAAAGGGAAGGCTTAAAATTTCATTTCATATGCTGCCCCGTTGTATTTTATATTTATTTGTTGCATATGCCACAAGAGTCGTGTGGTATTTGTACATAAAAAATAATAATACTGAATTAATTGTAGTAGTACTGGAAGTAAATAAGTAATTTGACTGCGCGAATAGCGTAGTGGTTAACGTGGTCGCCTTGCCACTACACCGCTCCGAGTGTCACTACACTCAGAGCGGTGTAGTGGTCGATTCCCAACCGACCGATTGACCCGAGTCTGGGTGTTCTTTATGTCCGTTGTTAGTATGTTTTTAAAGTCCCCCGCGACACAGGAATCATTCTTAGTGCGGGAGCTGTCTTCCCAAAAAAAAAAAAATTAATTCAATGTTCATGTATAAGGAAAAGGTCAGCTCAGCAAAATATTAGCCGGAAACAGCGGTGTCTCAAACAAGGAAAAGATAAGATAAGTGTTGCTGCTTGCGTTGCCCGGGTTACTCCTTAGTAAAAGAAGCAGTAGAAGGTAAGAAAACCTCCTTAGGTTTTCTTGGCAAACACATGATGATAATGATCTATTTGACAGTTTGTCCTCCGTATACCTACTTGATATTGGCAAAATTGTGGTGACTCCACAAAGCCACAAACCAAAAGTTGAAGTTGATAATGATCTAATTAAGATCTGTAACAAAAAGGTAAATCTATATGCTGTGATTGTTGAAACTTAAGTAGTCACGATCTCATTTGAATAAATATTTAAACAATATATAATAATAACAATAATAATAATATGATTTATTTTCTCTTCCACAAAGGTAACTTAAACCTATGGTTGTTAATACTATTACATATTTAGCATAAACCCTTGTGGGAGACTGGTATCTGCACTAGGATTCCCTGTCACACAGAATACCAGGCCCCCCCATAGAACAGTGTTTGTATTATGAAAGTCACTTTGGCACGCGAATCACAGTATAAACATAAATCAAATTATTAATATTTAATGAATCATTAGGTGGAATTTAATCTTGGTAGGCAGAGAAAAGATATATATTCAAAATCAAAATTATTTATTTCAAGTAAACCCATAGTAGCTATTTTTGAATTGTCAGGAGGAGTCAGTCAGTATAAGTCGGTCGTGAAACTAGCGTAGATAAGCTATTAATTGTGGGACTCTGCCGCAGGATATTTCCGCTAAAGAGACTAGTATTGTACTAATCTCGTAGAAGTCGCACCAGGCGCTGGAAAGTTCAGAGTAGAGAATTTTCACCCTCCATGAACCCTGGCCTGGTGGTGACGAATAGGACTGCGCCTGCGCCTCTTTAAAGCGGGATCAGGGACTCCAAACTCCATAGTGTGGCTACATGTTGCTGAAATGGCGGTCACCTCATAAAATAAACACTGATTGTACCTTAACTAAAGCAATATGAATAAAAATTATTAATAAACGGGTTAATTTACTCATATACGGTGAGTTATTTTCTTGTGGAATTTACTACGCATGAACTTTATGAAGTGAATTAAATTACAATTTGTATATTCGTGTAGTAATGCGTGGATAAAGATATATTCATACTGTTAACTCGGAAGTGAACAAACAAAAGCGATTGGATTCACTGTATGCGAGAAGTAGGAAGAATAAAGTTTAGTTACGAGATTGTGTGAAAAAGCAATTACAAAAAAATTATGTAAGGCAATGAAGTAGATAGTTGCACGCCTTGAGCTGAGATACGATCGACCGATTTATACTTAGACAACAGCCTGTCGCGTCGCTGCATACAAAAGTTCCGCTGGGGTAAAGATTATCTTCTTTCAATACGTCCACACACCTTTCTATACTTATATTATAAACTTTGAGAGTCTGTTGGTTTATTTAAAGTTCGTAATCTCAAATTCTAACACTTGATTTTGAAAAATATTTTCGCTTTAGATACCCTGTCCATTGAGGAAGACTACATAAGGAAGTCTGCAAATATAAATCGTGTGAAACTGCAAGGCGTGGCTAGTCGTGTATAAGAGATCAAAGCTGATGAAAGAGGACTTTTATTTCAGTTAAAAGAGTTTTTATCTGACTTATTTTATGGCCAGCCGTCTGCTTGACGCCAACCTTCCTTGTAAATATAGTCATTTTAAGACGGGAAAGAAGGAAGAAGGTAAAGCATAAAGAAGAATGGGTAGAGAGAGGAACCTAGGGTAAGGAATACCGCAAGTCTCAGATGGGGAACGGGACTGATACGGCAGTAGCTCGCAGAGGCCGGGGTCGCGTACCCGAATATCCTGTATTTCCTGTGACTGGAGATTCCACTAGAACAGGAACACCAGCTGACTGAAGTTAACATGCCTGATACAACATTATTAAATACAATCTGTCTTCTAATACCTATATACAATTGGCAAAATATAGAGTTCCTAATGAGGATTTAGAATCTGCCTTTGTTGGAAATTAAGTATTTAAACATATATTGTAAGATATAATATTGACAAAATTGCGAAGGTCCGTGCTTGTGTGGACGTTCGCTCTCGTTCATAAATTATCCAAACCATGACTAATAAATTGATGCGATAAATGCGGCCGGTTATGCCAAAAAACGACAGTTCCAACAGTCCACTCATTTTAGGCGCCGAGTATCTCACGCTGTGGCGTTAATTGGCCACGTGCGGTATACGTTATCTATACTAATATAATACAGCTGAATAGTTTTGATTTGATAGGTTTGTTTGTTTGTTTAAACGGTAATCTCTGCAGCTACCAGTCGCATTCGAAAAATTGTTTTTGTATTGGATAGAGTATTCATTGGGGAACGATATAGGCTATATAACATCACGCTGCAACCCTTAGGAAAAGAGGAGTGACCATAAATGCGAGTGGAACTGCGGGGAACGGGTAGTAACTTATAATAAAAAAAATGTGTTGAACATAGAAGGAACTATGGTACTCTAAACCATTGGATACCCGAAGATTCTAAATTCAAAAATTTAAGTGCTGCACTTATAACGTGCTTTAATTTAACTGTGGCACGCGGCACGAGTGGCTTACTAATGCTTAATCATCAAATAGGTATACTTAGTTTTTATTTTTAGAATGGAATGGTCGTTCGTATGTTCAAATTTAGTTTAACCCACTTCCTGATTTTTTCTTACGTATTTGCCAAATCGCTTATTGATCAGATAGGGATTTGGTACCAATTAGATAACAAAGACGACGACGACGACGAATATTCACAATGAAAATTTAACGAAGCGAGAGTGATTTATGAGGTACGAATAAGGTCAATGCCATTATTTGTTCAACGTAAAGTTTTTTGAGAGGTTTTTAAACAGAGATCTTAAATAGATATCTATTTTTTGAAGTGAGGTTTGACCTATAGAAGGCAAAGTTTTCAATTACAGTACTACCTTTTCGGAATAAACCTATTTTTCTCCGTTTTCTTCAGAAATGTGTGGGTGGTGTCATGTACGTTATTATCGTAGAGAATTCGGAGTTATTCGTATTTCTTCGAATTGATATTTATTTTAGCTGATATGTAACACATACATTTAAACAAGATAGTGATATTAAACAAATAAGTTGACGAAAAAAGGACTGCCCTTATTGTACTTTTAGATTTTTAAAATAAAAAAGAAATTAAATTAGTTTAGAATATTCAAATACATTTAGCAGAATACACTACAACCTCTTTTAAAATCGGCTTAGTACAGCATTTCCTTTAATAGGGACCACTTATTGCAAACTGTAGAAAGGTTTCTTCATACATAAACGTTAATATTCAATCAGCATAACTGCAAACGATGTGAAACTCGCTAAATAGCGTCAATCGATTCCATGATCGATTTCCCGGAATAGTATTTGTCGTGTAATCAAGCCATGTATCTCAGTTCAACCGATGTGCGATTACGTAACGAAGCATCGCGTCCAACATGCGACATGCTCCAAGTTTCACTTTCGCGTGAGTTACCGTTCCGCGGCATATCATCCGTACACGCTCCGAATACGATATTCGATTTTTGAAGCGGCGTGGTCGATTGCATAGACCGGCGATGACCCAAGGCCGGACATTTTTCCGCACCGTCTATATTGACGTGAAATAGTTTACGAAATATACATAATTATTTATGTTAATTATATGTATGAAGCCGTTATATGTACATATGCAACGTTGAGAGAACAACGACCGCTTAACAAATTAGGTGAATTTGTGATAAAATATTATTAATAATAACATAAAATAAATAAAAATAAAGACATGAGTAACATAATTTAGTAAGTAAATAAGTAGCGAATACAAATGCAAATTCGAATACACAAATAATCGTATTGAAATTTGCTCGAGATATTGATATTGAAACTATAAATTTTGTCATTCTATTCGTTTGTTCTTGACCTGAATCGGTCATCTCAAATGTCAAATGTTTGATTCATTATTTGAGCCAGTTAGTATATGAGTGAAAGCATTTATTACATTCGGGTGATTGACACGAGTCAAGTTAAATGCCATTTGTCCAAGGTTGGCGCCCATTGTATGTCTGCTCCATCGCCCCTAGTTGCTTACATTGTTTAATATAGGCTTACTCAGCTCGCAATTATGCAGCTGCACGTGCCATTTTATGGTTATTCAGGCGTTTCTCACCACGTGCAAAATACGCAGGCCGTTGACCTAACAACGAAAAGTTCTAAATGCCTAACGAAAAAGAGGGGATTGTGTGACTTATATTTTTATCCATAAAAATATAAGTCACACAACTTAACTCTCTACTACATTCATAAAATATGTTTTTAGAAATTTAAACTAATTATCAAACAAATCAATGAGTTTTACATCTAAAGACTGCTAAAATAAGTCGAAAATATCTAAAATATTTTGATATGATTAGCTCACATCTCATTTTGATTGTAAGCAGCTCAATGCCAAGCATTTTTGTAATCAACTTCCACTAAGTTTTTCGCTATAAGATGTGTATGGAAGTTGTAATAGTTATAGACCGGATCTCAGTGAGTTTAAGTCCTTTCCTGATCTTGTAAATAACTTTAGCTGGCGCAAAATGTTGTTGCAAAATTATTGATTTTTTCGTTGGAAGACATGAAAAATGCGTGTTCTTGTCTTTTTGACGCACATTTTAAACCAATTGTCTTTTTGTTTTATAAAATTAAGATGATTAACAAGCACGAAATGTTAGAAAAAACTCACATAGTCATTTAGGCAACATTATCTACTGAACAATTAAAAATAGTTTTAAATTATTTCAAGTTGTAGTTCCGAGGGTGTTTAAAATTCTATAAAGTGAACGCACTATTAATCTACAAACATTAAAACAAATTTACATAAACGAGTTTAATTAGCAAATCAGTTGCTAATTCATATTTATACATATTACGCGTACATATTTATGACTTCTGATTGATATCATATCTACACCATATCTGTCTTAAGTAAATTGATTAAGTCATACACACCAAGCATAGCTCTCTACATAGTGCGCTGATTAACTATGAGCTTGTGGACCAACTTCACCGTGAGTGTTCACGTCTCGGCACCGTAAGTCGATTAAAGACGTTTGTCTTGAGGCACTGTGGCATGGAGGACGTGAATACCTGACGAATCTTACCAAATACTGCCTATCCCAGCTGAATCCTCCGATTGACCCAGTTGCAAGTTCTGCCCGAGGTACACGTACTCTTAAACGACTTTGAAATGGACGCTATTAACTAATATCTACTATCATTGCTTTATACTATGATTATTTGACTAACATCTTTATAAGATATTATGTAAGTTATATATGTCATTTTCTTATTTGTATTTAACAAAATTGAAACATTCGATCAACACAAGCAACAAGCAATATATTAGGCATGTCAATAATTTACAATCGTCAGAAATGAAATCTTTAAACGTGATTTAGATGATTAAAGATCATCTAAATCACGTTATATCCAAAGTTAGTTGTTCTTAAAACACTGATAAGTAAATTGATTTAAATTTTCGGTAATCATATAAATCTGTATAGAGTCTGATTACGAATAAAGATTAATGTTTAAAGATAAAACATTAATAAAAATTGAGTGCTCGTAAATTGAATTGTAGGCCAGTAAGAGGTGATGTTTTAGTACTTAATTGGCATTGATGTTTTTCTTAGACTTTTTAGTTCTTTAATAAAAAACAAATATCTGCTCAAGTGAACTTCAACGATGCACGTTCTGACCTTAACTAATTCAAACTAGATTTCCTCGACCAAACATGTTTTGTATGCACTTATTTATGTACACAAAGTACATAAATAAGTGCATACATAACATTTGATGATTAGCCCATTTTATTCGTTCAAACATATTTTACACATGATATACAAGTGTTTATTATTATACCTAAAATATACTTATAGGTAATATTCTTTAGACTCGTGTAGTCAATAGCCATAATTAATGTCAATCAATTACTGTATAATGTCGTTAATAGTATTTATTTTATGGTCCTTTATAAGAAATTATTTAAATAATAGCTACTTATATTGACTTTATATAAAAGCTGTTTCCGTACTGACTGATTCTGTAATATATTTATATGTATTGTAAATATATATTACATAATCAGTCAGTAGGGAATACCCACGTCTTACTTTCTTATGTTATAGGAATAAACAAGTCATATGTTTTTTTTGTGAATAACAAAAGATATAATAGATAACCGGCTGATAACTACTAACTCCATATTTTATATTACTAAATATACATATATATATATTATAATAAAGGATTTATTAATAGAAATTGTGTGTTTAAACCACAGAATAATATTTACTGAAATTCCTTTTTCGATTATATGGTGATTTTGCTTTTGTTATATAAAATGTTGCATAACATTAAAATTGCGCATTATTTTGATGTTCGATTTTCTTTTTAGATTAAAGATTAGAGACTATAAAAAATACGTACATAAACCATTCTGAAAGGTCTAAATATTACGTAAAAGTCAGACTAATCTTTAAACGTACATTAACTGGAGCAATTACCCTATGTATGTTTATTAGGTTTTAGCCAGTTCGTATACAACATAGGCGTAAAACAAAAAAAAAAGTAAATATACAGTCATAATAGTTATCAGAAAAAAATCTAAGTTACGTTTTTAAAAGTTATAGGCATTTAAAAAAATACCGAGAAAATCTACACCCTGTGAGAGTCTTTTCACTCCTGTTACTACAGATATTTACTTTTTAAATTTTTTTTTTGTTATGTAATCCCGAATACTGTTTCCTCGCACTGTAGCCTAAAATTTAAAGTCAACTGCTTCAGCTTGGAAGTAAATGTGACTTTACCATCGTTTTATCCTGTAAAGTCATATCGTGATATTTATTTATATAGACAATTAATGTTAATCTGTTTATCACCTATAGATTCGAATGTACCTCGTCTGTCACGTTGACCCATTTTATTGGTTTAGTAGTAGTTTCACACGAAGATGTTTTCAGAAATTGTGCGAATCAACTATTTTTTTTAATAATTTTATTTTAATTTCGATTCGCACGGTTCGTGCTAAAAGATTCGACCACTATGCATGCTATTTTATTAAGTTACATGTGATAACCTTGATAGTACTTTGCTACTTATACCTTAATAGGTAGACTAAGTAGTTTAGGTACCTACTTAATAATTAACGAGTTTAACGACAGTCGACACCTATTGATATAGGTAGGTACAAAACGAATTTAAAGAATTAAAAAATAATAATTCAATCTTTGTAGGGTTCTTGTTAAAAAGGATGAGTGATAACATGGTACCTACATGAATCATGTCATTTCTGTGAACTGGTATTAACTTCTTATAGGGAAATACGTACCTATTCACGAACTGAGTTGTATAAAAATCCCAAATACCAGCCCTGCACTTTAAATACACGCAAATACAAATACAAGGGTCAAGCAGACCCAGAACTTTAGTTTGAGATTTTTATTAGTTTATTTTTTAGATTTTTGAAGATTTAAAAAATACTTGCCGATCAAGATCGATATGTGTGGTATAAAAATATTGCTGTAAAAATATCTTTTATTTTCGATGTTTCTAAAAAAGTTAATTGCGTAATTTTAATTATGCGAAGATGAAATTCGCATAATTTGAACAACCTGTATGCAATATGGTGTACCCTATAAGACAGCAAGTTTGCGTTTAGACATTGTTTTTAATATATAAAAAGATCACAGGAAAAATCCCGCACTACGAAGTGATACAAGTAGAAATAAAGGACACAGAGTAATAGTAGTACTAGCAAGTAACTACTTTTAGATTACTGGTACTATCTGTAATCTGACAAAGCACGCCAAGACTCAGAATAATTGTCTGTGAATCACACAATGAATATACAAATGTAGCGATCGAACATACAACACAGCGGGAGTTGGCAAGATGATCACCGAATGACGAATTTACACATTTTACTGAAATCCCAAAAAAATACTCGTAACTAAGGAATTTGTTTTGAAAAATATTTTTACACAGAGACATAATTCTAACTGACTAGAGATCGCGTGGTGGTCGAATTTCAACAATGGTGTTTGTCATTGGCCAGTATAACTTAAGCTGTCATTATATAGACTTACTTACGAGTACCATGATCACATATATACTGGACGCGTGTAATTTCTTTAAGCCGTTTTCACGTAACTTTTAAAGTTGTAAGACATATTGTTTAAAATTTTTAGCTTTCTGCACTTCTTCTATAAACTGTAAATATTCCAAAATTCACGTTACTAAGGTCGCGAAATTTTCTTAAAAAGGGATACAAAGGATTCTCTTCACGTATTAATATACAAATGATATTATAAATACCAACGTGACTTCGTTACGCTTTCATGCCTTAACTACTGAACCGATCATAATGAAATTTGGCATACACCTTGTCAGGCCAGAAGAAAAGGACATCTTTCATCTAGACCAGGGGTCGGCAACCTTTTGAGACGTAAGAGCCAAAAGTTAAGTTACAAATTTTACAATTTTTAAAGAACCAATTAAATTTGTAAATACATTCTTTTTTAGATAAACATTTCAATCAAAATGTAATTGAAAATTCCAGTCATACTATATCATAGTACTCAATTACAGGTTTTAAGAGGTTTGATAATAAATAATATTTTTTCACATATGGAACTGGAGAGCCACAACTTTACATCGAAAGAGCCGCATGTGGCTCGCGAGCCGCAGGTTGCCGACCCCTGATCTAGACGGTCTCATTTAGACGGTCCGGTCCGGCATAACAACTCGGCCAATTGACATTTACTCTTACTTACTATTATATTTTTGTAGTCAAAAAATATTTTTTTTTTAACGTTATTTCTTCTGAATTCTCGGGTAGTCAAGATCAAGATATCAATGTCATTCAACCTTAGTTCGTGGAAATACGATCAATATTTACAATATGACAAATCTTTTGACGTATATGTTATTATTATTAAAATACCCTCTTCAAAAAGATTAGAGGACTTAGGTATAAAACTAGTATATGTTATTCTTTACTCATTACATTAAAATGTATAATTGTATTAAGATGATTCTTATTTCATATTTGATAAGTCTTCTATACGTCCTTTTTATGTCTTTTATTTACGTCATGGGGACGTTACGTCATAATATTTAAGAAACCAAAACGTTTATGGGTAATTTTTGTCAAACATTTGATAAAAGATATTCGAGATAAACATATGTACAAAATCTTGTAACTGCAGAAGTAACTATTTACTTGTCTGTGCTGCAGACAAGAAACATTAAGAGGGTGGGATAATTTTGTGGAAGGCTTTACGAGAACATACGAGATACTTTTCTAGACTTCCACAAGATCAATTTTCAAACTTTACATATGAAATTAGCGTTTTATATGTAAAAAGTAAAACGACTTTCTAGCTTAGCGTAGCTTCTCCATAAACATCATTAATCCTTTAAGCTGTTTCGGCAGCGCTAGTAAAACCATTCTAATAGATACTATTTTATTAACGAGTTAATTTTACTAATTTCAGGTATAAGCACTAGTAAATTAGTTTTAGTCTATAATATACTACCTGGTACCCTTCTAGTCCAGTGAAAGTCGACTTTCTAAATTAAATATCGAATAATATTACCCAGTAAAACAGGCGGTCACGTTTTCAGTATCTCAGTAATTTTGTTAATAAGAAATTGTGAAATTTCATAGATTACTTTGGTAAGAAAAAATTGCAGCCAAACTATTACTATAGCTCTTGTGACCCTAACAGAGGCACACAACACTATACATACTGTTAGGGTCACAAGAGCTCCTCCCGGCCTTACTGCACTGGCTTTAGCTCGCGGCTTCTACAAGTTGTTTTCCTATGAAAACCTCGTGAACAGTAGGTATTTTTACTGGATGAAAGATCGGCCCTTTTCTGGACCCCTGATAGATAAACTTTCATGATCATCGGTTGACTATCTAAGACGTAAAAGCGTAACTAACAAACACACTCACCTTCGCATTTATGATATTAGTTAGAATAAGAGACCATAAGAGGAAAATGGTGTTCATATCAGATTGGCCGAGTTGCCTGCTAGAACCACGGAGGTTCTTGATTGAATTGATGTACACTGATGATGCCAGATGTCACTCGGACATTTATTACGAATCTATCGATACCTCATTCACCAAATCAGTTCAGTAGTGCGCAGTTTTGTATAGCCAGTATTGGCAGACTTTTTCAAATGGGTCAAAACTGTTTTACGGTCACTCGTCACTTCCTCGGCTATGTCGTAACTACTAATGTGCCGATCTTGCTTAATTTTTTTTAAAAATGGCATCGACTTTATCCGTATGAGGGCGACCAGAGCGCGCTGCATCTTTGACATCAAAATTCCCGGACTGAAAACGCTTCAACCAACATTGTGCTACTCTTACTGACACTGAATTAGGTCTATAAACGTCTTATTTTTCCCTTTTTTGTAATAAAACTTAAGAACGTATCGAATTTCTTCGTTAGATTCACTCATTTTGGCGAACAGAAAAACAATTGAAAAATGGCGGGAAAGTGTTTTATACTTTTTATTTTTCTTTTTCTTAATGTCTTATATTTATTGATATTAAAACCAGCCAGTTACAAATAGTACAACCAAAAAGATGTTTCTTCAATTTATACAAACAAAATGTTGATACTACTTGTAGGGTGAGCCCATGAGCCAATTGCCTATTAAACTATTCACAAGGAACGATTCCAATCTCTACTAATTATATTATTGACTCAGAGGGAAACTCTGTAACCTTCACTGTCAAAATACATAATATTATGTTGGAGCCGGGAAACAGGATCTCACAATTACATGCAAACTTTTACAACATCAATATTACATTTTTAATAAGGAATGTTTTTAATCTACATTCCCTTTCTTTGTAGGTCATTACTGACTGCAGCTATATTGTTGAATGTATTTGACATTTCTTAAGTACTGAACAGGTATAATGTAGACTAGTTTCTGTTTATTACGTGTTAACAGCTTGTTTTCGCAAACCGCATGAGTATCAGGGCCAGTTGTCTTATTACGTTCAAGGTGATACTATTGCTTGAAAATATTAGAGCGAGACCAATCATTTTTCAATAAAAAATATTTTATTAATTGTAATAACCATCTTTTCTGTAACGTGTTGTTACTTTTTAGCTCCGGGATTCTTCTTCGGAGTTAATTTTTCAGGGTTGTTGCTTGAATAATACTTGTGACAAACAGTGCAACTATTGTAACGTTTTACTGTGATTGTAATTGAATTAAACCTTTTCAAATCTTAGAATTGAATATTCTTAAACATTTAAGAGTATGGTCATAGAGGTGTTTATGGCTTAGTACATAATTTAATGGTAAATTTACAGTTTGCTAAATGCAATTGAGAAGTAGAATGAACATTACTCGTTTTGCACTGACTTAATATATACATATTGCACGGAAGCAGGAAAATTTAAATTACTGTATCCTGCCAGAATATTCTCTAATAAATGAAACAGTTATCAAAGATTGGTCAGTTGGTTTATTTTATAATTATGGAATAACTGAATGGGTTGCCTGTAAGAGATCGCTCTTAGCGATACACGTTAGGTACGCCCTATTGTACATATCCACTTTGTGTATTTTTTTAAGCAATATGTCGTTGGTGTACAATAAAGATTATTCACATGTCTTGGTTACTTAACACCGAAGAGGTGTATGTCGAGGTGACGCAGAGATACCAAGACAAGACCTTAGCCCGTGTTAATATAGCTTAACCTTTTTATTAATACTAGAGAATGCCGAAGAATGGTGGTTGGGTTTCGACCATAATTCATTAAGTTAATGCTAATGTTTTGTTCTATTTCATTAACCAGTATAACTTAAACTTTCATTGTACGTATCGACTTTTCGTACCATGACAGGTCAAGAAATATACTGGACACCTGTAGCTTCTTGTAGCCTACTTCTATTACATAAACTTTCATAAATCCAAATTTGACATTCCTAAGGAGCTGTCCATTAATCACGTGATATTCTTTTAGCGACTTTTTAACCCCTCTCCCCCTGGTGATACGTGGTGTGATTTTTTTCATTACATTACATTACATGAATATTATCGTTAAATACAGATATAATAGCGCGTTTTACGAAAAAATAAATACACGTGATAACTCTCTACACCTCCCCCCCTTCACCTTGTGATATTTCGTGATTTTTCCGAACCGCCTCCTCCCCTCCTTTCGAGCCTCACGTGATTAATGGACAATCCTTAAGTGCGCGAAACTTGCTTAAAAATATGGTACAAAGAAATCTCTTCACGTAAAAATAAATAGATAATAAGATAATATCGAGGTTATTTACACCTGCAAAAGTACAATCATAATGACAAACAACAATTTTTAATATTCTTGTACAACAAAACAAAAAAATAATTCCAAGAAAGTAGTTAAAAAAAACAAAAAATGTAGATAGATGATCAAGCGTACCGCGACAATTTATTTAAAAGAGAAGATGTAGGTCAAGCTAAATTTGTCCGCCTAGAAATATCAAAAGCGTATACAAAATTACTTGTTATGGGTCGATGATCTACGTCGTAATAGTAATTCGATTATACCATAAACAACTTTTTATGCGTAGTGAACGACCGCACTCGTACACAAAATAGCCGGAGTGTAAAATCTATATATATTATATTAATACGTAAAGAGAAATTGTTGTATTGATTTTTAAGAATTTCGAATTTTGAAAATTTTTTTATGTTATAGGGGGCAAACGAGCCGACGATAATTATTTCCTTAGTTTATAAAGTCAATTAGAAGATATGCACAATAGGCGGCCTTATCGCTAAGAGCGATCTCTTACAGACATGCACTCGGCCGAGCGGCCGGTGGTGCGAAGCTAGACAACCTTTGGATGGACAACATCGATAATAGATAAAAGAATAACGGGTAGTTAGTTATTTAGAGATAAGGTTATTACAACGATAATCAATTAATGGTGTAGTAACATTAAACTCATTAGAGCCTTTGTTGGATAATGTATTACAAGATAATTAGGCCTTATTGACCTGCTTATTTGGCCCAAAAACCTTTCAAACAACATGTAGGTGAATTTTTTACTGAATAGTTTTACTTAACGTTATTTATCGTCTAAAGAAGATAAATGAAAGTCCGTTATAAATCATACAAACAGTATTGTTGAACGAATAGGACTACTTTTCACATGCGCCGGGACTTAACAGAGCTTATCTATGAATAACATATTGCATAGGCTGTGTAGATTGGTGCAATATCATTTTTATAAAGCCTAAATCTGTTTCGTTGATATTTATTACCTGCATGCGTTTTGGTAAGTGTGGTCGTTACTTTAAGCTGATGTGAAATTAGCAAGGTTTTCATAAATACGGTGTTAACAAAATTAATATTAACATGGGTTGTAAGTCGAGATTGCAATCCCGCACCATTTCATTTCCCGCGGGATTGATTTGCGGAATTGGTCAATCCCGCGAGATCCCGCACTCTTATAACATTTAATCAATTTTTATTAAAACTACACGTTATAGTCCAAAAATCAACTTTTATTAAAAATGACATATTTTTAACAATCATAAATCCTGTTGTATAACAAACCAATGTACTTAAAATTTAACAAAAGTATCTGACTTAAATATTAACATTCATAGAAAAGTAATTAGAAACACTTATAAGTAATAATGATTGTTCTTAACATAATCAGTCAAATTAGGTACCAAAAATCAGGTGCATTGCTTAGCTGGAGGTTTTTATCACCTCATTACCTATACTTATATTCTTACGTAGATACAATAGCTTTTAACAGTCTTTTTAAATTGCTTGATCCAGTCTTAGTATTGACAATAATCACAATTTGCTAATCAGTCATTATTTGTAGCTAGATGCTACGACTATAGCTAATCTATGTTATTTACGACTATAACTAATCTATACACCACTTGTTTCTTAAGAGCTTATGACAGCTTATCTTTTGAAAATAAGCTCTTAAGAAACAAATAGATAAATGATGGTATCATCGCCCAGCCTGCTTCTTAGAGAACTGCAAATATACCCTGCGGCTGAGAAAGCTCGGTGAGCAAATTTTATCCACGCGATAGATTTGCGGCCAACTTTCAAATTGGAGGCGTTTGGAGGCGCGGGATCCAGCAGGACTAAAATTGACGCGGGATCCCACAGGACTGCTGGATCCCGTTTTGCGGGATTGCAATCCCTAGCTGTAAGATTTATTTTGCTCATTTCGAAGCGTTTAAAAACTAATTAGGAATTCTGATCTGAGTTTTATGAATAGTAAAAGAGGATTTAATGAATACATATGTGGTCAATGTTGTATTTGAAACTAAGTTTTGTCCGTTTAATTGACTCTCTTGACCCTAAAATTTGACCTCTATGTTTTATAAATAATTGTGCAAGAATTTATGAATGCTATTCAACAAGTTGTGAATAGTTCTATATTCTTTGTAAGCTAAGCAAATAGTTAATCCTATATTCAAGAAAAATGTTTTTTTTATTACTCAAGTAATAATTAAAAGTAACAAGCAGTTTTTTTTCTTACAATGCGTAATACTGAAAACAAACTGTCAGTCTCCTTGTGGATATTAGTTTTTAAATTATTTTAAAGTTACGCTAACTACCATAAGGAGAATCATTTTAAAAGCACTACACATGACTATGCTTTATGCATGCATGGCTTCCTACATATAAAGAGACAAATTTTAAAAGTACAACACATGTGCCTTATGCATGCATACCTTCCTCCGTATAAGGAGAATATATAATTTCAAAAGCACTACACATGTGCTTTATGCATGCATGTATTCTTCCGTATAAGGAGAATAATTTAAAAAGCACTACACATGTACTTTATGTATGCATACCTTCCTCCGTATAAGGAGAATAATTTAAAAAGCACTACACATGTACTTTATGTATGCATACCTCCCTCCGTATAAGGCGAATAATTTAAAAAGCACTACACATGTACTTTATGCATGCATACCTTCCTCCGTATAAGGAGAATAATTTTAATAGCACTGGACCTGTGCTTTATGCATGCATGCCTCTCTCCGTATAAGAAGAATAATTTAAATAGCAAATATGAGACGATGAAGACGAAGTTTTAGTACAAATACGTTGGCAAACAAGCATACGATCCACTTGAGTGTCAGTAGTTACCTTTTTAGTTGTTAGTAGTTAGTAAGGGGTATCATAATTTTAATTAAAAAACAAAACATTCCAAATGCAGGACACACCTGCCTGAAAACTAATTCTAACAACAATCTTAACAAATAAATAAAAACATATCGGTTGGAGAGGTTACGAGTGCAGCAATCAACTTCAATTAAAATAATTGCTGTACTTTGAATCCATAAAGTGATTACTCATAAATACATTCAATCAATCAATACTTGCTGTATTTATTTAATATGTATAAACTGATTGGACGTCCTTTCTGATTATTGACGAATCACAAGCAAAACCACAAACATCTTTCATATGTCACTACGAGTGAGGTGCATAACCTCTGCGGTTTGTGTTCATTTGCATTATCTCAAAGGGTCGAAAAAATCAACGTTGTATTATAATATATGGTTATTGATATTTGAATCTTATCCTCGGACTTTCCATAGACAGTAAATTGTTCATAATAACACAATAACGTAAAATAAATGTATTTTTTTTTTGCATGTGAATAGGCAGTTTACATTAAAAATAAAACTCATACAGCGTTCTTACATGTGTTTCTCAAAAGAGTTAAGCAGCTACCATAATTCTGAAAATTACGTAAATTTTATTAGTCTATAAAAAAAACTGAATAGGAATAAATTATCTTCTGCTCAGTTTTATATAAGTAAACCCAATTATATGGTGTATACTTCAAAAGTTATGGTAATAACATACACGGACGTGGTCACATTCGACACCATCCACAATTATTGTGATATTCATCAGGCATGAACGACGTAAAATTAATGGGTTGCTGCAAATTTTTATCGAAAATCTGACTTTCTCTCCGTCTTAAGGCAATAAGCTACTTCAAAGACAAAAATGGAAGTATTTTGAGCCGTATTAAATTGATGATCAGATATGGCATGCATTGTCATAAATTTTATAATCTTGGAATATGTCGAGAGATTCAGCTTGTGGTATTTTTTTTCGTAATAAATCCATCAAAATGAGAGTTTTAAATTCGTGAACTAATGAATATGTAAGTGTAAGTAAACCAATGAATTCCTTTACACCTAAGGTAGTGAATCCCCATTCAGTGCACCACTATCGATCACTCAGTCCTATCACTAGAGAAGTACGTTTGTATCTTAGCCAGTGATGGGCAAAAGGTAATTAGATTAATAATGAAATACATTGTAATTCATTTCATTGCACATCCAAAGTAATTCAAATAACAATGTAATTGAATACTGTGTTGTAACGATGATGATGAATGATGATATAGGTAGAATGTAGATATTACATTTTAATTTTATTATTTTGTAATTCAATTATTAATTTGATTACATGAGTAACACGTTACGCCCATCACTGATCTTAGCGTTATATATGCTTTCAACCAATTTTATGGGCTTAAGTTCCTAATTTAATCATTTTATTTTCTATTGCAACCATTTAAGCTTTTTTATAGGGGTTAAGAACTTGTTAACCTTTTAGATTAAAAAAACAAGTTATTTTCTGCCAAACTCTTTTGAGAGAAACGTGTGAGAAACTTGTTTAAGTAAGGTTTATTTTCGTATGATCAACATATTATCCGTATTCTTGACATCGTAAGCACTTATTCTTGGATATTAATAGAGCCCATATCAATAGAATATAATATTTCGCCTTAGATCAAGTGTGACGTCACTTTTTACCAATTTCGAAGGGAATGTAATAAGTCACAATCTGGTTTGTAAATTGTTACATACACCACTTAATAGTGAACTAGAAATCGCCTGATGGTCGAAATGTCATTGTTTGGACTTGCCGTATTATGTACTATACAGGTTAGATTTAACTCTCCTCACCTCCTGTAGTTTTTTATGGCCATTTTCACATATGTTTTTAATTTATAACACATATTGATTTAAAATTGTAGCTTTTTGCACTTCTACCCATAAACTTTATGTAGGTAAACCAAATATGGCATTCGTGTGCGTGATATTTGATTAAAAAGGGATAGGTACAAAGAATTCTTAACACGTATTAGTATAATGACGAGGATATGATAATCAAGTGTAGGTGTAGGTATGTAAGTACATAAGTAGTGTAAGCGTCCTATCACTATTACTAATAGACAGAGTGATTCATGAGAAAGGTTTAGGTGTATAATTTGTTAACATTTTGTGTAAATTTATTGAAATATGTTGATGATTGTTGCTAGTACTACGATAAACAAAACGAGTGTGTATAGAAATTACCAGTTCTTAACTAGTTCAGTTTAGGCGTATTTGCTAATTTGCCTGTACAAGTAACAAAGAAATCTTTGCCACTACTAGGCGGAACGTTATCAAGGCCTTATATTGCTACAGCGGATATGTTTATTATCAAGACTTTTTATGTTCATGCTTATTAACAGCTGAGTTGTTATTATTGCATACTGAATCCTGCTAATATTTTATACGTGTAAGTTTGTGAGGATAAATGAATGTTTGTTATTCTTTCACGCAAATACTATTGAACCGATTGCGATGAAACTTGGTATGTAGATAGCTGGAGACCTGAATTAACACGTAGGCTACTTTTTATCCTGATATTCCTACGACACCGGGACTTACGGGTGAAACCGCGGGGTGCAGCTAGTATTACGTAATTGAAAGGGATCTCTGAGAGATCTAAGGAATGTTTTGAAAGGTTGTTTGCGTTTTCGTTCTCATGTTGTTGCTTGAATTTTGAATATGCTCCTTTGCGTAAAATCAAAATAAAGTACTTACCGTCTCCTTGGCTTACAGCTGATATTAAGTTAATCCTATCTAAAAAAGCCATAGCCAAGTCGAGATTCAAGCGAAGTCCAACGAGTACTAATTGGGATAAATACGTAGCCATCAGAAATCGCTGCAATAAGGCTTGTAGGAAAGCACAACGCCAACACATCCACTCCTCTGTTGAAAACGGGGACCCGGCCAAAGTCTGGCAATTTCTACGATCTCTAGGAGTTGGAAAAAAACGACAAAACATTGATCCCAAAGACTTAGATATCGAATTGATGAATCAACACTTCTCTGCGTCGTCCAAATTTGACAGGACATTAAAAGAAAATAAGTACATTACAATATCTTTCCTCTCTTCCAACTGCAAACTCTCCGACATTCGTCTTTAGTCAAGTCTCCGATTGTGATGTTAAGAAGAGCATACTTTCTATAGGCTCCAATGCATCTGGAAGTGACAATGTCAGCCGTAATATGATCCTACCAATCCTGGATGAAATCATTCCCGTTCTTGCTCACGTATTTAACTGCTCGCTAACAAGTGGAAACTTTCCTACTGCGTGGAAAGAGGCACAAGTGACTCTGTTACCCAAAAAATGTAATCCTACCTGCTTCTCCGATTATCCTAATATGGATGATTCTTCGTTCTTTTTACTTCAGGGTCATTGTTAGCAACACAAAAATCTATAAATATATATCTAATCTCTTAAAATAAACTGTAAATATTCAAATACTTGCCATTACGTCATGTGCTTGATTGAAATAATATAGTATTTTAGGACAATTACTAACGATGAAATATATTTCTGCAGGAGAAAAATGACGTAGAAAAATTAAGGATTAAAAAGAACGAATATTCACCCATATATCAATCCTACCCTTTCTCTCTAAAGTTCTCGAACGTCTTGTTTACAACCAAATTAGTCCTTTTCTCTCCAAAAACCTCCTTTTAAATCCTCTCCAATCTGATTTTCGCCCA